>PISW01003675.1:0-177760 GCA_004023785.1 Mungos mungo
CACTCCTCCTCCAGCAAGGGCACTTGTACAAGACGCACCTCCCACCTGCTCAGGAAATGACGTCAGCAAGGTCCCGTCCTCCATTCTCGGTTTTTCACTCTCCCGAATGGCTGCCGTGGGCACACGAGCATACCGCCGGTACGCGTGGTGCCTCTCCTGGCCTCCTTACCCCGCCGGGCACGCCCCGTATGCCACTCCCCCTGTAGGCCACGGTCTCAGGACAGCGGCAACAATGTCTGTTTCCCGGCCCTCCCCTCCGCCGTCTCTCTGCAACCACTCCAATGGTGCTTTTGTCTCCACAGCCACCAGACCCCTGTGTCATTCTACTGTTCTTCCCAGAGCCACCGGAGGGTGACCTGCGTGGGCTGACCCCAGCGCCTTCTCAGTGCTCACCTCACCTGCCCCAGCAGCTCCGGACCCCGCTCTGAGATGATACCGTTCGGCTTCCAGGACGCCCCACTCTTGGTCCCGCCCTGCATCTCTGGGTGTCCCCTCTTGGTCTCCATTGCCGTCTCTTCCTCTCCTCTTGCTCCTCCCAGAGCTGGAATGTCCCCAGGCCCCGTCCTCACAAGTGTCGCTGCGATCTCTTCCCATCTTCCTCCTCTGAATCCCAACCACAGTCCAAGACCCGTTAGGCCCCAGCCAGCTCACCACCCTTCACTGTCAGATCTGTCCGGACCTGTCAACTCGGCGTCGGTCTTACAGTCTCTCCCCATGCTCAAAACCCAACTTATAATCTCTCTGTAACCCCACTTCCTTGGCCTGTGGATGTCCCTGCTTCTCTGGGTGAAAGCTCTGTCTAGTGACCAGCTAAAACCTTCGACATACTTACAGACTTGCCCCTTCCTCTCACACCTCATACCCATTCTGCCAGGACATCTTAAGGACTCTCTTCAAACTGTATCTAGAATGTGACCACTTTTCACTCCTTCCACTGCTACCGATGCGGCAGGCCACCATTATCTCTTGTCTGAACGACCATAATGGGCTTCTCTATTGGCCTCTAAGTGGTCTCCTGGTTTACCCACATCCTGCAGCCCCTACTTCCTGTATCGACACAGAGGCCAGAATGAACCTATTAAAATGCAATACAAATCCTGTCCATTCCCTAATACCCTGCACTGATTTCCCATCATAAAACCTAGAATCCCCAGCAGTCTGCGATGCTGAACAGGTCAGCTTCCTGATCAACCCCCGACCACCCCCCAAACTCACTTCTCTCCGCTGGTTTCCCTCCAGCCACCCTGCCTCCTTGGCGTTTCTCCATCACCCAGCACCTGCCTTCCCTTCTAACGGCGATGCTCTTGACCCAGACGCCAAGCAGTTAGTTGGCACAACTCCTTAAACCCACATTCAAATGTCAACTTTTTAACGAGCCCTTCCTGAGCAACCTCTTTTCAAACTGCAGTCTGCCACACCCTCCTAAACTTGGTCTACTTGTTCTCTCCGCGACATTCACTCCTTGTAACGAAACATGTAATTTCCTTCTTCACACTGGCGGCTTTCTGGTCTGTCTGTTCCTGCCCCCACCCCCTCCTCCACTCGCACCCCACTCAACTAGGATCTCCACGAAAGCCGGGGTTTGTGTCTGGTGAGTTCACTGTGTGTCCTGAGTGAGACCGGCACGTGGCATAACCCTGGCTCCCCGATGAGTTGGTAAGTCGGCGGGACCCTCGACGCATCTTCCGAACCTGCTTCCTGGTCCACATAGCAAGACGAGCAGTGTCACCCCCACGGGTTGTTACAACAGAACATGAGGGCCCATGTGGAAATCTTCATAAAACACCAGTTACTATAATAACATAATGTGTCGGAGAACCATCCGTAAAATTAATTCAGGAGCAGTGCACGAGGCCATTGCCTACACCGTGCAGCTTCCGAGGTATAGAAACCCCCACCCCCACCCCCAGCAAGGCTACCGTCTTCCTGGTGACCGAGGTTCTACTAAGAAGACCTGAATGAAGGGTTTCAAGCCTTCATTTTCCAAATTCAAAATTACCTCCGAGAGGTCCTGAGGGGAGGAAAGGGGCGGTCTTCTGGCCAAATCCTGGTGTCCTGGCGCTCTTACGTGCGTTCAGCCACCTCCTGCCTTCATGACAGGCCGACCATAGGAACCGCAGCAGAAGGTCTCGGACCTGCGGGTCCCTCCACACCTGGGGGCCTGGAGTGGCCCACACTCAGCAGGGGGCTCGCCACCTGGGAAACGGGAGGACAGCACAGGAGCTCAGACAGCAGCTTGCAAGGAGGAGGCAGCAAGGACCCCACGCGGACCTCCAGCTTCCCCAGCACCAGCCCCTCAAGTCTCTAAGCCAGGACGGAGGACTATTGATAGAATTACTAAAAACTGTATCAGACCCAACACTTGGGGAGTTTCCTAGTTCACTGGAGAGGTCTGTGGTTTAAATAATTCCACCAAGGAGTTAACAGATGAATCCAACACTGGTAATTCTCAGATAACAAATTGTCCCTGGTTCTCTCTTCTGTCCCCTGACTTTCCATTCACAGCCGCTGGATGTCTCCCAACTGCATTCCTATAGGCAAAGGTTCAGGTCCACGGAAAAGCTTACAAATAAGATATGACTATGTTGACTGTAATCCCTAAGGCAACCACTAAGAAAATAACTTAAAAATATATTAAAAAAATATATGCCACCTGGGTGGCTCAGTCGGTTAAGCGTCTGACTTTGGCTCAGGTCATGATCTCATGGTTCGTGGGTTCGAGGCCCGTGTCAGGCTCTGTGCTGACAGCTCGGAGCCTGGGGCCTGCTTCAGATTCTGTGTCTCCCTCTCTCTCTGCCCCTCCCCGACTCGTGCTCTGTCTTTCTGTCTCAGAAATAAATAAACTATAACTATAACTATATATATATATATATATATATATACACACACATAAATAAACAACTGAATTAAAATGGGATATGAGAAACTATTTAGCATAAAAGAAAGCACACTAGAGGAAGAAAGGAACACAAAGGACATAAGACCCACAGGAAATAAATAGCAAAATAGTAGGCATAAATTCTACCTTATCGCTAAATATGCAAGATGGTCTAAACACTCCAGCCAAAAGGCATAAACTGGTAGAATGGATTTTAAAAATGCGCTGTTAGAGAAGAGACATATTTCAGAATAGCATGAAAAAGATTAAAATATTTAGAAATAAATTTAACAAAAGATGTGTGAGGTTTGTACAGTGAAAACTACCAAAACATCATTGTAGGAATTCAAAGACCTAAATAAACGGAAAGACATCGGGGCACGTAGGCTACAAAACAGTAAAGATACCAATGCCCTCCAAGCTGATCTTCAGATTCAAATGTAATCCCTACGCAAATCCCAGTTTCCCATTTGTCTTTTGAAGTTGACAAGCTGATCCTAAAATTCACAGAGAAATCCAAGAGTCTCAAAATAGCCGAAAGAACCTTGAAAAAGAAAAAGCAAAGTTGGAGGAATTTCACTTCCTGATGTCAAAAAAAAGCAACAGTAATCAAGATACTGTGGTACTGGCATGAGAACACAGAGTTCACCAGATTAGAGCTGCCGGTTCAGAAATAAACCCATACGTTCGTGGGTAATTGCCTGTTGACAAGAATTCCATGACGTCTTAAAGGGCAAATGACAGTCTTTTCAACAAATGTTGCTGACGTGCAAAAAATGAATTTGGATACAGACCTTATAACTTTCATAAAAAATTAACTCACAATGGGTCAGACCTCAACGTAAGAGCTAAAATTATAAAACTCTTAGGAAAAAACATAGAGGAGTAAATCCTTATGACCTACTAGTTTCTTAAATATGTCAGCAAAAGCGCAAATAAAATAAAAAATAAAATTCTAAAATTTCACATCTCAAAAAACACCATTAATAAAGTTAGAAATACATACAAATAAAGAGAGAAAATACATACAAAACATATGCCCGACAGGGACCTAGTATCTAGATTATACAAAGAACTCATACAACTTAACAGTAAAAAGACAAATAACCCAAATCAAAAATGGGCAAAAAGCGTGAATAGACTTTTCTCCGAAAAAGCCATTCTATGTACAATAAGCACAAAAGAGTTCAACATTCAATTAACATGTATTTTGTATGTCGTAGGCATTACATACTGCACTGTTACAATAAAGTGACAGAGAGAGAAAAAATGTTAAGAAAATCGTAAAGAAGAGACAACACATTGACAGTTCTATACTATAGACTCGTGCATTTCAAACCCATGTTGTCCAAGGATCAACTATACCTTAAAATGGTGAAGTTCACCTCAGTGAAACTATTGTTAAAAAAAAAAAAAGAGGTGCACCTGGGTGACTCAGTTGGTTCAGTGTCTTGGTTTTGGCTCAGGTCATGATCTCAACGTTCTTGAGTTCGAGACCCACGTCGGGCTCTGTGCTGGCCGCATGGGGCCTGCTTGGGATTCTCTCTCCCTCTCTCTGCCCCTTGCCCCCACTTCTCAAAATAAATAAATAAAATTAAAGAAAAAAAAAAGAAAGAATGAAATATCAGGAGCACCTGGCTGGCTCAGTTGGTGGAGCATGTGGCTCTTGATCTCAGGGTCATGAGTTCGAGCCCCATCTTGGGTGCAGAGTTACTTATATAAATACACTTAAAAAAAAAAAAAAACGGAAAAAGGATAAAAAGAGTGAGGCAAGACAACTCCTGAATTTCCCAAACTCTCTTTCCTCAAGGACAGTGTCTGCTCAGGAACATAACGCCAGCATCTGAACTTGGCTTACTTTTAGGCATCTGTGGTCAGGGAGCAAAGAACAAAATCAACTCCGTTTTGCGAGTCACGCAGAGGGGCATCAGAGAGCAGCAAACGCTTAAATGTGAGGAGACACGAGACACATCCCGGTGGATAAACCCCCAGCCGCTCCTCCCTCGCGGCCGTCTGCCGTGACAAGCTTTCCTAAGTGTGTTCTCTGGGGATGTTCACGTCCAGGCTCCTGAGTCCAACGCCTTCCATGTTAAGGCTGAGAGCCCCACGCGCCCCCAGCTTGGCCCTCGCACAGATCAAGCCTCTTCGCCTGCCGAAAGCTACACCTCCTTGGCCCTGGGGCATCAAGATACGGACTCCGGAAAACCCGATCCCATTGTTTCCAAGTCTACTCTCTGCCCTTACCTGGCAATCCACTCGGACCCTTCCAACAATGAACAATCCAATACAGTCTTTTGCTGCCCGCTTCTGTCACTCTTCCCTGCTTAGAAGAGCCAGTGGGTAGGATGCTGATCTCTACCAGGAAAAGGTCTCTGCTCAGCTGGTGCGGGGGCAAAGGGAGCTTTTTCTAGCGGCCTTTTATAAAGATGTGTAAAGGGAGGCTGCACGCAGAGCTCTCCACCCCGACGGCTGCGCGGCTGTGCGTGAGCTGCGCGGCTTGCAGGCTGTTGGCGGGTTGCGAACCGCCGACCCCACCTTCCCATCCCCCCACTGCCGAGGGGGCTGCCTGCGCCTGCACGGCCCCAGCACAACAACCAGGCAGGAACGGAAGTGCTGCAGCATTTCCCGCGGGGGCTCTTTTGTCCATGTTGAGTAGGACCCCGGCAGCCTCCAACCGGGATTCGATTACCCGATTACCCGGGGGCCCTGCACCACTCTCAGCAGCACTCTGCCTGCGAAGCCGCATGGGGGGAGGGGCCAGTCCCTCTCCTGACAGTTTCCCACAAGCCCTGCTGTCCTCAGCAGGCAGTTCTGCAGAGTGCCAGGAATGCGCTTAGAGACACCGATGGTAAGTACTCCGTGAGCCGCTGTCCTGCACTCCCTCCACCTGCTGAGGTCCCGGGTAGGAGTGATACAAAAATGGACGGAACATGGGGTTGGCTGCCCCAGTTGGAGGCGCGAGTGACTCTCCATCTCAGGGTCATGGATTGGAGCCCCACGCTGGGTGTAGAGACTACTAAAAAAAAAACCCTTAAGATGGATGAGATCTGACCTTGCTCTGAAGGAGTTCTGACTTCGTAGGAATCTTTATGTCCATACATGACCCTTTGAATGCTTAAAAAAATTTACTTGTGTTAGTGTTTGCCATTTGAAGTGTTTGTTGCTTGAACCAAATATGATACACTAAAGTATAGGAGGAGGCTTCTCATTTTCTAAGAGTATGCCCCCGTGGTAATTTCAATTTCATTTCAATGTAATTTCATTAATCCATTCCTTTATATGAACATGGAGCTACACTGAATTATGAACAAAGGACTCCACTGTTTGGGATAGGCTGAGAAAGCCAAACTGGTGCACAAATATGCATTAAAGAAGTTACTCTACTCATTTATTTCCTTCACCAATTGCATGGCCATCAATACATAAACGGGTCCAGTTAACACGTTATATGTAAGATTATTCTTTGTTAAATTAATTCACCAAAGAACAGCTGGAATCACTTAAAGAAACAGGGTTAGGGATAGGCATTCGAAGCCTTTAGAAATTTGACATATACGCATACGCATATATACACTCAGGTATATATTTATACACTCAAATATTACATATATACGCTCAAATAACACATAATGACATGCAGGTATTAAATACATATTTACCCAGATTTTACATAAGTACGTATATATACATACACTCAGATACCATATATGATGACATTCAGATATCATATGTACATTCAGGTATTACATATGCACACATATATACATATGTGCATATGGTATTACATGTATACATACACACTCAGGTACTAGATGTATATACACGCTCACGTACATACACACAAGTATCACACATAGTCACATGCGGATATCACATATACTTTCAGGTATTATATATGTACAATATACATAAACATGTTTATGGTACATATATACATAAACACACTCGGGTCTCATATTCACACACATATATACAGATATAAAATGCACACACGTACATACATTCCAGGCAAAGTCAGGACTGCTGGGCCCCGCTGCGGGAGCACAGGTCAGAGGCAGGGCGGCAGGGGCCTGGCTGAGCGGTGCACCAGCCCCGTGCAGTGGTCCGGGTGCAAGCACACAGCAGCGGGTGGCGATGTTTCAGCCGAAGCTGGCTTCTGCCAGGCATCCACGGAAGGAGGAGGAAGGACCACTTTCCAGAAGGAAAAGGAAGGAGGACGTACGTAAGGGGGCGGTGAACACCCAGAAGGAAGCAGGGCACAGCGGGAATGAAGGACTCAGGTGCATGAGGACTGGCTGCAATGAGGGAGGACGGTGATCAGAGGGGTGCGGGGTGTCCTGCTGTCAGAACCACCAGGCGCCGCTCCGGGAACGGGCAACTGCAATAACACAGAGGCCACGATGACTGGAAGGGAGGTCGGGGGAGAAACAGGATCCTACTTTTAATTATTTCTTTATTTACTTTAAACAGGATCCTACTTTTAGAATGATCTTCTGTGTAGACGGAGAAACTGCAAATGCAGCAACAGGAAGAAAGACATGGGATTTGTAGGTGAAATCCTCAGGGGGCATGGAGGAGGGCCGGAGGGTCAGCAGAAGCCTCAAACAAGAGGGGATGGGGATGAGGAAGTCTGACGCTCGTGTTTCAAGGGAGCAGAGGATGTTTAGAGAGGGAGAGGAGCAAAGGTCTAGAAGCAGCAGGAAGAAGAAAGTGGCACTGGCCCCATCCTGATAAATGTGTTTGCGGACCAGCAGCAGGTGCGGCGTTGGGAAGAGCATGGTCACGGCACAAGGGCTGCATTCATGGGCGAGAAGACAGGTGAAACCCTGGTCCGCGGCCAGGCAGCCGGGCAGGGGCAGTGCTGCCTGCGCTCTCTACCACTCGGCGTCTCCTATGTGGATACTCTGTGGTCTCCAAACAACTGGACAAAGACCAGTCATTCATAACTAGTGCTGGGACACAGGCTGCACATGAGAAAAAAATCAGGCTTGCGTCCTAACAATGCCTAGAGGTAAAACTACAACTTTACCAGCAATCCTCAAAAATAAAAAAGTCATAAAGATCTAATAAATGGGGGGCGCCTAGGTGGTTTGGTCGGTTGAGCATCCAATGTCAGCTAAGGCCATGACCTCACAGTTCATGAGTTCGAGCCCCGTGTTAGGCTCAGCACTGACAGCTCAGAGCCTGGAGCCTGCTTTGGATTCTGTGTCTCCCTCTCTCTTTGACCCTCCCAGGTTCACATTCTGTCTCTCTCTCTCTCTCAAAAAGAAATAAACACTTAAAAAAAATTTTTTTTTAAAGATCTACAGGGTAGGAGGGTGCCTGTTTCTCCACATCCTCGCCAGCATCTATATTCTCTTGAATGGATCAAGAAGATGTGGTATATATATACAATGGAGTACTATATGGCAATGAGAAAGAATGAAATCTGGCCATTTGTAGCAAAGTGGATGGACCTCTAGGGTGTCATGCTAAGCGAAATAAGTCAGGCAGAGAAGGATAGATACCATATGTTTGCATTCATAGGTCTAACAGGAGAGACCTGGCAGGGGACCATGGGGAGAGGAAGGGGGCAAGAGAGCGGGGGAGAGTGAGGGACACAGATCAAGCGAGACTACTGAATACTGAAAACGAACCATGGACTGAAGGGGGAGGGGGAGGGAGGGAGAGGGGTGATGGTCATGGTGGGGGGCACTTGTGGGGAGAAGCACTGGGTGTTATACGGAAACCAATTTGACAATAAACTATTTAAAAAAAATTTTTAAATAAAAAGGTCTAACTATAAAAATTGGATTTCTATATGGTAAAAAAAAAAATACCATAAGTCAAGTAAGAAATACGTGAAAAACCTGGGAACAATCATTCTTGTTATATGTACTAAACAACTAACATTCCTAATTGACAAAGGAGACAAAAGAACAATAGAAAGTACTGCAATAGAAAAACTGGAAAAAGATGTGAACAAATAGACAGAGAGAAACAACACTAATAAACATTTGAAAAGATGCTGGATCTCACTCGTAATTAAAGGAATGCAGCAAAAAGACGCCATCAGACTAGTGATGATTAAAAACTCACCACTGCTGGATAAAAACTCAACATGGAAATGAACTTCCATTTATGTTTTAGGAGTATGACCGTGGGTGCCATTTGGAAAATAATTGAAAACGGATCCAAATATAAAACACGAATACCTCTGACCCACACGCACCACTGTAAGCATTTACTCTACGGATAGACTGGCAAAAATCTTCCCTGCGTATGTAAAAACATATTCTTGGTAGCATTATTTGCAAAAGTTAACACTAGAAAGCTACTTAAATTCTCATCCAGAGGGACAAGCTGAATAAATAACATGATGTCATCCATACAAGTGACGAATGAGCCAGACCTCCAGGGGTTGATATGAAAAAATGTCTGCGACATAACAGCAAATAAAAAGGCAGTACGATTTTTACAATGATTGACTTTGTGAATATACATTTAAGGAATACACTCACACAAAATGGTTCTAGAAAAATGTAAAAGAAGACAAAAACCTGCTGATGCTCACTTTAGATTAAAGGGAATTTTACTCTTCATTTTATTCCTAATTGAATGGGTTTTTTTTTTTTCACTTTCTGCACTGATAACTCTAAGTTTTTAGAGCTGAAGATTTTTGATGTAATATTTTACCCATGAGATACTACACAGTGAGGGAAAATAATTACTCTTCTTTGGCCTCACCAAAGACCATGTTACGTACAACACATTGCAAATCCGAATTAAAATCCTATAGAAAGGCCCTGCCGCTTTGCATTCTCGGGTCCCTGAAGCAAATCCTCGGGGCGAGGCCCGCTCTGACCTGCCCGCAGACTGGGTCGGAGAGCCTCACCCTTCTCCTTCTGTCTCTCTCTCCTCTTCGTGGTGAATGCACTTTTAGACTTGCTGCCACGTCCTCATCAGCCCAGAACTGTGCCCACTTACCTACAACTCCTTCCGCACACAGACACGAAAGGAATCCAGAGACAACACTTCCGTTCATCCCCAGTCTTTCCATTCCCAAGTTGAGAATGTCTTTCAGCCCTTGCGCAATGTCCAAGTTACCATTCCCCAAATCAACACAGACCCACGCACTTCAGCCTGGGCCGCCGCGGGGAGTGGAGGCGCTCGCATGTGCCATCTGTTTGACTTTAATATGAATAGAGGTCTTGTCCAGCTTCAAGAAAGCGATCTCTGTCTACGGCCGTTGTCACTGATGGCCGTGCACGCGGGGGGACAGAGAGCCCCACAGGCATCCCTTTAGAGCTGCCCTGCACTGACTTACTCCCCATTTGTCTTCTCTGGGGGAAAATAAAATACATCCTCCAGTAATGGGGACATTTGTGAAATTAGCTACGGAACAAATTCATTGTCTCATTGACTATCAATTAATTAAAGAGGTGTGTTTTTTCTAATTCTCCTGTTGTGATAAAAGACATCTGGCTAATTCCACCATCATTCCTGATTCTGAGAAATGACTCGTAAAAAAGGAATCTGATTCTTGCCTTAAACCTGCTCACGCAAAGAGCTGACTGATTTACCCAACTGGATACTGAACTAGGCACAAAATAAGATGCTTGTTACAGTAGAGGCATTACTGCAGCAAAAAAAATTTTTTTTAATTGGAATAGTGAGATAAAGCATACATCAACGTTAAAGAATTTAGAAAATAATTCCTTTGACTATATAGTTTGAAAACAAATAAGGTAGATTTTATGTGCTGATAGGGGAAAAAATCTCCAGTTTAAGTAGAAAAAAGCAATATGCTCTATTTCCCATTTAAACAGGAAGGAGAGGGGGTTGGTGTGCAAATATACATAAAACACTGGTATGAGGCTAGAGGCCTGGGGCAGGAGAAAGAAGTGCTTTGCATTGTAAAAGTTCCTGTACTACAAGGTTTTTACATTTTTAAAGGACTACATATTTTTTATTGAGGTGAAATTCACCCAACAGGAAATTAACCATATTAAAGCAAATGATTCGGTGCCGTTTACTACATTCACAATGTTGTGCAGTCGGCACCTCCATCTCATTCTAAAACATGTCCATCGTCCCAAAACAAAACATGGTCCTCGTTAAACAGGTATTCCGCACTCCGCCTCTGCCCAGGTCCTCACAACCAGCAATCTGCCTTGTCTCTATGGTTTTACCTTTTCTGCATCTTTCATAACAATGGGATAACCCAGTAAGTGGCCATTTATGTCTGACTTCTCTTGTACTTTGTATTTTTTTTTAATGTTTCTTTATTTTTGAGAGAGAGAGAAGGAAACAGAGTGTGAGGGGGGAGAGGCAGAGAGAGAGGGAGACACAGAATCTGAAGCAGCTCCAGGCTCTGAGCTGTCAGCACAGAGCCCGACGCGGGGCTCGAACTCATGAACCATGAGATCAGGACCTGAACCAAAGCCAGACGCTTAACCGACTGAGCCACCCACGTGCCCCTGTACTTCATGTTTAAAAACTAACATTTAGGGGGCATCTGGGTGGCTCAGTCTGTTAAGCATCCAACTCTTGGTTTTGACTCAGGTCAAGGTCTCACAGTTTGTAAGTTCAAGCCCCACATCAAGCTCTGTGGTAACAGCGCAGAGCCTGCTTGGGATTCTCTCTCTCCCCCTCTCTCTCTGCCCCTCACCTGCTCTCTTGCTCTCTCTATCTCAAAATAAATAAACTTTAAAATAACATAAAATAAAATAAAATGTTCTGACATCTTAAAAAAAGAAAAAAAAAACCTAACATAAATTAAAATTTCCCAGAACTATTTTATCCAAGTCATTCATTGTCACCTTTTTTTTCAAAAATATCTGAAGGCCTAATATCTGTAAAACCATTATATCATGCCCCAAAGATGACAGAGAAATGAAACAATCCATGCAAAAATTATCCAGATAAGTATTTTCAGCTCAATAGTGCAAAAGTTATCAGTCAACCGAAGACTCTGAACACACGACCTATGCAGAGTATCTTGGAAGGTCTCGTAAGTCATTTAGAAGGAACGGAATGTTAGGTGCAAAGCTGGAAGGGAACAGAGGGCTCATTACAGCCTGCTTACCGGTTAGAAAGTCAAAGCCCACACCCACAAAATTGGCTTGCTTCATGCCTCTGTGAGAGCCCTGTGTCCACTTACGACTGTCCCCTACCGCGGCCAGTGCCTCCAAGGGGCTTGTAAGTGAAGAAACGTGAGCGAGACAGCAGAGCACATGTGGGTGTGCAACTTGGAGGTGGGAGGCTGAAGTGTCAGCTCCAACACGTGAGTGCAAGGAAGCCATCGGTCACGTCCTCACGAGAGAAGGCTGGACAAACACCATCAGACAATGGGTCACGGCCCCCCAACACCCGGCCAGAGGTGAGACAAAGAGGCTACAGCCACAGCGAGATCCACTCGCCAGGAGGAGAATCCACCGCGACCTCAGCTGCTAGAACACCTGATGGTCATCTTCCTGAATCGCTGGAGTCTGATGAACTAGTTCAAGAGTGAGGAGGAAACTCCCAGGAGCCACAGTCTTGGGGCGCCTGGGGGCTCAGTCGGCTAAGTGTCTGACTTTGGCTCAGGTCATGATCTCGTGGTCTGTGGGTTCGAGCCCCGCGTCAGGCTCTGTGCTGACAGCTCAGAGCCTGAAGCCTGCTTCGGATTCTGTGGATTCTGTGTCTCCCTCTCTCTCCACCCCTCCCTGCTCATGCTCTGTCTCTCTCTGTCCCCAAAATAAATAAACCCCAGAAAAGAATTAAAACAAAGAAAGAAAGGAGCCACAGTCGAGGGAGCCCTACTTTTTTGTGGCTTTGACCCTCCCCCCAGGAGTCCCAACAGGGTCACACGGCAAAGAACCAAGAAGGTCCCAGTTCCAGCTCGGGCCAGGGAAGAGTCACCAAGCAAAGTATTAGTGAGGCTGCCCGCGGGCACAGTCCCATCCTCCAGGCCTCTCCTACCCTGACGAGGACAGTGACCCGACTCCAGCCCTGATCCCCCTCAGCCCACCAGAGAGCGGCGGAAAGCTCAGACATGCCGGAGAGGGCTGGCCCCCCAGGACCTGCTGGAAGCCGGGGTCTAGTCCTGAGGCTACAGGGTGACCTCCTGCCCCTCGACTCCGCACCCACCAACAGGGTCCCCTATGATCACGGTGAGTGACAGCTCAGAGAGCTGCAAGGGAGGGACACTACGGAACCAGGAAGAAACCCCAACGACCACCGTCCCCATGAAATCAGGCTCCCAGGGGGGCCGAGGCCTCCAGCACCCATCGCTTCTGCACTCAGGAAAGACAGTTCCGCTTGTAACCAGATGAACCCAAAATCCCACACTGAAGGCCCCTGGCCTGACTTCCTACACCAAATACATCCTGCCAGGACATCGATGACCATGACAAATACACCAAGCAGGCCAGAAAGGAAGGAAAATCACAATCTACAAGGGAAGCAAGCATCAAAACTAAACTTAGGACACAGATCATTGGGACAAGACATTAAAGGTGCTACGGGAAAGAGCAGACAAGCACACGGGTAATACCAGCGGAGAGGTGAAGTTTTGGTTAACGTTCATTTATTTTTTGAGAGACAGAGACAGAGCATGAGCAGGGGAGAAACAGAGAGAGAGAGGGAGACACAGAATCTGAAGCAGGCTCCAGGCCATGAGCTGTCAGCACAGAGCCCGATGTGGGGCTCGAACCCACGAACCACAAGATCATGACCTGAGCCGAAGTCAGACGCTCAACTGACAGTCACCCAGGCGCCCCAGAGAGATGGAATTTTAAAGACAGAATCAAAGAAAATGGTGGAATAAAAACCTAGTTAAAAAATGAAGAACGCCTTTGTCAGGCTCACCAGTAGACTGAGCACAGCAGAGAGAGAAAGCAGGGAGCCTGAAGAGAGTTTGAGAGAAAGCAAACAGGAAAAGAAAAAAAGAAGAGCACATACAAGAACAGTAGGATAATTTCAAAATATATTAACATACACATAATGAGAACACCGGGCAGAGAAGAGAGGATGGGGCAAAAAAACATTTGAAGCAAGAATAGTTAAGAACTTTCCAAAAGGAAAGACAGATACCAAATCATGGATTCATGAAGCTCAAATAACAAGGGAAGATAAGAAAAAATGGCCACTTAGACACATCACCGCCAACTGCAATTATTGAAGACAAAGTCAAAATCTTGAAAAAAACCAAAGGAGAAAACACTGTAGTTTAGAGGAGCAGGAACAGAAATCAGGTCTGAGCTCCCTTCAGAATCCGTACGAGCACGAAGAGAAGAGACTGAAATATTTCAGGCACTGAAAGAAGACTACCAGGAACCTGGAATTCTATTTCCAGCCAAACTATCCTTCCAAAGTGAGAAAAAATAAACCCTCTCAGACAAGCAAAAACTGAGGCAATGTGTGACCAACTGCACTACACTGCAAGAAACGTTAAATGTCCCTCAGAGAGAAGGAGACTTGGAGGAACACAAACACAGGAAGAGAGAGCAGGGATAAGCGAGGTTAAAATAGTTTATTTTTCTTACTTTACATTGATCTCAGAGAAAGTTGTTTAAACAATAACAATAACAATATATTGGATGGATATAGCATACGGATAAGAGAAATGAAGGCCAGGAAAGTCATTGGGGAAAGGAGAAAAGAAGCAGGAACACTCTGTATATAATATAACATCAAGCGTAGCAAGTTGTATAGTTTTATTAGAAAGTGGGCTTCGTTTACTTACAAACATATATTGCAAACTCTAGGGCAACTGCTGAAAATGTTAGAAATCAGTGTAACTGATGTGTTAACGGAAGAGATAAAAAGGAATTATACGCAATATTCAGAAGCAGTAAAAAGGAGAAAGAAATGAACAGGTGTAATGAATAAAAACAATCACGGGGCGCCTGGCTGGCTCAGTGGGTGGAGCATGCAACTCTTGATCTTGGGGTGGTGGGTTTTAGCTCCATGCTGCATACAGAGGTTACTTAAAAATAAAATCCTTAAGGGGTGACTGAGTGGTTCAGTTGGGTAATCGTCTGACTTCACCTCAGGCCATGATCTCATGGTTCATGGGTTCGAGCCCCCAGTCAGGCTCTGTGCTGACGGCTCAGAGCCTGGAGCCTGCTTCTGATTCTGTGTCTCCCTCTCTCTCTGCCCCTCCCCTGCTCATGCTTGATCTCTCTTTCAAAAATAAATAAAAACATTAAAAAACTGTTAATGAAATAAAATCTTTAAAAAATTACAAATATGGTAGATATCAATCCAACTGTACCAGCAATCAGTTTAAATATGAACAGTCTGAACACACTGGATAAAAGTTAAAAGAGAGATTTTCAAAGTGGATAAAAAAGCAAGACTCAACGCTACGTTGTCTAAAGAAATCCCTTGTATATAAAAAGATTCGAGTTAAAAGTAAAGGGGTAGAGAAGGATATACCATAATCCAAAGGAAGCTAGAGTAGCTATGTTAATTTCAGACAAAGCCAACTTCAGAACAACAAAAATCATCAGAGATCAACAGGGACATTACATAAGGATCCAGGGGAATGTTCTCTAAGACATGATAACACTAAACCTATACGTACCTAACAACTGAGCATCAAAATATGGAAGGAAAAACTGACAGACATGCAGGAGAAATACACAAATCCATGATCATAGCTGGAGACTTCACTGCTCCTTTCAGTAACTGACGGATCCAGAAGCAGAAAACCAGTGAACACACAGCTGACCCAAGCAGCACGAACAATCAACTTGATTTATTTAATACATAGACTATCCCATCCAACAGCAATTGGAATACACATTCCTCTAGCTCATAGGGAACATTCTAGGCCATAAAATCCACCTTACTAATATAACAAAGCCAAAATCATATAAGCTTTGCTTTCACATCACAACAGTATTAAACTAGAAGTCAATGACAGAAAATTGGAACATTCCCAAATATATGGAGATTAAATAGACTTTTAAATAACATTTGGGGCAGGGGCGCCTGGGTGGTTCAGTCGGTTAAGTGGCTGACTTCGGCTCAGCCATGATCTCAAGATCCGTGAGTTGGAGCCCTGAGTCCGGTTCTGTGCTAACAGCTCAGAAGCCTTGAGCCTGCTTTGGATTCTGTGTCTCCCTCTCTCTCTGCCCCTCTGCCCCTCTCCAAAATGAATCAACTTCTTTATAAAGCTTTAAAAAAACCCCACTAATAACATTTGGGGCAAAGAAGCCTCAAAGGAAACTAAAAAACAAAGCTGAATCAAAGTATAAATAAAACTTATCAAAGTATGTATAATGTAGCAAAAGCGGTATTTACAGAAAAATTTGTAGTATTTTTTTATTTATTTTTCGAGGGCACGAGAGAGCACAAGCGACTGGGGGGAGGGTCAGGGGTGGGGACAGAGAATCCCCAGCAGGCTCTGCGCTGTCAGCCGAGAGCCGAACTCGGGGCTCAAACGCATGAACTGTGAGATCATGACCTGAGCTGAAATCATGAGTCGGACACTTAACCAGCTGAGCCACCTACGTGCCCCAAGGAAATCTGTAGTATGAAATGCATATATCAGAAAATCAGAATGATCTGGTCGGTACTCCGACCTTCCTCTTTAAGAAACGAGAGTTAGAATAAGAGGCCCCCAGGTAGTTCAGTCAGTTAAGCTTCTGGCTTTAGCTCAGGTCACGATCACAGGGTTCGTGGGTTCGAGCCCCATGTTGGATCTCTGCAGAGAGCTCAGAGCCTGGAGCCTGCTTTGGAGTCTGTGTCTCCCTCTCTCTCTGGCCCTCTCCTGCTCACGCGCTGTCTTTCTCTCTCAAAACTAAAAGAAACATTAAAGAAAATCAGAACAATCTAAAGTCATTACTCTAAGCTTTCTCTTTAGGAAACGAGAGGTAGAAAAGCAATTTAGGGGCCGCGAGGGCCACTCAGTCAGGTAAGCGTCTGACTCTTGATTTCAGGTCATGATGTCATGGTTTATGAGTTCAAGCCTGAGTGGGGCTCTGTGCTGCGGGTGCAGGGCTTGCTTGAGATCCTCTCTCTCCCCCTCTCCTTCTGTGCTCCCCTGCTTGCTCGCTATCACTCTCTCTCTCAAAATAAATACACTTTAAAAAAAGGGGAAAGCAATTTAAGCTCAAAACAAGCATAAGAAGACACCATAAAAATTGGTGCAGAAATCAATGAAATCATAAGCAGGAAGAGAATAGAGAAAAACAACAAAATCAAGATCTGGTTCTTTGAAGGATCTATAAAATTGACAAAGGTCTAGTCAGGCTACAGGTGAAGGTAAGAGGGTACAGAGGATGTTGGGGTGTGCGCCTCCCGTAGGAAGCCCCGGTGACCTCAGCCCAGGGCCCGGCCCAGGTTTCGCTGGCATCGTGGCTGAAAATCCAAAGGAAAACAACCACCCAAAGAGGAAAGCAGGGAAAGGAGGAAATGCAGCATGATTTCACTTAGGCTGTCCTAGTTTAGCTGAAAAGCTAGAGAAAATAATAGCAGCCTTGATGAGTCTAATGGGTTCCGTTTTCACAGACCAGAAGCGCAGCGTTCTGTTCCACCAGAAAGTGTTTTCCAGCTGAATCTGGGCAGAGCGGGCAGCGTTCCTGACGCATCCACGGCCCCTCCCACCTCCCCACGCCTCACACCTGCGAAACGCCGACGGGTCATTTGTGAATCTGCGTTTTGGACAAGCCTTAAATGGTTTCTCTTAAGTTTTCTTAATCACGGTCGATTTAATCCTTGCAGGAGCCCCAAAAAGGCAGTCATCCAAATGCTATTCTGACTTTTTAGAAGAAGAAAAAGACGGGAAGTTTCCAGACAGGCCCGAGGTCTTTGCAGAAGACCCCGCGGGCACCGACCGGGGCAGGACCCTGTCTGGCAGTCCTGCTTCATCCCCCTCAGGGGGTGACCACAGCGAGCCAGCTGTAAGGCGCTCCGTGGGCCACACTGTCACACTCTGGATGTCGGCTGCCCTTGGCCAGATCTGCACAGCTGGGACGTAAAACAACCCCGCAGGGAAAGTGTACGCGATCCGACGGCCTGTCGCACTCATCAAGGACACGGCGCCGTCTCGTTAGTTACCCGCTCCTCTTCAAGGCCGCCGCGGGGAAACTTCCGCTGGACACAGTTCATCTGTTTCTTGAAATATGTATCTACTGCATCTCAACAAACAAAATAGAGGTGTGTTGGTGGGCTAGGTTTACAATTAAATAAGTGCTAAAACCAAATTCATTTATTTCACTGTAAAATATAAACGTTAAAGCCCAAATCACTTACTTCACTATAAAACAGAACCACCACAGAGTCAAAAGTAGAAGATGCCACAACCCTCGTGGGTGACGACCCTTTTCCCTGGCATATCTCCCAAGTGGGAACACACATTGTACTTCATCTCATGATCTATTATGAACGTTTTCCCATGTCCGCAGGCTCCAAAAGTCTTATCTAATCAGAGCAGGATATTTACATAACTGTATTTAGATGTTTTCCACTTGGGGCTGTGCCTTAAAAAAAACAAGAGAAGCAAGTGTTTGTGCATGAAGATTTCTTCTTCTCCACATTTAGCCTCATTTCCTTGAGCTACATTCCCAAAGGGCAACGGTCTGAAGTATCTGCGGTCCCGAGTAAAAATCATGCATTTAAAAAAAACGATGCGTTTATCCTTAAGCAATCCCCTCCCCCCACCGCAGCCTTACTTAGGCCTAGAAACGCCTCCCTTCTGCTGAGGCAGCTGATTTATTCTTAACCGCTTCCTGCTCTGCCTCAGAGCCCACCTCGTATTCGCAAATGTGCCTTTTACCGCATTCCTCTTAGAAATTCTTTTAAATAATAGTTTCATCTTGACCGAGAAAAATCTTTCTGACCGTTCAAGTGACTTATTATCGAATAATGGTAGTTATACTGTAATGATCCTGACTAGGTAAACGGTACGGTGTAGATACCGAGGCAGAGTTCATACGGGGAAAGATCCACACGTAATTTACACTGAACCGTGTAAAGCACATTCGCAGCATCCAGAGGACTCTTTCTCCTAGCGGCTCAGCTAAGGGTGTTTGCTATTTGGGGTCAGTTTATAGATGCCATTGGTCATAAAAATCACCTTATAGTGGGCCTCAGAAAAAAGAACACATAAACCCCGGGGCAGATCTGAAGATCCTTTATGTTTTAATGTACTGAGTGGAGTTAAAAATTTAATGTACTGGGGTGCCTGGGTGGCTCAGTCGGTTAAGCGTCCAACTTCGGCTCAGCTCACGATTGCCAGGTTCGTGGGTTCAAGCCCTGCGTCGGGCTCTCTGCTAAACACTCAGAATCTTGAGCCTGCTTTGGATCCTGTGCCTCCCTCTCTCTGCCCCTCCCCTGCTCATGCTCTGTCTCTTTTTCTCCAAAAAAATGAATAAACATTAAAAAACATTTTTTTTTTAACTTTAATGTACTGAAGCTGAGTGCACCAGGTCTGCGCCGGGAATCCTCGGGGAGCCCAGCCTCCAGCACGTTCACCCTGAGCAAGCAAGTGACAAGTGAGTGTGGAAGTCTGAGTCCCGGCAGCACGCGGCCAGACGCACGGGGGGCGGTACCGAGGTCGGGGCGTTTTCCTTCCCGGGAAACGGTGCCCTCATTTCTGGTGAAATACAAGTTCTACAGAACTGTGCCTTGACTTTCACTTGACTAAATGGCACTGACATTTTGTTGATCTAATATGACACGTGTTAACATCAATTCTCGTAATTTTTCATTCTTTGAAGCTAATGCTGGTTTCCGAAACGTGAGAGTCTTCCATGCAGCCACGCTCACAGGCCGCCGGCCCCGTGCCTGCCGAGCCCGGCGAGTGAAGAGATGCTGTGTGTGAGTCAGCGCGGCTCGGGGACACTGGGTGGCCCGAGGGGCCCCGCAGAGCTCCCAGGAAGTGGCAGGAAGGAGCCGGACGATGAGCGGGGAGGCAGGAAGGAGCAGGTGATGCGGGGGCAGGGGTACCCCGGGATGCCCTGGACCACGGGGCATGTCAGGTGACGGCCGGAAGCGCAGCCAGCCAGGGACAACGGGCCAGAGAGCGGACCCGGCCAGCGGAACCACGGGCTTCCAAGACACAGAGGAAAACACTGGGCAGCTATGAAAGCAGGGGTGCTGTGAGGGTGCTGTGAGGAAGGAAAGCGGAGGTGCCCTGGGGAAAAGTGGGGGTGATGGAGGAAGGCACTGCTGCAGGCAGGAGGCGAGCGGCAGGGAGGAGGTCGGGGAGCGCCCTACTGGGTGAGGGGCTTTCAGCACGCCTTCGGCTTCATTTATTAGAAAACTAAGCCCAAACACGCTGACTCAGGGAGCAGGTGGCAGAGTGACAAAACACGGGGACAGCCTTCACTGGGCTCTGACGTGTGGGAGATCTGGGGTACGCCTGACTTGATCCCTGCAGGGGGACAGAGAGAGGGCCAATGTTCCGGGAAAATCACAGCAGGGGCTGCAAGAGAAACAGGTGGACCCCCTCCAGGGAAGGGGGACAATCAGGAGGTCCTGTGGCCATTAACCTGCTGCCAAGGTGAAAGTGGAGGCAAATTTCAAGGATGAGGATGTTAAGTTTGTCCAAAACAATGCTCTCATTTTATACATTGAAAAAAACAAAGTCCAAGGGTATCTGCCTCTAAACGGATACGGAATGGAGCTCAGTCCCTTGAAGAGTTGACTCTGAATGACACAGGCTGTAGAGAAGGGGGTGGGGTGCACAAATGTGCCAAGTTCGGGCAGGAACCTCAAGCACCCCGGGCTGAACGCAAGACATTGTCACTGCAGAGGGACAATGAGAACATGATCCAAATGAGGGCCAGACACCCTCCTGCACAGCCCACCAGTGTGGGCGACCCCAGCCCCAGGGCGCAGGGGCTGCCTCCCGCAGATAAGCACGACCCTCCAGGAACCAGCTGTGTGTGCCCGGCCGGCAGGACGCAGCCCGAGCTGGTCCCTTGCTTGTCCCCTGGAGAGAGCCTGCACCCACTGCACGCGGCCAGGAACGGAGAGAAAACAAGGTCACTGTCCCGGAAGCAGGGTGCTGGGCCAATGGAGAAGAGTCCCCGGAGCGATTAAAGTATTAACAGATAAGAACTGTCCCCTTGGCCACCATGCTGCTATGGGAAGAGCAGGTGCATTTCAGAATAAGCAGAAAACATTTCCTTCGGAGACGTGTTAATGTCCACAGAGTCCCCAGCCCAGCAGCTGGGTGAGGACACAGTGAATATTCATTCAGCATTAAAAATAATAAAAAAAAAAAGCATGCACCTTAAATGCTGAGCTATTGCACAAGGAGGGCGAGAGCAGGGTGAGCGGTAATGAGACTCCTGTGAGTCCCGACTGGCTGTTTTTACTCCAGCAAAACTGGACGTTGTGAAATTCCCAAAGCTGAGGGGCTCCACACCTGCCTGCTGATTACAGAAGGGCACACCCCGTTTGTTCTAGAACGGCCTCGCCGGCCCCCTGCCCTCCCTGGCGCCCAGTTCCTGTCTCTGCCCTGTATTCCTCGATCTGCCATGGAACCGAGGAGGTCTGCCCCGTGAACAGATACAAGAAAGAATGGACGAGATTGCTTCTGGACTCAGATGTCTTTGGATGGGTAAGATGCCAGTGAAGTTCAAGGAATATTTAGCCGGTGCCGGATGCACAGGCAGAGAATGGAGAGGACGGTGGCTTCCTGGGGCTCAGGGCAAAACGACAGATATTCAGGGAAGATTCAGGTGTGCTCACCTCATATGGGCAAGACAGCAAGAACATGCAAGCCGCGTGCACCGTGGTCTGGACCTGGTCCCCTGAGGATTCCTGCCCGTCACAGAAGAACAGGGAAGGGAAGCAGGGACAATTTATGACAGCACGATCGGGCCAGGCACCACACTGGGCCACTGGCTTCAGGCTCTGTCCCCTCCTGTCTCTCAAGGACGATCTTCCCGGCTCTGGCTTCTCCCCTCCGGGTGGCCCCGCTCAGAGGCAGCTGTGGTGCTTTATTTTTTGTGTTTTGTTTACGTTTGTTTATATTGAGAGAGAAAGAGTGCAAGAGGAGGAGGGGCAGAGAGACAGGAAGAGAGAAGGAGAATCCAAGCAGGCTCCGCACTGTCAGCACAGAGCCCGACCCGGGGCTTGATCCCATGAACCAAGAGATCGTGACCTGAGTGGAGATCAAGAGTCGGACGCTTTGAGCCACTCAGGCGCCCCTGGGCCGCGGTGCTTTTGGAAAAGCCTGTTCTTCCCTGATAAGGACAGACGCAGCCCACCTCTCCCGAGCCGGCTGGACCCCAGCATGAGGACAAAGGACAACACGCTAAGGACAGAGGAGCAGCAAGAGTGGAACCTGGATCTGGCTGGCCGCACAGAGCAGCAGCCCCGGAGCCCGCGGCCATCACCCCCCTCCATGCCGCCAAGGACATGAAAACACACCCAGGGCCCTGTTGAAGGCAAACATACAGTAACGCACAAATACACATGAGCATGGACGACCCGACGCTGGGAGATGACTAATGGGCTGAACTGTGTCCCCAAATGGCACGCGGAGCTCCTAACCCCCGGGGTCTGTGAGTGTGACCCCCGGAGGGTCTCTGCGGGTGGTCGAGTCAAGGTGTGACCGGCAGAGCAGCTCAAGTCCAGCAGATCTGGTGACTAGCCATTGCTGCCTCTCTCCGTCCATGCAAGCGACCTTCACAGACTCCCCACAGGACAGCTGGCTTATAAACAGTCTGGAGGCTGCAAGTCCAAGGTCAAGGGTGTCTGTGGAGAGCCCACTGCCTGGTTCAGACCGCCGTCCGCTCACTGTGTCCTCACAGGGCAGACGGGGTGAGGGGGTCTCTAAGGTCTGCTCATAAGGGTGCTGATCCCATTGATGAGCGGGTCCTGCTCATGACCTAGGCATGTCCCAAAGGCCCCGCCTGTCACCCCATCACACTGGAGACGAGGTTTCCATGCAGGAATTTGGGGGGACACGCACTGAGCACCCCCTGACCCAGAGATAGGCTCTTTGGGTCCCACCAGCTGATGAAATAAAAAGACCTTCTTTTGTTCTTCTGCAGCAACACTGGGCCCCGTCCCCACGCCGCTGGCCTCGAAGCCACACGGCCCGGATCCCAGAGCCCGTGGCTAAGGCCTCATCGAGAAGCAAAGAAGGAAGAAGCAAGTGTGATCTCAGCCATCCACACCGGGCCCTGGGGCCGCCTGCCTGCCAAGCAATTAGGAACGCCTACACACACAGTTTTAGCCAACAAGCTCAAGTTCAGGGCCCGAGGCTCCGGCTCTCCAAGCGTTCTGTTGGCTCTTAACTGCCCTGTCCCAGGGCTCCCAGCACCGTGCAGGGGGCGTGCCCTACGCAGACGCATCGTGTGGCCATCCGGGCATCCGGAAGGGTCAGTTTCTGGGACGGTTTCTTCCTTCACCTTCTGGGTCACATGACACAGACAGCCCCCAGGGTCCCCGCAGGGCTGCACGCTTTGGGACCCACACCCTGTGTGACGCCGCGGAATGGGAAGTATCACCGCAGATCAAAGGAGTGCGTGAGGCGCTCAAGAAACGGAGGCCTCGGGTAATATTCTGCACACGCACGGCTGGATGTTCGCAGCCACTCTGTGATTCCTCCGTGTGAAGGACCGCGTGAATCCGGCCCGCGGTGCGTTTCCCCCGCAAACACTCCCCCTACCAACTCCAGCCGCCTTTTTACCCGGAGCACCCCAGTCTCCTGTTAGAAAGATCCAGACTCCTAAGGGTGATGGAGCCCCTCTCCCTCTCCCTCTCCCTCTCCAGCCCCGGAGGGCCCCACCACCAGCCCTGACTCCGCCTCCCTGCAAACGAACCCCACTTGGCCCCGCCCCTCGGGCCCCTCTGCACGGAGCTGACTCTTGCACGCCTTCCTGCTCCTCCACGTCTGCACAGGTGCACGCCGCCGTGCAGAGTTCCCGTGACCACACCAGTGGCCCCTGCGTGCAGAGCGAGGCCCACTTCTGCCCCAGCCCCGCGCCAGGTATCACAGACTGCCCCCGGCCAGCCCAGCAAAGCTCTAGTCTCACACTGGAACTGACGCTGTCTGCTGTCTACACAACGGCAGGACCCGGGACGGCAAAGGCCTCCCTCCTGCCTCCCTGGCCCACAGGAAGCTCCAGACCTCCCTTCTCCGACGGCAAGCGACTCCCAGCAGCTCAGCTCCTTCCGGTCCCACGGCACACTGCCCAGCGGACTCACCTCCCAAGGAGAGAACCCTCTCGATCTGCTCAGATCAGGCTGGAGCCGGGAACGTAAACTTGAGTCCGGTTCCTTCACCCACAGCCCGCCCGAGGCTTCCCTTCTCTACCCTGTACTCAGTCACTTAAAACACACGCACTTAGAAACTGCATGATGTGCGCTGAGGGAATGCAAAACTGAGTAAGTTCTCACGCTTGTAGGGCTTCTGGTGTAGCAGAGGAAATCAAAGTTACATAAATCACTAAAATTAGACTCGGAGTTTGAAGGGCAATCGCAGGTTTTGCAGAAGTTGCTATGGGAGCACCTGGCGGAGAGAACGTCTCCGCCCGCGGATGGGAGGCAGAGAGGCCTCGGCGCTTCCGCCCTGGGCTCCGCGCACCTCCGCTGTCCCGCGGCCAGAGGCCAGCACCCGGCGGTGGGCCCTCACGGTCCCCAGGTTCATGACTCTGCAGCTTTGAGCAGAAGGCAGTGCGTGGGCGGAGCCTGGAAGGACCGCGAGGCACGTGATCCACGGAGCCGGCAAGAGAACAAGAGGGCGCACGCCTGGAGCCGGGAGGGGGCCGCCCTGGCCGCCCGAAGGCCCTACCAAGGGGCACACTCCTTACTCAACAAGCGAGGGGTCGGCGAGGGCCGCGGAGGGTGTCCCAGCAGCCAAGTGACAAGACATGAGGAGGGACCCCAGTGGGAGGCACACAAAGCTTCCCAAGAAAGCAAATAATAATAATAATAATAATAAAATACCTGCATTGATTCTGGCTTCAGAATATCTAGTTAAGAGAAGGTTTCACTCTGGTGAAGAGGAAGGTGCCTAATGCAGAGGTCTGGCCATTTCCATGAACGGGACACGGGCCACCAGCCCCAGACCAGGGCAGAGGGACAGAGGGACGGCCTCTCTGACCAGCAGGCTGCCCTTCCTGCAGGGGGTGTGAGCAAGCCTCGCTGTGGGGTGGAGGGGAGGGCAGGGGGAGTTGGGGAGAGCCTGCGGACAAGCCCCTGGGGCCAGTAGGGAGAACCACCCCCCACCCACTGCTGACGGGTTAACACACGGGCTGGATGCCGAGGGACCAAAGGGCGTGCGCCCTCACTGTCCACACGGCTAACGGGTCAATGGAAGCCGGAGGTCCGACGCAGCCTGCACCTCCCACCGCCCTCCTGATGACCGTGAAACCCTGCCTCCCTCCACGTGGCGTCAGCCTGCCCTGTTCCAAAGAACCGCTCCCCAAAAAGATCCCAGGAAAACCATGTGGGGGGAGGCGTTCGGAGGACAGACACCAAACCCTGTTTAAGCAGTGACCCTACTAGAGACACCATGGACCCCAACGTCGAGGGTCTGGAACGCTCCCCTCCACTCTGCTGGCTCCAGGCTCCGGCTCCCACCCACAGAGCTGTGCCGGATGGGGCAGGAGCTACGGAAGGCCACGGAGGATGTGGCTGATCACCTGCTCAGGGCGTCTCCACAGCATGCGGGTGGCTGTGGGTCCAGCCTTGCTCAGGGGGCCCTGAAGACAAGACGCACATTCCTGGATCATAAAAACGGTTGCTGCCCGCGGTTCGGCTCGCCTTCTCTGAACCAAACCTCCTCCAGCACACAGACCTGGCGGGTGGGAAGGGAAAGAGGAGGGGCAGGGGCTCCAAACCTAAACAGTGAACCCCCCCCTCCCCAAGCCCCACACTGGCAGGACCTTCTAGAAGGCACCAGAAACGAAAGCAACTCTGTTACCCCGGGGCATGTCGGTTGGAACAGCCTCCGAGACAGCCAGTAGGCTGGGGTCTAAGCTCCCAGCCCACCCCGGCTACTGCCCGCTGTTCCCAGACCCAGAATCTGACCCTGAGCCTCCAAAGTGGCCTGGCCTAACCCAGACCCGTCCTTCCTGTCCCTGGTTTCACCGGCTCCAAGAGGCAGACCCCTCGTCGCACCCCGCTGCACTCTGCATCCCGAACCCAGTCACAGAACAATCCACGAATGTGAATGTGCCCTCCCCATCACAGAACACACGCTTTCCCGAGGATTCGGAGTCTCACGTGGTTTCAGCATGTGCCACGTGCATGGCCTCGGCCAACCCAAGGGCTCCCGGTTCCACTTGTGTCCTCTGTAGGTGGGGGACAGCAGGAGTGCCTGTCCCACCGGGCTGTCTGAGACCTGGGTCCACCGCCAGGGCCCGACTAGCACCTGCTGACACAGGACACGCTAACAGAGCATGAGCTACGCTTCCCCTCCCTTCGGTGCCAAACGCCGGGACACTCTGACACCCTGGTTGACCTGCTCCTTCACGCCATCCGGGGCACTTCTGCTTTCTCCTCGTCCTCTGGCTCCGCAGAGGAAGTCCTGCCGCTCTCGGAGTCTACACGCCATCCAGGAAACACGCTCCGACTCAGGGGACGAAGGAAGACGGACACTCTCGTCACCAAAAACCACCCTCTCCAAAGCCTATCTCTCAACATAATCATCTGCAAGAGACGACGTTCTCCTTGGTAAATCCTGGGACCCGGCTGCGTCTGGGGAGCCGTCCTGCAATGCTGATTCTCCCGGAAACGCCGCTGAAGCAGCCCATTGTTCGTTCTGGGTTCTGGAGCCCATTCAGGCCGACACCTGAGCTCTACAGTTGAAGGAATGTGGGCCCCCTGCAAGAAGGTGAGGACCCTGGCTCTCCATCCCGTAGCGGGGTCAGAAAGTTGGGCAAGCTCTGTCCTTCCGGAATAATCCCCAGCAGGTACGTGAACAGTTGGTGCAATTGAATTTCATCACCTAATTAAGGAAAGCTGTTCATGTGTGGCAGCAGTTCAGAAACAGAGGACAGCGGAGGCTGGTCCCAAGAATGATGACCTCAAACGACTTTTCCAGCCTCGAGGAAAGGCACCTTCAACTCAGACCTTGGGTCTCCAAGGAAGGAAGCTCCCCGGCTGCACATGGAGAGGGTCCATCCTCCTTAGAAGCGTCCCGTTCTGTTCACGGCCCCCTGGCTCTCTCTGATGTCCCACACCCAGGAAATCTGGGCATGGGGGGCAGTCCGTGCTCGCTCACATGCCCTACTGGAGTCTGAGGCCTCGCTGTCATCCTGAGTGACTCCAGACCCCCAGACCCTCAGAGGAGCTGACATGTCTCCCCTGTCCCTGGCCCCAGCACAGAGCGGAATGAACAGCAGGAACAACAGTCGGGAAAGGGGACACCACAGCCCTTGTGTGGGGGGGGGGTCCCCAGGCTCGGGTCCTGGGCCTGTCTCCTCTCCAAGTCACCATGAGTGGTTGGGCTAGGAATCTGTAATTACGGACAGGCCTCCGACCCCACCAGAGAGAAAGGCTCTCAAGAGGGGGAGAAACTTGGGGCCACCTGGGTGTCCGACTTTGGCTCAGATCATGATCTTAAAGGTCGTGGGTTCGAGCCCCGCATCGGGCTCTGTGCTGACAGCTCAGAGCCTGGAGCCTGCTTCTGATTCTGTGTCTCCTTCTCTCTCTGCCCCTAACCCACTCACATTCTGTCTCTGTCTCTCTCAAAAATAAATAAAAAAATTTTTTAAAAGGGGGGGGAATCTGAACAAAAGAAGGCAGCAGGGCCAAATTGTGAACCACAATGGAACAAAGACGTGACGTGGCTCCTGCTTCTGGCTGCGCCCCAAGCTCACCCGCCAGACGTCAGCAGCGTCCACTAAAGAGTGTGTGGGTCCCTTGCCAGTCCTGACCACAGCGGGCCCACAGGAGAAGCGCCGTCCTCTAGCGCAGTCGGACGTGGGAATCACACGGAATCACACCCGGGGCACCGAACAGGCTGACAGAACAGGCATCTGGAAGTGCCCTTAGGCTGTCAGGGCCCCATCCAGGGGCAGCCTGGGACCCATGTTAGGCATCCCACTGAGCCGCCCCTCTGTGGCGCTTCAGGACTCCTGGCAGTAGACTCAGGGCCCCTTTAAACGTGTAAACTTCCAAACTCCAATTCCGCTGGATCCGAAAAATTCCCATCCCGTCAAAATTAGGTTATTTGTGTCCTGTTTTCTCACGAGGTCTGCGATTGGTGCCTGACCTTTGAGAGGCGGTGGAGGGGGAAGCCCACGCCCCAGGAGTGGAGGGGGGTGGGAGGTGGCACACTGCACCAACACCCCCTAAGTCACACAGCGCGGTTCAGCTTGCTCACTCCCCTCCACCTCTAAAACCCTCAAGGGCTCCCACTGCCACCGGATCAAGACCGAGGTCAGCCCCAAGTTTGAAAGACGGTGATTTGTCTCAGCCCACATTTCCTTTGCATTCTTCAGAAAATAATAAAAGCAAAAATTATAAAGTCACCAGAACAGTGTGAGACACCAGGGGCATCAACTCAGTCCTAGGGAAGGGAAGCTCAGTCCCAAGGGGAAAAGTCCTGCACCCTCCTTGCGGCCCAGCCCCCTGCTGGGCCAGGTGCACTCCCCAATACGGGGACCCCACCCTCCAGCTTTGACCCCGCAGCCCTCCCCCCCTCACAGGGCAGCAGACCCTCCTCTCCCTGCTGGGATCCCAGCTCCACAGGAATCAGCACCAACTCCCTTTGCGCCCTGCCCTTCACTTCAGCACCAGCTCCCCTGCCCAGTGGTCCCTCCTAAGGGCACCCCCCACCCGCCCCATCAAGAATGAGTCCTTGTCCTTACAGATCCCCAGGCCCGCTCCCGGGAAAGGGCTTCCTTGCCAGAACCATTCATTGCCAAGAAGTCCAAGTCAGATGTCCTTCTGGTGCCGGGGCCAGGCCCCCTCCCCCCGGGGGGCAGCCCCCACTGGGGATCCTCACTGGGAGCCTTATCCAACCCTCGTCCATTTCCCAGACTTCTGTGGCGCAAAAAAGGCACCGGGTATTTGTTGAGTGGACATTTATTATTATTATTATTATTATTATTATTATTATTATTATTGGCTGCAAAGAAAGGCAGAGAGAGAACTTTGGAAGTGACCATCCTAGACCTGACCATGGAGACCATGGGGGTACATAGGGAGCCCTTCGTCCCCGGGGAGCCCGGCCGGAGCGCCCAGGACAGAGTCAGGAGTGCCACCGCCGGAGGGCGGAGCGCCCGGACCCCGGGAAGGGGAGGGAGCGGCGGGGGCGCAGCGGCGCGGTCACCGGGGTGCGGGGACGGGCCGAGCGGAGGACGCGCGGCTCCCGGCCGCCTCGGGCCGCGCCGACCTCCCCGCCGCCTCCCGCGCGCTCGCCCGACGCGGCGGCTCCCACCCGCGCCCACCCCCTGCCCGGCCCGGGAGGCGGCGCGGGACCCGGGCTCCCGGAGCGGCCGCGGCGCCGGGGCCACCGAGGGACAGGGCAGGGCCAGGGTGGCGCCCTCGGCTGGGAGCCGCGCGGCCCCGTTCCGACCGCGGCGCCCCGGGACCCCGGCCCGCCCCGCCCCGCCACATCCCTCCGTCCCCCACCCGCCTCGGCCGCGCCCCGCTCCCGCGACGGCGACACAAAGCGACGCGCGTCACCCACCTGGTCCCGCGCGTCCGGGGCTCCGGGGACCGCCGCTCGCGCTCGGCCGCGGGCCGGGGCTCCGAGCGCGGCTCCCAGGCCGGGGGTGCGGCGCCGCGTGCGGGGTGCGCTCTCCCGGGCCCGCGCCCGCCGGAGCCGCCCTTTATGCCCGTGCCGCCCTCCGGCGGGGCCTCGGCCGGCGGGGGCAGCGCGGGCGGCGGCGAGTGGCACAAAGACGCGGGCGCCCGGGCCCTGCCCGCGCCCCCGCCCGCCGCGCAGCGCCCCCTGCCGCCCGCCGCGCGCCCGGCCTCCGCCCTCCGCCCTCCGCCCGCCCGGGGCGGCGCCTCCGCCCGCCGCGCGCCCCGGACCCTGGGGTCCCGCCTCGTCCGCGGCCGCCTGGACCCGGGGAAGCGTCCGCGGGCGGGGAAGGACGCGGTCGACACCCCCCGGCCCGGACCCGCCGCCGCGGTGACGGGAGAGCGCAGCCCCGGGCCAGACCGAGCTCCGCGGGACCGCGGCCCCGTCCCTGCGGGCGGAGGACCTTGCGGTCAAGGCCGAGGGCCTTTCTCCGCCGGCGTCACGGAGACGCCTTTCCATCCCTGCTACCTGGTTGCTCCGAGGGCTGGAGGGAAGCCTGCCGGGGAGGTCGGAGACCAAGGATCCGAGCAGAAGCAATCCACTTCCTAGTCTCAGGGTTTCTGGCGTGTTGCTGTCCAAGACCGTTGAAGGCAGAATTCTGCAGGATCTATTTTTGCCACTCCCTTCGGTAGCTAAGTTCGCCAAGTGTTAAATTATATGCCTGTCAGGCCTGCAGGGCTGAACAAAACTTGGTGTGTGTGAAACAATGCTTCTTCAATGCATACACTCGTTTTCTCCAGAATCGTGGGGCAACCCACCCACCATCATACCTTCCTTCCTCAACACCAGCCCCGCCACTGTGGGCTCAGAAGTCTAACGCCTTCACCCCACGGCCCGTTAGCTGAGCAGTACCTACCTTCTCTGTGCTTCCATTGTTCGTGGCTGGAAATGCGGGTGCGCGTGTCTTAGCGATCTTCCTTCCAAGGGGTTAAATTAGTCAGGTATGCCCAGAGCAGTATCAGCATGACTGATATGCCAAACTACAAGGACAACAATGTCCTTGGCTTTTATTTCTCCCATTTATACTATAGGATTCTCAACTACCTTGACTTTGTGTATAATTCATCTTCCTCTATGGCATTCACATCTTAAAAAAAAAAATCTGTTTCATCTACACTGGGAAGTTACTCTGGTAAATATTTCCCCTCCTCAAAGATAGGAACAGGTACATGACTTCTGAGGTCTCACAAATTCTTCCTAGAAATGTCCTTGATGAGGAAGAAGGCATAGTGAGATGAATCCTAATACCTTTACTCCAGATGCTCAGGAGGGGATAAAAAGGGTTCAGCAAAGGGCAGGAGCCTCACAGCAGGCATTTGCCCTTCCTGGGCGCTCTGTGTGACAGGTGACAGGTCATATGGATGAATGGTCAGCTGGATGGGCAGTTGTAAACCCGCTAGGAATGGGTGGGAGACTGCCCACTCGGAGATGGATGGGTCCATGCTGAGATGCAGGCTTGGAGTAGACTCTGAGGGGCTGGGAAGGCGCATCAGGGGGCCGGCAGGGAGAGTGTTGGGGAGCAGAACCCTGCTCTCTGCCGCGGGTGTAACTGAGCTGTAAGCGTTTATGTAGCGACCTGTGTATGGCTTCATTCCCACTCTGTCTTTGGTCATGACGTCCTCTGGGAAAGAGCACATCATCATTGATAATATAATTAGTGTACAAGCATCTAGAATACAATTGTTTTCTATAGAGGCTTCCCAGTCAATCAGCTCTGCCCCCACCCCCAGATCTCTAAACTTGTATAATATTTAGCATGTTTCTCTGTTGAACATGGCACCTGTCACACTTCGTGTTTCGGATATTTACTGTCTGATTTTTAGATCTTAACGTTCTGTAGAAGAGTGATGAAATCATTTTTCTCTGTACTCCCCCATTGGGCCTTGGACATGCTGAGGACTCAATAAAGAAAGAGGGCAATCATCTACTCTGAGCTCTGCCTGGGAGCACCCACCCTGGCTCTCTCCAGCAACAAGCTGCCTGGGTCTCTCAAGGTCATTTCCACTCATTGCTGCTTGGTTTTCAGTCTGATTCCTTCACAGGCCATGACGCTGGGCCATCTTCCCCAGAGGTTTGTCGTGTCAAGCCCAGTTTTGAAGATACCCATTGTTCTGAAGTGTTTGGGACTCATCATTCACTCACTGGACAACGATTTTCGATTACCTACTGGAGCAAGATTCTGGGCTCGCTGGTCGACCGGCTGAGGACACGGAATTCTATTCTCGGGTTTCTCCTCTAGACACGAAATTGAGGGGAGCTGGAGAGCCACACTCGTGGCTTAAGATAAAAACACTTCAGACCCCGGAGTTTGCATGACTTTGAAATCACACATTCCTGACTGATGTACAGAAAATTCACATTTCTTTAACTTTGACAATCACTTTAGATGCCACGCCTTGTTTCGAAGAGCGTAGCTAGAAACCAAATGCCAGTTATTGTTCTGACGCCCTTGGCTGGGATACACAAGAATCAGGAGGATTTCATGGTCCGGGAATGCAGGGTGTCACCCACGTTCATCCCCAGCGTGGGACCAGGTCCCCTGACAGCCACCCCCTGGCCATGCCGTCCCTTTTGAGCGGGCTGACCAGGTTCTCTTCCAAGGGGTCAGCTTCGTAGGTGGCCCGGGTGGGATAGGGCAATGTTAGATCCCTTCTGCCACTCTCACGGCTTCTTGGGAGCGCCTGCCAGGTGGGCACTCCTGTCTCCCACCTCTCAAAGGCGTCTCCTTCCCCCTCCCCCACCTACACATCCCAAGCATCTCATCCCTGCCCAAAAGGTGCACATAAGACAGGACGCAGGGACATCATCCTCAGCTCTGCCTTCAGCTTTGCTAACAGCTTGGAGCTAGAAATACTGCAAGGCTCAGCTACTTTCCTAGGCTACCTGGAGAGAAGGCACAAAAAAAGCAAAGTTACATTACGATCACTTAAAATATGCGGTCAGAACAACAGGAAGAATAGCTTCAGGAAGAAAAACAAAACTTCAAGTAAGAAAATACAAGTGGAGAGAAAAAGTCATCCTTGTGGCCCCCGGACAGCAGAGCTGTGGACGGAACTGCATCCCCTCCAAATTCTTACAGTGACGCTCTAACCGCGGCTAAGTCCCGATGTGGGCGTATATGGAAACAGGGTCATTGGGGATGTCATTAGTTCAGATGGAGTCACACTAGAGGGAGCCCCCACCCAGTGTGGCTGGTGTTCTTATGAAAAGAGGAAGTTTGAAGACAGTCCTGCCTAAGGGAGGCGCTATTGTGAACATGAACATGAAGGGCAGAGCTTCGGTGATGCTTCCACAAACTGATTCTCACCAAAGACCACAGGCCAAGCACCCGGGGCCGGGAGGAGGCCTGGAACACATTCTCCCCCCATCCCCCCACCCCCAGACCAACCCCTTAATCTCAGACTTCCGGCCTCCAGAGCTGTTCCCTGGTACCTTTCTGTGGTCTGAGCCACTCAGTCCCTGGTGATTTGTTTCAGCAACTCCAGCAAACCCGCACAAGCCCCCACAGGTGCCCACGTGTGACTACAGTTCAGACAATAAGGGTCCCAACAAAAGCAAAACCGCCATATACGAAGGCGGTAAAGGTGAATGGGTGGGTGGAGATGAGTAAGGGGGCGCCTCGTGGAAGCAGGAGTCAGGAGGTTGGGCAGGTGGGGCTCTCGGCCCCTCACTCCTGGTCGTTGAAGATCCAGGTGAACAAGCGCCTGGCAGACGATGCTCCTTTCCTGCACCTGCCTGCCCTGCGGGGGGAGGGAAGGTCCCCTCCGCCAGGGCCCCTCCCGCCAACGAGGAACCGTCGTCTCTCAGCCAAGGGGAGCGGCTACACTCCAGCTCCTAGTTCACGCCACGGAACTCTCGGTTCACAGCAGCCTTCGCAAGCTCCCAGGTTCCTTGAGAGAAGAGCGTTCCTCTCCTTTGGTTGTGGACTTGCCTATGGTATTCGCCGTAGCTTGCTCGTCCCGGATCCCAATTCTCTACTATTCCCGAATAAACCCATTGTTGCTGGTACAATAACCGGTAGGTGTATCTTTAAGATTAACAATCATAAATAAGAAGGTTGCAATGTCAAGAGCGAAGTGAAACCGTTTTTGCTTGGCATCTTGTCCAGAACACAGGGACGTTTTCACCGCCTGCTCACCGCCGTGCTCAGCTCAGGAAGGACCGGTTCTGGGCTCATAATAAGTATTTGTTGGACAAACTTGATGAATCTTGCCTCCTACAGTCACACAAACTACAGCTTCTCTGTGGCCGTAGATTGTACATCAACATTCAGACCAGAGAGAAGGTGGAATCTAATATTTTCATTGCACACCGAGAAACACAGAGGTTTAAAGTGGCCTTTGGCGGTTCCGAGATCACCGCCAGCTAGTGGCATAAATGGTGCTATTATTCAAGGTTCTTGGCAGATTCGGAGTTTTTGTGACGTTTTATGACACCGCTTTTCTATAGTAATCAATAGACTATGGCCCTTGTGGCTCAACAAAATTTAAAAGGCCTTTATCAGTTCTGAAAGAGTGATCAAATTATATTCAACATTCGATAGACTTAATTGTGGGCAGACATTTAATGCTCACTAAATATCCACGTGTTTTCTCCACATTTCCAAGCCCCCATGCAGTTAGGTGGGGACACTTGACTCATTTTGTTCAATAGACCATAGGCAGGAATTTCACTTGGGGGCTGAGACAGAGAAGAATTTCAAGACCTGCCGGGAGCCGCGCCTGCCTTGCTGGATGACGCGGTCACAGTAAGGAAATGGCAGATGTTGCACGGCTCTTGACATCAGAGGCACAACTGGCATCTCCTTCTGCTACTACTGTTCATGTGAAATTAAGCCTGTTGCTATTGATTAGGCCTCACAATGTTCCAAATCAGACCGATATTCCCCACACAGTTACCCCATAAGAAAAGGCATATTCCTGCCCCTGCATAAGAGATTTTAGATCAAATCGCTGCAGATGTTTGCTAAAAGTCTTCTAATGAGCCTTGCAGACCCAAAACATAAGGGGGGCTAAGAACACAAGAGTTATAATTAACTCTGGCCCCGAGAAGAGGAGCCTAACTTAGAGATAAGAAACAGACAAGGACCAGACATAAGTTGCTGCATATACCTTTGCTATTGGAGTCACAGATACCCTCCCTTGTACTGACTTCAGCTTGAGGATGGATAAAAAATTAGAAACTCAGGTGCAAGGTCAACACACACAGGGCCCCCATCGTGCTTCCATCAAGGAAAGGGCTTTCTCTAGCAACTTGTTCACAAACATTCTTTCTCTTGTGGCTCATGAGCCAGATAAAATAACTCCCAGCCTGTCTATATACGATTTAACCTGTGTTTTAGTTTTAGCATTACTAACTTAAATAATATGTATATTATCCTGTTTTTTACTAAAAACTTCTTGTTATTCTCTTGATTGTAAAATTTACTTGACCTCACTGTAAGTGCATTACAGGACTTGGTTATAACATGTTCATTAAAAACCAAGTCATAATTATTGGCCAAAACCCAACCCGTACAAAATAAGATGGGTTTGTTACTTTCGTAACCTTGGGGACCGATGCCAAAAATAAATTGGGATGATTCTACAGAAATACTCCTGTAAAACTTGTCTCTGTACACCTCTGATGATTGAAACACCTTATCACTAAGAGTTAGAATCTGCAAACAATTTCTATTTTCTGATGTCATGTTATTGCTTCACCAATAAAAAAAGACACCAAAGCAGACTGAGCGGAGATGCGTGCCTGGTGATCCAGAGAGAACGTGTGGCTCTCTCTTCTCTCTCTCTCTCGCCGACACTGTCTCTCCTTCAGGGGACCCTGGACCTGCTGGAGCTGGACTCCGGCAAAGACCTCTTCTGTCTGTCCCCCCTCCCCTGCCACCATAGTGATTGTAGAGCGACCTCTTGAGATGTTTGGGTCACAACATGAAATCAGCCTGATCTTGGAGTTCCCTCTTGGTAGGACAATTCCCAGGAGATCATAAAGTCCCATGTGTTAAGCTATTGAAATTTTAGGGGGCATTTGTGACTGAAGCTTGGTCTGGTCCAAACCAACGGATGCATCCAGTATAGACTGGTTTTGAGTAGCAATAATTCGCCGTGCTGTGTCCTAAAGAGAGCCAAAGTGCACTACGAGGTAAGGAGAACGGACCGTCTAGTATTAGACACGGGAGTCATTTGAGGTAGTCCGCAAAGAGCCAGGAACATACGGGAACCTGGCAGGAACTTAGGGATCGGGTTGGCAGAATGGAACCTCAGTAAGGAAGCCAGGAGTGGGTCAGGACAAGAGGTGGGGTGCCCAGAGCACCTTCCTCATGGATGTGGCCACATGGCCTCCTGTCTTGGAGGTGCAAGGGATGGGGGAGGGGACACAGCACTGCATCCACTGACTAGGGTTTGGGGGAAGTTTCACAGGTGTAGCAATGCCACAGTGACTTGTGCAGACCCCCGTACAGAACCAGGGCACGCAGGCCCCCAGCTGCTGGGAGTGTGGGAGACTGGTGCTCCCCTCCCGGGAACTATCCTCTCCCAGAGCAAGCTGCTGCACCCCCTTTCTGGAAGCAGCCTCTTCCAATGACTGGTCGGTGCCAGGCTAAAGACCTGCCCTGCTGCCTTAACCCTGAGCCCCGGGAAGGGTCCCCGCCCACAGATCCATCTACTGACACTCCACTGCAAATGCATCCCAGACCCGGGGTTCTGCACCCTCTAGAGGTGGGGTCCCGGCAGCACTTACCGCCTGCCAATGGCCAGACTGGAACCACTTGCCGGGGACCCGACCGCGTAATGATGACTAGTGAAGGGTTCCAGCCATGACGGCACACATCAGGTAACACCTTCCCCAGGACAGATCACCTGGTTTGACAGGACAGATGGTGTGTCTATTAGAAATGAGGGTCAGGAAGCCTGGGTGGCTCAGTAGGTTAAGTGCCTACCTTCGGCTCAGGCTCAGGTCTTGATCTCACAGTTCATGAGTTCAAGCTCTGCGTCGGGCCCTGTGCTGACAGTTCAGAGAGTGGAGCCTGCTTTGGATTCTGTGTCTCCCTCTCTCTCTGCCCCTCCCCTGCTCATGCTCTATCTCTCTCTGTCTCTCAAAAATAAAGAAACGTTAAAATTTTTTTTCTAAAAAGAAATGAGGGTGGGGGCTGAGCGTGGGCCTGGGATCTACCTGTGGATGGAAAGAAAGGTCTCGGGGCGGGGGGGGTCCATGGAGAGTAAGAATAGGCCCTTTCTGGGCCTAAAAAGAATTAGAGAGCTCTTTAGAGGCTGTTTGGTTTTGTTTCTAAGAACTGTTTTGTTTGTATTTAAGTTTTATTCCACTATGATTTAAGTACTAGTCTTAGATTATTCAATCTCCTTAAAACACAGACTATTCATGAAAACCTCTCTCTCTCTCCACACACACACACACACACACACACACACACACACACACACACGTGAATTCCCTACCCCATGGCCGCCTGGCAAACCGCTCCTAATATTTCAGACCTCAGTTCTCGGTGATGCCCTTGGTAACGTCCATGACCCCTTCGGATGCAGGCATTGGACTGTCCCGTGCTGCCTGCACTTTTGCTGCTTTTATTTTTATGTGTCCGGCGCTGGACGCTGCTGCGTGCAAAGTCACCACAGAGAGCACAGCGTCTCTCCTTCCCCGTTTTGTGTGCATCTGAAGATCCAGTGACCCCTTCCCCCTTGGCCCCCTCCGCTCTCTCGTATCCAGGCATGAATGTCGGACCCACAGGCTGTGTTTCTGAGGACTTATACCCACCCCAGGGCCCCGGGGTCAGGACGTACCCCATCTCCCCAAAAGGAGACACAGGCTCACAATACACAACCATCAAAAGAAGGCCCCGCAGATTAAGACAAATAAGCAAACAACAAAACAAAAGCTGAAGACAGACGGCGTCTGGGTCTCAGGTGGCTGGGAAGGAGGAGGGAACAGGTGTCTCCCTGATCTTGGCTCTGACCTTGGTCTGCACTCTGAGGAACTCGTGCGCTGGAAACAAGGGTCTCTGCCTCATGAGGACAAACCGGCAGGAATTGCTTACCCAGGTCACAACAAAACAAAACAAAAAAACAAGTTTAACTGAGTAAATCTGAAGATCAAGTTGGCTTCATTAAGTGATTCCTGAGTCAGGCAGCATCTCTTTAAGCAAACAGAGAGCTGCCCCACCGTCCACACGCGGGGAAGGTGTTTGTAGGAAAGATCGTGGGCAAGAAACTGAAGAAGAAAGAAACAGCAGAAGAAAAGAAAGGCTTGTTTCAGGCCAGGTCGTGTTCTTTCCAGGGGAAAGACCAGCAGGGTTTGACCCTGCAGATGGCCCCCCGGGGCTGATCAGGACATTTCAGAAGGACTTGTAAAAGCTCACGTTCCTAGGAGAGGTGGAAACGGTCTTGGGACCTTAATTTCATCTTGGGAGTCACATGACTCCACTTGGGGCTTCTTTTTTTTAACACCTGGAACCAAATCAGCCAGCGGCTTGACCTTGGATCTCCAGCCTCCAGAACCATGAGAAACACACGTCTCTTCTTTAAGAACCCCCACCCCCCCCGGTCAGTGGTATTTTATTAAGGCAGCCCCGGCTGATCAGATCGGTTGAATTCAGGCAACCCTCGAATGCTCAGCATCTGCTTGGCATCTTGGAAAAAGTGACATCTCTGACAATGTAAGGAGTGACAAGTTATCCCTCCTGAAAAGATACGATTCCACCTTCACAGAGTCTCCTGTTTTCTGACTCCTCAGAAACAACGTGCTCGCGGGGAAGAGTTCTCAGAGAGTTGATTACAACCCAAACCTCAAGAATGACAGAGGCTCTTCAGTCAAGGTTTTCAGAGCCTGATGCTGTGACGTACGTATACTTAGAAATACAGGTGCCTGGGCGGCTCGGTGGGTTGAGTGTCCAACTCTTGGTTCTGCTCACGGGCGTGGGATGGAGCCCCACGTCAGAGTCCATGCAGGCTGTGCAGAGCCTGCGTGGGGTTCTCTCTCTCCCTCCCTCTCTCTCTGCCCCTTTCTTGCTCTCTCTCTCAATATAAATAAATAAGGGTTAAAAAATATTTTTAAAAAAGGAATATATATTTGGCCTTGTCTTGCTTCTTGGCACAGAACTCCTAAAACCCTTGAAATTTCCTAAGTGAGAGAGGGCGAACAGAGTATTTTGTTATGGCAATAGGGTGACTTTGGAAAAGCCCCATGTTGCCAAGGGAGACAACCCAGTGATTAGAACCTGGGGTCTTTCCTTCTCCCCCTCCCCCTCCCCACATCTGGGAGGGGAGAGGGGCTGGTGATTGAGTTCAGTAACCAATGGCCAACAATTCAATCAATCACGCATCTGTAATGAGTTGCCTATAAAACCACAAAAGGACGGGGCTCAGAAAGCTTCCTGGCTGGGGAACATGTAGAGATTTGGGGAGACCAGTGAGTCCGGAGACCGCATCGGGGCTCCTCACCCTTTCCCACAGCTGGCCCTCCACGCCTCTTCCATCTGGCTCTTCCTGACTCCTATCCTTTCATAATACACCAGCGACCTAGAAAGTAAAATGTCTCACTGAGTTCATGGAGCCGCTCTAGGAAATTAACTGAACCCGAGGAGGATCGTGGGAGCCGCCAATCTAAGCACAGGTGTGTGCCTGGCCGTGTGACTGGTGTCTGAAGAGGGGTGTGGTGGTAGGTCCTGTGGGAAGGACCATTTACCCGGTGCCTCCACCGCTGTCTCCAGGCAGATGTGTGAGAGTTGTGGGGCCCCCACATTCGGAGAACGGCTCAGCAGTGGGGAAAGACCCCGCAGATCAAATTGGGAGCAGAATCAGGCAGGGATAAGTTGAAATGGCCCTGGATGAAAAAATAATGCACCTTTGGGCTGTCTCCCAGATCCTCCAGGAACAACCTTGCTCAGAGAAGCTGCTTGATGATGATGATGATGATGATGATGATGATGTATTTCTTCTAGATAAAGTGAATTCTCAGAACATGAGATACATTCACGTTCATCAACAAATGTGTAAGCAACTCAAAAACCAAACCCAGTGACTTTTTTCCACATCAACTGTGGTTTTTAGGACAACATTGAATGTCTTCTTATTTATCAGTATGAATTGTGAGGAACTGGCTGTTCTCATTCAGGTATAAGAATGCTCATTGACTTTCAAAACCGTCAGAAATAAAATTGAGAATGAATTCAATTTTCTTAAAAAATATGCCTGACTGGAAAGACGAGAAGCAAATTAGCAGTTACCTCTGAGTGATACAATTCTGGATAATTTTTATTTCCTTCATTTGGCTTTACTCTGTTTTTCAAATATACTCCAAACTTGGATTGATTTTAGAATCCTAAAGGGGTGCCCAAGTGGCTCAGTTGGTTAAGGCTCTGACTTCAACTCAGGTCTGGATCTTGGGATTCGTGAGTTCGAGCCCCACGTCGGGCTCTGTGCTGACTGCTCAGAGCCCGGAGCCTGCTTCGGATTCTGTGTCTCCTTCTCTCTCTGTCCCTCCCCCACTCACGCTCTGTCTCCCTCTCTCAAAAATAAACAAACATTAAAAAATCTATATTTAAAAAAAGAGATTAAAAAAAGAATCGTGAAAAAAATGTGAAAGTCTGATTTTTAAGCCTGTCTCAAGAGCACCGGAGTTGGACTTGCTGTGGGATTTTCTGTAAAATTTACCCTTTCGTGCCCCACGACTGGCGCTAATCTGGCGTATGCCCCAGCCGTGGCCGAGACACGATGATCAAGGACTCAAGCTGCCCCTTGACACTCTCTCACTGGAAAGAGGCTCTGGACCTGCCCCTGTCCTCTGGGGCTGGAGTCCCCGGGTAGCACACATCCAGAGGGTGAAAGTCCTGAGGCCACATCCTTCCTGAAGAAGCCGTGCCCGCGCATGTCTGAGCGAATGCGGCATGGCCGGAAGGACCAGACCAAGTCTGGAGGGTATGGGGGCGGGGGACGGGGACACTGGGGCCAGGAATGCAGAGCTCTTGGCTCTGAGAGCCTGGAATTGGGAGCTGAATCAGACAGGGACACAGGGTGATGCCCTGAATGTAAAGATACACCGCTGATGGGAGGGACGGAGGGGAGGCGCTGGCTCTTCCTATGTTAGTGCCGCGGGTGCAGGGCCACTGGGCGCCTGTAAGGAAGGGGTCAGGAACCGAGTGGGCGACCAGGAACCAGGGTGCTGGGGTGGGCTCTGCACCTCTTGGACCCCAGAGTCAGGCGCCTGCCTGCCCCTTGGACCGCTGAACGGCTCACACTCGGAGCGGGAGCTGGGACCCCTGGGGTGGAGACTCGAGCCGTCTGCCTGATGTGATCAGGTCTTGGACACCCGGCCCCCAAGACGCTGGCTTTCACTTTAGAATAAATACGACTCATCTCCACTCCCTCTTGTTGGTGACGGGGTTGTCCCCAGTGTGCTTATTGGTTACTGATAACCTTGTTGATTTCTGAATTGTGCTTGCCTTGAGCTGGGGCAGTTTGTGAAGCACACGACTCCTTAGACGCACACCCAGGCGAAGCCTCGTTGCATAGGCCCGTTGAGACAGAAGGCACCATACAAAGGCTATTTTAATTATATCCCAACGTCTTACAATACATCAGACCAATATTCCAGAACAGCACATAGGAAGAAAAATATACTTTTTTCTTAAAAATGGACACCTTCTGTCACACTCAAGTCAAAGCTTTGGAATCTTATAGTATGAGTGGTCGTCCTCTGATCACAGCTGGTAAACAGCCTTCCGGCCAGAGCGTAGCCTATGGGATGAATTCCTGCCCGGCAGAGTCCTCCCGGAGACTTCCCGCGTCCCCGTCATGCTGTCTCTCTGCCAACACACGGGCTGGATCCAGACCCCGGAGGAGACACAATAGAAGCCCGTGTTTCAGGTGGTTCAGCCCCTGAGCTCACTCGCCTTTGAACTTAAAAGGAACAGGCAACTTTCACATCATTTATCACTCAATGGCAGGGTTGACTCATACTTTTTAAACCAATAGGCTCTCACTAACTTTTCCAGGTTTCCTACGACAAAATTCTATTCATATCATTACAACGTAAACATTCACAGCACTTAAAACACCACAAATCCTTTGCCCTTCACATGGAAACGGAGATGCCTCAGTTAACTTTACCATTTGTTTACCCCCCATTTTTTATTGATATTTTTTAAAATTCCATGTAACATACAGCGTCCTGTCATTTCAGGTGCACAACATAGGAATCCAATGATTCTATACCTTACTCAGTGCTCATCATGAGATGTAGACCCCATTTGCGTTTTCATTAAAAAAGATCATGTTTCACAAAACTGACACTCACGCTTACAACTGAAAATATAAAGCAAAATGCAATCTATTTCACATTTGAATTTTACGCCAATGTCAAATGTCCCCGTTTCTCCCCTTTAAGAAATGTGATCATCTAGATATTTTAAACATTGCAAATCCTAATACTGCATAAGGGAGAGGAATAGGGTGTGAAAATAGTTGGAACATAGATTTAAAATACTTATTTCTCTGCTGCAGTTTTGTTTTGTTTTAGACTTCCTTTGGAGAATGAGTAATACAATTTCCTGCAACTTGAATTTGAATGAATTTGAGAGAAATTCATTCCAACTCAGAGGATTTTGGCTTCCGATCTAAATTTGGTTTCAAACAATGATGGCGCACCTGCTGTCCACCAATGTCCTAGGCGCTTTCACATACGTGAACGTTCTTTGCTGAACTTACTCCTGTTGAATAATATGAGGGTCAGCAAAGTGTGCTCATGTCACGTAAAAAACACCAGAACTGTTTTCTGTACTGATTATATATCCTAAGGTCATCATAGCTTAGACATGTTCAATGGACAGACAGGGAAAAAGCTTTCTTATTCATTTTTATAAAATATAAAACAGAACTGAATGGAAAAGGCATGATAGCCCATCCTATCTTATTTTTTATTTATTTTTTAAAAATTTTATTTTTGATACCGATTCTATTTTAGATGGGACACAAATATATTTCTGTTGTCCTATCGTGACTTAAAATTTGAAGTAGAAATGCCTTTTCTGAGAAAAAAAAAATCACAAGAACCAAACTTCCAAAATCACCAAGTGTGGAAAATAGATTATGAAGCGAAACCTCCCTATGGGGACCTCGCGGCCTCCGGCAGCGCTTAGACGCCACCTAGTGGCTAACACTGGCATGGCAGCTGGCTACAATTTCTCTAGGCTTGGGCAGAAACATTTTCCATGCCTTTGCTTTTTTGGAACAATGATAGGAAATTGTTTTCCCAGCAGTGAGATACTGTCTAAATTACATAAACGAACTGTGTGTGATATTTCCACCAGGAGAGGATTTCTCCCCCCTGACTCCGTTCAAGTGACATTTTCCCAAAGAAGCTAGGAAAGGAAAGCAGTCTTCTACACTTCACCCAGATTTTTTTAAACCAGATTATGTCCTCATTTAAAGTGACTCAGAGTTAGTTGAGAAATGTTATATTGTGCCATGGCTTCATTTATGTAAAATCCAGGTACATTCTAGATGCTTCCACTCATTCTTTCCTAGACACCCTCCCAGAGCTTTTTCCTCACAGACCAGGCTGGTCTAGTACGCCATCACGTCACCTGCCAGCCTGTAGGGACAACGGTCCATCCACATGAACTCACACTTGCTGCGGGCTGGCTGGATGACAGGTGCATACAGCAACCCAAACCCTGGCCCCATGTCACCTTTGTCATGAAATGTAAAGTGTGTGTTGGGTTCGCTGAGACTCCCGGAAGAGAAAGGGAGCAGCAGAGATGGGCGACATTCACCGAGTAGCCGGCGGGGGCCGCGCAGCTGGCGGGCCGATGAGCCGCCTCCTTCTAGGCGCTTCCTGAACCCCGGTGAGATCATGCCCTGCTCTTTGAAAGCATCTGCTGACTATTTCCAGACTTCCGGGTTAAAACGTCCAAGCCCACAATGGTATAAAGGCAGAAAGGAAAGAGTTCTCGTCGGCACACTACTTGGAGGAGGGATTCTGTAATTGGTCTGGGTGTGAAAAACGGCATCTCAATATTTAGCAGAAAAAAAAATCAACTCTATCAAATGAAGGTCTGAATAAATAGCTTCGAAACTGGGAACACAGAAGTCACAGAAAATGCGGTTCAAAAACTTAAATCCTAAATAAGCGAATTAAGTAAATTTAATGGCTTTGCATTATTGGTGGATTACAGCGATCCAGGTGATCTACATGCTGGGTTACTGCGGAGATACAGACGGCAGGTGCAACAGAACATGGGACTGGGGAGGCGTTGAGAAACGCGGCCAGAAGGACGGCTGAGCGTGGCCGCACACCTCGGGCCTGAGCGGGCGTCCCCTCGCGGGCGGAGGCCTGGCCTCTTCCAGGTCTACCAGTCCAGTTTCAGGTCTGCCTTGCTCCACAGATATTTGCCTCCTCGCTTTAGAAACACCTTTTCATCAAATCCACTGAATTTTATAGCTTCTTCTACTCCAACATCCAGGATGGACTTGGAAGGTTCCTTCCGCCCGTTTTTACAATTCAGGAAGCGCATCTAGAAAATTCAGGACAGAAAGGGGATAGTTTTGTATAATGGATTCTGTGAAACACTTAGTGTTGGGGCTTAATCCAGAATGATGGTTGGCCCTGGAGCCATTTCGACAAATGTTTAGTGAAAGGTGCTGGCCAGACACTGCACTGAGGGTGCTGACCTCCGAGAACAGTCTCTCTACTCAAGGACTCACTTTAACCAACAGAAATGTATTGGATCAATTGAGCACATGATAAACCGAATCGCATGTACCCCACATGCCCCTCCTGGGCTGGGCGAGGTAATATTTAGAAATTGTAAGGTGTGGGGGGGGCACCTGGGAGACTCAGTCGGTCAAGCGTCTGGACTCTTGGCCTGGACTCAGGTCATGATCTCACAGTTCCGTTGGGCTCTGCAGGGGCAGCACAGAACCTGCTTGGGACTCTCTCTCTCCCCCTCCTCTCTCTCTGCCCCTCCCCCACTCGTGCTGACTCCTTCTCTTTCAAAACAAAGGAATAAACTCTAAAAAATGTAGAAATTGTGTTATAAACACACAGAAGCAGGAAACAGCGGTGTGTTTCAGAAATTGCGTGTAGACAACATGCACATGGAATGAAAACTGTTCCGGGAGACACACGGTGTAAACTTAATGAAGATTTCTTTTGAGAAAGGGAGGGAGAGGGATCAGAGAGAAACCACCAAGGCAGACAGACGCCAGCCTCACAAGAGTCTTGCATGTCCTCTTAAGGGTCTTGGCTTTTATCCTAAATTAAACCCCTACCAGGCAGGAATGAGGTCCTCACACTGCTTGGGATCCATCGTGTCAGGGAGCCACCTACGGGAATACTTGGTGGATCAACATGCTCTTAAGTTGCCAAAAGCAAATTTTGGTTCCACTGAGTTTGTGTCAAGGTGCGGGGGCCAGCGAGCTTGCCGAGGAGCTCTGGTCCGAATCCCCAGCCGGTCACAGGATGCTCCGGAAATAGAAATACATTCTGTTCGCCTTTTCCTCTCTACCTTGAACCCATTACCACCGAACCTCGGCCTCACTGCCTTTCCCCCTTGTGCTCCGTAAACAAAGCTCATATTGGCAAACAGTGAAATGGCTGTGGAGCATCACTGATTAATTTGAAAATCATAAAATACCAAAGCCAGAATGGGCACTTCTCAAAACACCCAATCCCACACATATGTTAAAACCATCGCTCTTGTTGGAGCTCATTTCTTTTTCTTTAATTTTTTAAAAATTTTCTTTAATTTTTTTTTTTAATTTATTTTTGAAAGAGAGAGAGAGAGAGCGCTCATGCGCATGGGTGGGCGAGGGGCCGAGAGGGAGACAGAATCTGAAGCAGCTCCAGGCTCTGAACTATCAGTGCAGAGCCTAATGCGGGGCTCAAACCCACGAATCCTGAGATCATGACCTGAGCCGAAGTGGACACTAACCAACTGAGCCACCCAGGCGCCCCTGGAGCTCATTTCCTAGAAACAGGTCTTTGAATGGACTTGTTTGTCCTGAACTAGAAAGAAATACTGGCAACAATTTATGAATCTAGCCAAAAAAAAAAAAGTACAAAGGAAAGAAAAATGTTATTTGTTTTCCAAATTTGAGAAGGGGCACATTTTCCTTTTTCCTTGGAAGGCAGAGGGGCAGCATTAATATGTGTGGCTTTCCCAGGGGAAACGTAACCTTGTCAAAGCCAAGGTTTGTTAGGGACAAGCTGGCAGCAGAGAGGGACTAACGTGATGTGAAGTGTCACATGACCTTCCTCCAGTGCACCCTGGGTGCCCTGGAGCTGGAGAACCCCAGCCCAAGACAACAGGACATGCAATGTCACTTTCTATGTGACATCTAAGTACCCATCGCCCTGCAGGAGAAAGTCTGAGCTTTTAAATTTCAGAATTCATTAGAAATACTTACATACTCATCCAGAATAAGGTAGGAGTTTTTCATCTGCAAAGAAGAAATTAAATACAGATTTAGTCTCAAGTCTGGTTTTCAGTATGTGTGCTCAACGGTCCTATGGTGTTTGCACCTTGGTGTTTTATTGCTTCTGGAGTCTACATTTCTTAGCCCACTTGAGGGTCTTTGGCTCTGCCCCTAATGAGGGGATCCCCTAAGGAAAGTCTGAGAGCGTCTCTGAAGATGAATTCCTGGACTCACTTCCCCGTCTCCTCAAGCTGTTGGAGAGACTTCTTCATTCAGGATGCCCCGTGGCTATTCCCACCCCGCATGGAATTTCCCCCGTGTTCAATGTAGAAAGCTTTAATGCTGGGGGCCTGCCCGGGATTTTAATCTTGCTTTCATCCCATGCCACTAGTCACACCTTCTGTCCCGTTCTCCTAGAGGAAGCTACCCCTGGTCCCTCAGGGCTGCGCCTTGGAAGAGCTCCCTCTGTGGGAACGGTGGGCGGTCGCCTAGTCCAAGGGCAGGGGCGGGGGAAGGGACCCTGCAGGGCTTCCAGAGGCCCGGCGGCTGGCAGGTGCAGGGCTGGCGGCGGGTCCCAGCCCCCGACTGCACCCTCCCCCCTCCTGGCTGAGCCCTCCAAGGGAACAGGAGCGAGAGAGGTCCCCGCTTGAAGCCATCTCAAGATGGAGCAGTGTCGCTCCAGGATACCTTCTTGTTGCACTGGGGCACCAGGCAGGACACCTCTTTGTGGCGGTCTAAGAATCCCTGAAATTCCTCGTCGCTGATGATGAATTGCTCCCCCTCCCTCAGGGCGTTTTCTCCGGTGTTCTCCCCCTCAATGAGGAGGCACTGGAAGACCTGGAAGACAGGAGGTGCTTGCTGGGCGGAGTCTCCGTGCGCCCCCCTCACCTCCCCAGCCCCGGCTGCGTCTCCTGTGAGCCAGGAGGAGCCCCGGACTAGAGAGCGGTGGGCAAGGACCTCGCGCAGCCCCGCAAGGCCGGGAGGCCACGCTGTCCCAACGTGCAACGCTGGCCGGTTCCTGTGTGAGCGCGTCTGACAGTCTGATCTTTCCAGGCCGCCAGATAACGATGTTCCCTGCGGGGAGCAAAGCCTCCGGAGAACAGACAAATCATTTGTGATCAACCCAGAGATAGTGTTTTCAAAGTGTTGTCTCTCCGGACTTCACACATCCTTCACTAAGGCCCCTAGACCACGCGGGGCTGTTTTCAATAACTGTGCAAGGACGCTTTCCAAAGTCTTCAGTCGTCTCTTAACATTCTTTTAAGGAAGTAGAGTGTGCATGTGTGTGTTAGGTGCACGCATGTGTGAGTTAGTGTGTGTGAGTGTGTGAGTGTGTGCACGTGTGTGAGTGTATATGTGTGTGTGTGTGAGTGTGTGTATGTGAGAGAGTGAGTGTGTGTGAGAGTGTGCGAGAAGTATTCTTCCATCACAAGGAATACCGTCATCTGAGAAGGAAAAACGGTCCCAGGGACCCAAGCAAGGTGGCGACAGGCGGCAGCTGACCGAACACAGACCCGGCACAGGCCCGGGGCTACAGGGTCTTTGTGTAAAAAGGGGAAATTATTCACAGCCTTTAGTTAACATGTTCGTCAGCTCAGAATTAACTTCAAAGCCCTAAGCATCGCCTTCTTCGCTCCCTCCGTCCCCACCTGCCTTCTCTGCTCCCCAGTCCTTTCAGGTCTGTCCCCGTGGGCTTGCTCACCGAGTGGTTCTAGTATTTGCTCTCGGCCGTCTTGCTCAGGAGCTTCCAGGGAGGGGACCCCCCTGGCGTCTGTCCCACGGCACCCATCCCCAGTCCAGGCGCAGGGTGAGGAGGGAGAGGAGGGGGAGGTGGTCTCCACATGGGTGCGAATCCCGAGCTGGTGTGAACAGCAGGTGGGGGCTTGTGCCCTGGTGACTTTGGTTCTAGAATCCACCGACTTCACTGGGGCTTGAGAAGCAAAACGGGGTGAGGGGCGATGGTGCTGGGATTGGATGGTGTCACCTGCTCTTTTGTCCCCAGAGCAAGCCCTCAGGTGACGGCAGACCCCGCTGGGACCAACACTGAGGAGCCTTCCCTCCCACGCGTGTTCAGGGTGGTGTGCTGCACACACGGCCTGCGAGCCCAGACCCCCCAGCCCCCATCCCTCTGGAGGAGGCGGCCTTGGGGGTCCAGGCACCTGACCCAGGGGCACTGAGTTTCATCAGTTTGCAGCTGGCAGACGCCGGTGATCTGATGCCAAAGCTGCTTTCCAAACAGACAGTAGCTAATCTGCTCCCTCCAGAAAACTCCGGATTTTGAAAAGGCAATTCTGACGTGAATCGGCACGCAGAAGCCACAGAGGAATTATGCGTGTGTGTGTGTGTGTGTGTGTTTACACATACACACATACATACATACAGGGAGAGAGAGAAGCTTAAAAGAGAATAATGAGGAAGACAGAAGAGGAATAGAAATGGGGGATCAGGGGTAGGGGAGAGACGGGCAGGTGGTTCTAGAAGGAAAATCGAAGAGCTCGGAGCCCGGGATCTGGTCCCGTTTACTGGACCTCAGCCTCCGTTCCTTCCACCGTCCCTCTTTCTTGGCTTTTCTCCAGTTCCTTCCGGGCATGGGGTGGAGGACCAAGAAGTGGTGGTTCACACAGTCCCCTGGTTGATGCTGAGGACGGCCAGGGGTAGGAAGGTTTAATTTACTGTGATCTGCAAGTGTCTGGACATGGCGGGTGCTGTCAATACCCCTTGAATCGGACGTTAGGCTCCTTAGCAGCTGGTGGAGGCACGAAAGCACGGATCGTGGTGAATGAGCTCTGCTACAACTTGGGGCTAGTGTTACCCCAATATCTCCTAATAATCCAATGAACAATATACTAACAGAATTTATGAAAAACATATATCCATTTGTGAATAAGCCAGGAGTTTAAGAAGAGATCCAGCATTATTATATTTAACAAATAAACATAGGTTAGGTATCCTATGGATATAGTCCTTATTTTTTTAATGTTTATTTCTTTTGAGAGAGAGAGAAGGAGCAAGGGAGGGGCAAAGAGAGAGGGAGAGAGAGAATCCCAGGCAGGCTCCGTGCTGCCAGCTCAGAGCCTGGCTCAGGGCTCGATCTCAGGAACTGTGAGATCATGACCTGAGCAGAGATCGGGTTAGAGGCTTAACCAACTGAGCCCCCCAGGTGCCCCTCTATGGATCTATTCCTTAGACTACCTCCAAGCATTGACTATATCTTTTGATCTTTATCCTTCCAATATTCCAGAAGGGAATCAGTTCCAGTTTTTAGAAGGGGACGTTGAGGCAAAGAGAATGTAAGCAGCCTACAGTTTAACGGGGTAGAAGAAGGCATTAGGACCCGGAGCCTGGCTGGCTCCGTCAGTCCGGAGTTCTCTCTAACCTTAACATTTGGAGTTTCACCGACACAAGCGTCTCCCAAACATTCTCTGAATTACACCCAGCAAACGCGACAGGGACGCGACACTCACCTTCCAGCGCACAGGATTCAGGGCTTTGATCTGCTCCCTCATGTCCTCATCCACGTTGAATCGATTGATGACAGAGTTGATTTTGAAGCCCACCCCGTAGTCTCTACACCACTCCCGCAGTGTCTGAAGCTTCTCCACATGGTTGTGGTTCTTCTTTCCTTGACTCCGACCGATGAGGACGTTGACTTGCTCATCAAAGCTGTCGCAGGAGACGGCAAGGAGGTCCAGGTACTCCCCTGCGGGACAATGAGCATACGGAAGCTTTTCCATCAAGACCAAACCTTTGAGGCCACTTAGATGTTTTTATGAGAAAACCTCTCTTGTTTGTATCTAAGTTCTCATTTTCTTAAAGCTTATTTTATCTGGGGCGCCTGGGTGGCTCAGTCCGTTTAATCTCTGGCTCTTGATTTCAGCTCAGGCCATGATCTCACGGTTTGTGAGTTTGAGCCCTGAGTCAGGCTCTGCACTGACAGTGTGGAACCTACTTGAGATTCTCTCTCTCTCTCTCTCTCTCTCTCTCTCTCTCTCTCTCTCTCTCTGTTCCTCTCTCTCCCTCCCTCCCACCTCTGCCTCTTGTCCCACTTGTTCTCTCTCTCTCAAAATGAAACTAAAAACTAAAGTTTATTTTATTTATCTTGAGAGAGAGGAATGTGAGCAGGGAAGTAGCAGAGAGAGAGAGGGAAGCCCATGCACGCTCTGCATTGTCAGCACAGAGCCCAACACAGGGCTCATGCCCCTGGACCATGAGACCGTGACCTGAGCCTGAAATCAAGAGCCAGAGGCTAAGCCTGAGCTGGATCCTACGAGGAGCCACCCAGGTGCCCCAACCCCAGACACCTTCTACCACCCTCTCCTTCTCTGGCCACATCTTCACAGTGGAAATTCACATTTCCTCAGTATTGTGACTTGCAGAATTAATTGCAAAGTTGATTCTTAAAACTACCCCCTAATTATAGAAACTAGGGGTTCCAAAAGTCTGTAAGCAACTATTACCTGATTTTCTAATCAGGGGATAAATTTTAAGTGCGGTGTGGGGGCTAACATGCTCTCCACACGTACGCCCTCCACTTGTCTATACAAACTGGAGACTGACGCGAATGGCCCTCCTGAATTCTGAACCACGAGTTTCGATCTGTTAATTAACGTAGCTCCATTGTAGTCTAACTAGTCTTCAGTTTCTCCAAGGACAAGCACTTGTCTTTTACTTATTTTACAGGCTCAAAGTATCCAGCACAAACTAGAACCGGCATAACTGACTGACAGTTATTGAAAACAACTCAAAATGGGGCACCTGGGTGGCTCAGTTGCTTAAGCACCTGACTCTTGATTTCGACTCAGGTCATACTATCTCATGATTCGTGGGCTCAAGCCCTGCGTTGGGCTCTGCACTGTTAGTGCCTGGGATTCTCCCTCTCTCTCTGCCCCTTCCCTCTCTCATCCTGTCTTTGCCTGTCTCAAAATACATAAACTTAAACAAAAATGAAGTGACTCAAAATGTTCTAGAAATTGATCTCAGATCAATTCCCAATGACTTATCATATTGAGGAGAGGGCTCTAACCCAACCAAAAACAAAGTTCAAAACTAAAATAGAGACCTATCAGTCATATCCGTTGGTTTCCAAGTCAGCTAAGAATCTCCGTCGATTGCTTTATTCTGTCACCTCCCTTGCTTCTGCTCTATGATCCTGATGCCCCCTCCTCCTGCTCTCAGATTTGCCTGTAGGCGCCCTTGTGAAGACAGAGCTGGCAGAGCTGCCCTGGGTGCTCAGTTCTCATCTAGGCTCCCCTAGAGCCATGATGGAGTCTTGGCCAGTCCCTGCATGGAGGGTTGCCAGCACGTTCTAGATGTCTCCCATTGCTGGTATATGTATGTCTTGCGCAATAGGACATGTTCGATCAGCTCATCAGGAGTTGTTAAGATCGCTATACAAGATTCGTGATAGGCACCTGGCTTTGCTGTCGGGAGTCCCGAGTTTCAGTTGCCGTGGGTGGTTGGACAAAAGTAGGTGCCTACGTGACCAGCCCTGCATAAAAAACGTCTCAGACTCCAAGACTCAAATGAGCATTCCAAGGCAAAAACATTCCAACATGTGCCTAAAGTTCACTGCTAGAGAGGAAGGACGTCCTGTGTGTCCTGGAGGGGAAACACTCCTGAACCCGCGTCTGACCTCTCTGGACGCCAGTGACTCACATCTTCTGCTATTTCTGGGCTCTGTCCTTTGCTCTGATGAACCTTAGTGGTGAGGACAAGTGGCCACTGAGTCTCCTGAGCACCTAGTGATACATACACACCACTGTCGCTCCTGATGGCATCTCAAAACATTCCAAGTTATTTGCAAATATTGAATTGGGAGATTTAACAGAGAATGTGGATTTCTGAAGTATCTTTAAGAGTCTCAGAACATGGCAACAGGAACCCTAAATCCCGTGTAGGATAAATGCCAGTGCAAGTTCATGGCTGACTGGCAGGCTGCATGACCGTGAGCACAGGATATGGGGTTTCCCACTCTTCACAGCCTCGTGCTTTCTTATTGTCTCCCCACGGCTGGAGTCGGTTTTTCTCATGCACGTCCCGATCCACGAATTCACACCGCCTCTGCCACACAAGCGTTTGGGCTGCTGGCCCCGGAGTGCAGCTCCCCCTCGGGGCCTGCTCCCCACACCACATGGCGCTCACACAGAGCCGGTCTTGGAGGGAGAACATTGCTTAGGGACAGACCAGTAAGCCTGACCGATTAGCCTCTGCCCACACTCTCCCCTAAGCCTCTGCTACCTCTCCGAATCTGGTTCCCAGAGTTTCCTTTGACGCTTCTGACCCCGATTCACTAAGTGATTCCCTTCACGGACATTTTTGGTTCTAACACACTATCTCACGGTCTTCCCTGATTCACTTTCCTGGGACTTTTGAATCTTGTCTTCCTGTTTAACCTTCGTCACGTGGGCTACACCACCCACATCTGCCACCTTCCTCACCCCCTCCCCACCCGTCCATTTATTTACATCTCAGGAGGGGTATTTGGTCAGAGACTTTCTGCAAACAGCCCAGCAGAGAACAAACGCAACCACTTTCTCAGTGACCGCAAAGCTCACACGAAGCAAGAACAGAACACTGTGTTGTAAGAGTTAGGTAACAACTGTCTCCTAAAATGATAGTAGTAACAACAGCTAATATTTTCCGGGGCTCCCTCAGTTCTGGCTTCCGCTCTAGGGATATTCCATCTATGGACACTCAGCCGTGAGGGACCTCCAGGTCTTAGGGTGCATGGCTCGCCATCCTGGCCCCTCGGGTTTGTCTGTCCACGCACCTCGATGTTCTGACATCATTAGTCTGGGATTCAGTCCCCTCCACAGATAGTTTACTTAAATTTTTTCAATAGCCGCACATGTAGCCCAAGGAGGGAAGGACTGTTGTAGCCCAACTGCTTCATGGATGAGACTAATCAAACGGTAGTTCCTTCGGTATTTGAAAATTAAACAGTAGCAGCAAGCAATAAGGTAGGGTTTGCAGAATCGTGTCCCTGACCCCTGCTAGGGGCTAAGCTAGAGCCATAGGCCCCGATACCTGCTAAATTGGGGTCACGGTTACTGATACTTTCTGTTATCTGTCTTGCCACACTTGTTTCCTTAGAGCCCTAGCCTGAAAGCCTCTACCGAGCTCTGGGGCTGTGGAGATATCAGGGGTTGGGTGGTCCTCCCTGCCCCGCCCCCACCTTCCGTACGGCCGGCCCGGCCTGAGGCCCGGGATGGAGGGACCGGCACTGACGCCAGGAAGCTCACCGTAGGTCTTGAACCAGCGCTCCTGGATCAGGCTTCCGTTGCTCACGACGCTCACGCAGCACAGCCCTAGCTCCTCTTTGCAAAACTTCACCAGCTCGCCCAGGTAATTGCCTCGGTCCTGAATGAACGGCTCTCCCCCCGAGAAGTTTATCTTCTCCATCCCTGTGAGAGGCGGACCGTGAGTCTTGTCTCCTGTGTTATTTTTCCTCCCATTGCACAAGCACCCCTGCGTATTTTAATGACAGAAGTGCTGTCTTCTCAACGTAACAAAAACAAAATGATGATCTCCCCCTCCCCTCCAAGCCTGGCTCCCCACGTTTCCCACGGGGTGGAGGGACCAACGGATACGTAGCCCAGGGCCTAACCGTGGCCCTGCTTTAACGCAGACGCATCTTAATAGGGAATCAGTTACACAGATGAGGGACTTGCTTAGGAGGCAAAGGGGGTGATGACTCAGCGCAGAGATGTGCGTACAACCTCCCCCACCCCATCCAGAACGGTCTTTCTTGGGACATTCTCAGGCCGAGACAGCCCCCATGCTGCCCTTCTGTCCCCGGTCTGCAGGATGCCCCTTGTCCCTTGTCCCCGAATTCCTGCCCTTTCCTTTCTCGTGTACTCCCTCAGTTTAGAAAAGTGTTTTGAAAACGATTAAAACCATAGGACTTATATGTTTCTAAATGACTCTAAATAAGTTAGGGAGGGGCAGAGAAAGAGGGAGACACACACAAGCCTGATTCATGCAGGGGGCGGGGAATGAGTATAACATGATGTGCCAGGAGCAGAGGGCACTCAGGGCCTTGGTAGAGGATGTCCGGGTCCCTCCTGGGGACACCAGGGACAATTCTAAGAACTGTCACAATCCAGCTGAGAAGCAGAGAGACCCTGAGCTAGACCCACCGGGGGCAGGGAGGTGGGTCTCCGCGTGGCTGTGGATGTTTGAGCAAACATCACAGGGAACAAAAAAAAGTCAGCTCCAACTCAGCGCAAAATATAAAGTGCAAAATCAGGCAAACGTCATCTGTTAGAAGGTGAACTCATGGGCACCCTTGCGGGGGGCGGGGCAGCGACGGAAGGCAGCCGTTCCTGGGTGCTGGGGTGTTCTGCAGCGTATTCACCCCGGTACCCTCGGGATTTGCGCAACTTTGTGTAGGCGTGTTATACTTCTGTAAAAACGACCAGCCACAAAGGTTGCTGAAGCCCCCGGCGTCCCAGGCCCTCCAGGAGAGACAGGAGGACCCGGTGAGAAGGGAGGACAGGTCTGGAGTGGAAGAGGTTGCTTTGGAATTCTATACATGCAGGGCCTCCGCTGAGATGCCTGCAGGTCACTACTGTGGTGAAGCCGGTCTTGAGAACAAAGCCATTGCCATATTTGTACCTTAAATAGTTTCTTTCAGGTTTCACAGGAGAAGATACACACATAATCCGAAATAAGAGACTAAAACATTGTAGCTCCTAAGTCAAAGTTTTTGGCTTTGTTTTCAACTTTCCTCACTAACTGTTTCTGGAAAACCCCACTCCATAGGTGCTTTGGACAAACTCAGAAAGTACCAGAACTTTTCCAACCTGCTTCTTGGCAAACGCGGGGGTGGGGGAGGGTGCTGGGAGTCCGGCAGGTGCACGGACCTCTGCTCCCGCAGAGGGATGGCTTTGCATTCCCTACTGGCTGTGCCAGCGGGTTCCCATGGCCCAGGCATCCACCCCAACTCACCCTGACTCTCCCTCGCAGGACGGGACGGGAAGCGTCTCACGTTCTGCAGGAGCTCTGCCACCTGTGCACCCACCCCCAATCCCCCTCCCGGGACGGCCGTGCCCTGGACCCCTCCAGGGACCGGGACTCACCGGCTTCCTTCATCAGCCGCAGCCCACGCTTGGCCTCGTCCAGGGGCAGCACGAAGGACGTCTTGGCCGTGTGGAAGCAGAAGCCACACTTATAGTTGCACTGTCGGGTGAAGTGGAAGTTGACGCTGATGGGAGTGACCTGGTCCAGACCCTCTCCATTGTCCCCTGTGCGATTCTGCGGTCTCCTCTCACCAGCCCACAGTGGCTGGGTGCTGTCGCTCTTTGCCAGCCAGAGTGTGGCCCTGAGCCAGAGGAACCAGGGGACCAGGCTGTCCCAGAGAGAGCTCAGGGGCTTCCTGAAAGCTCTCAGAAGCTTTCCAGCCAAAGTCGAGGGCAGGAGCATCCACATGGTGGCTGGGTGCTGTGAAGCTGCCCCGCTGCCTGGAGATAAGACTTATATGTGCCGGGGCAACCTGTCACATGGGGCCGGGTGGGCACACCTCTGACTGCCTAGCTCTCAGCTGAGCTCAAGTTTCGAGTTTCCTCTTCGTGAAAATGAAGATTGGCACGAGGCCAAGAGAGGCAGATGCCACCGGAGCATCAGCCTCTGGCTTGGCCTCACCTTTCACCTGCCTTGGAGGTCACCGCGAGCCTTAGAATGAGCCAGGTGCAGTCAGGACCTTGCTCTCTGTCCACCTCTCCCCCCAGCAGAGAGCCGCAGCCTGGAGAGACACACAGCCACTTCTTCGGACGTCATGTCCCTGGTGCATGACACAGCCTCAGGGTTCCGCCAGCCTTCCTGCCGCGGCCCCCGGCAGGAGTTTGTTGTGAAAGCCAAAGTATGAAAGGTATGACTGACCTGTGCAGAGCGAGGTCAGAATCCTTTAGCCTTGGGGCACCTTGCAGATCACAGTCAAAATGCACAGGCACATAAAACATTGATCTTTAATTCACCTTTAGTTTCCCATCTTTACCGTCTGCGTTTGCAGTGTTGAAAAACAGACACTTATACTTCCCTGCATACTTATTTATTTAAAGATTGTTTTAATTTTTAGTTACCTCTGCACCCAACATGAGCCTCGAACCCACGACGCTGAGGTCAAGAGGCATTCACTCCTCCAACTGAGCCAGCCAGACACCCCATTGCTTTTTAAAAAAGTTTTTAAATGTTTTGTTTTATTTTTGAGAGACAGACAGAGCACAAGTGGGGGAGGAGCAGAGACGGGGGAGACACAGAATCTGAAGCAGACTCCAGGCTCTGAGCTGTCAGCACCAAGCCTGATGTAGGGCTCAAACCCACGGATCTCAAGATCATGACCTGAGCCAAAGTAGGATGCTTAATGGACTGAGCCACCCAGGCACCCCATTTATATTTTATATTTTAAAATGTTTACTTATTTTTGTGAGAGGGAGAGGGGCAGAGAGAGAGGGAGACACAGAATCCGAAGCAGGCTCCGAGTCAGCACAGAGCCTGACTCGGGGCTCGAACTCACCAACCATGAGATCACGACCAGAGCCAAGTTGCACACTTAACCCACTGAGCCACCCAAGCACCCCATTTTATTTCACTTTCAAAAGACCATAGGAAAATCAGAAACTTTGCTAAGATGCTTCTTCATTGTCAAGAATTACAGTGGTTTCTTCCTTAGTTTCAGTTTCGTAGAGAGCATTGTTGAATTCTGTGCTAAACCTTTTTACCTTTAACAGAGTTGTCTTTCAGCAGGTGGTCTTAAGATTTCCTGAAGCCCATGGAAAGTTGGGACAGTCCTGGTGGGTAAGCTTCTGGAGCCGCAAACTGAGCTCATCACTTCCTGGCTGGGTGACTTTGGTAAATTCCTTCATTTCTCTGGATCTCTCTTACCTCATCTGTAAGCCCAGAGAGCCATGCAACTTTTTTTGTGAAGACTGAAAGTTCTGATTTATGTGGATCACATAAATTGACACAGTGTCTGGAAAATGGTGCACGTTCAGGTAGGTGACCTATTGTTATTCTAGTGGTGTGATGTTGTAAATAGAAACAAAGATGACTTTCATTTTACTTAGAAAGAAAACTGAAAGCAAATTCACAAAATAGCAAGCCTGTGTGTCATGATTTCCAACTGTGCCCAAAGGGATACAATGCAAGGGCCTGATATCTTCGCCAAAAGTATTTTAAACTCTCACCATGGTATGACTCAATCAGGAAATGCTTTTTCTTGTCCTGGATCACATGTGTAGGAAGAAATGAAAACCAAATCAGTTAGCATTTCAGACTGAGTGTCAGGTGAGGCACGGAGGGCAAGCACGTAGGCTTTCCTTCTGCCCCAAAGACAACCCTGTCCTATTTTCTAGAAATCCTACTCTAGATTTGCCCGCTGTTGAAGTTCACATGGATGGAACCACAGCCTGCCCTCTTTCTGTCGGGTTTCTCTCACTCAATGCTGTGTTTGTAGACTTATCCACCTCGCTGTGTTTAGCAGGAGATTGTTCATTTGTATAGCTAGCATTTATTGATTCCATTGTTTAAATACACCACAATTCATTTAATTATTTTATTATGATGGAAGTTTGGAATATTTTGCTATCACACCATGACTTTTCTTTTATATGCCTTTTGGCCAACATACAAATACGCATTTATGTTGGGAATATACCCAGGAGTGGACTCATTGGCTCACGTGGTATAAGTGTGCTGGCCTTGAGCACATAGCCCCAAAGAGTTTTCCAGAGTGCTCGAGTCAGTTTACATTCCCACCAGAATACTGTCAGAGTTCAAGCTGCTCCAATCTTCCTTCTCATTTGGCATTTTCACTGTAAGATTTTGTTCTGTGTAGTTTGATTTGGCCACCCAGTGGCCAAATTTTTAATTTCCAGTTCCCTGACGACCTTTTTATGCACCTTTTTATATGTGATGTTAAGCACCTTTTTATATGTGTATTAGCCATCTGGATATTCTCTTTTGTGAAGCGCCTTGCCCATTTTTGTTTTGGACTTTCTGAATTCTACCCTCCCCCGGCCCCTCCCCCCACAGTGGACTTTCTGTATTTTTACTACAGATTTTAGAAATTCATTGTTTATCATGAACTGTCTTGGTCACATACATTGCAAACATCTTGAACTCTACGGCTTTCTGGTTCACTCATTTACCAGTTGAAACTTAATTAATTTAATGAGCATAATTTTACTAATTTGCAGAGCTTTGGTTGTGTGTGTGTGTATTTAAAGAAATGAAATGGATTATTAAAGTGCTTCAAAATAAGATATTGTTCCTTGAAATTTTTACTTAGTTGTCCTGTGTTGGGTATTGTCTAAAAGGATTCATATGATTCGGGGGCAGGTTATATTCACCGTTAGGGTTTATTCCAGGGACGGGATGCAGAGTGAAAACACGAAGAAGATGGAAACTCAGAGAGAGTCGGGAGAGCTCTGTACAGGCTCTGAGCCCTTGGCCATCTGGGGTTGCTCAGGATGGACTTTCCCTCAAGCAGTGCACTACAGGGACAGGTACGAATTAGGTGGTCAGGGAAGTCTGCTTGAGTCTCAGAGCCTGGGGTTACATGTAGGTGCAATCCGCTGTGGCTGGCCATGGTCACCAAATCTCAGAAACCCAACTGTGAATGAGGTGCCCATCGCCAGTGTCGGTGTTTGAGCAGAAAAGTGCTGATGGGCTGACACATCATTGCTCCCGCAGACACACAGAATCATGACTGATACAAAGACCCTTTCGAAGGGCACCTTGCTAGGGTCTGGCCAGGATTGATCGTGGGTCCAGGCTCCCCTGGAGAGATGCTCTGACTGAGCTGTATTGACTCTTCACGGGGAAGGTCCATAAACTCTATTAGTGAGAAAGTCAACTCCGCAATACAACAGAGTATTTCTCAAATTGGAAGCCCACAAACGTGTCCTAAAAAACTTTAAAAAGAGAATAGAAGGCATGTGGAGTAGAGGGTTCACCTGCTCCTTAATAAAGCAGTTACTTATTTAACGTGTCTAGATTTAGACCTTTCATTTCCTTCTTTCCTAGGGTTTAGATTATAGGATCATCACTCCTTGTCAATTCTTACTTTCCAAGTTCTTTGTTTAGTTTGTGACATTCAGGTTTATTGGTGTAAAATCGTATGTAATATTCTCGCTTTTTGGTGGCCTTGACAATCTGTGCTTTCTCCTTTCTTAGATTCCAGTTGTGCTGATTGCATTTTCTTTCTTTTTCTCCATTTGAATGGTCTACCTAGATCTAATTCAACAGGTTTTCCAAAACCAATCTCTTTTCCAAAATAATTATTAGTTTTTCTCATTTGTTATTTATTAATTACTGCGTGTATATTTATTAATTCGCCCTTTCTGCTCCCCACCCCACCCATGAACACGAAGGCCAGGATACCTTCAGTTTTCCTGTTTAATATGCTAAGTGTTGAAAACGATGACTTTTTTTAAATGAATGAAGCTGGGCTATGCATTCACTGAATGACTTCATTGATGGATCTTTCCAGCTCCCGGCTTCTCACCTCTCCACCCACTCCACCCACGGGGGCAGTTTGTTGAAATCCAAACATCCACTTAGGTTGGGACCATCAGATTCTCTGTATAGGAATTTGAAACCGGAGTTCAAAAATTCTTTTTCTTTATGAGTGACAATATTCTATCTTCAATTGTCAGCACATGTTAACGTTGACCGAACATGGGTCCAGGTCCTGCGGTGTCTTTAGTTTCACAGTCTTCTGTGGGGAGGAGGTAGGTGAAAATGGAGAGGAAAACAAATAAAGGACAGAGACAGTGGGGGAGGGGCATGGAAAAGGGTGAAGAGAGGCTCATGAAAGGATGCAATATGGATTTTTTCTCCTCCTGTTTCACATGAGCTGATTATGCACCTGAAAACACGCTGAGTTGCGCTGAGTGCCACAAGTCAGACTGCTCACAGAGAGTCAGAATGATCCTACGCTTGAAGAGCTGAGTTGCCCCTTGTCTGTTAACGCATACTTCAACCACAGGTCTGGAAGTTCATGTTTGTCGAAAGGTTTTATTCCCTTCAGGATTAAACATGCATCTGTGCTAAATCCAGATTGCTTCCATCATAAAGTTCATCAGCTCTCCGTTCATCTAACGTTTTCCATCTTTACTCAGTTCTGAACTTCTGAGTTTTCCCCGTAGGATTTTGGTTGTCAGTCGGCCGGCCTGACAATCATTGTGCAAGATATCAGCTCAGCAGTGACAACACCGGACATCTGAAGGGTCTGGAAAAGCTGCTGTCCGAGGGCAGCAAGACTGTGGATGCCGGACTTCTGGCCGACACACCGGCTGCCACCGCCGCATTGGACCTGAACGCGGGACTTTGGCTTGGCTTCCGCGCACTGCTGGAGACCCCCTAGTTTGAGAGAAAGCGACAGGAGAGTTGTCATTCCGAGAAGAGGGAAAAGCGCTCCCCCTTCCGGGCAGTCAGAGCAGCTCCTGGGACCTGGGTGGGAGGGACGGCCAAACAGCAGGTCAGGGGGAGCGCTGAGGTGGAGCCAGCGGGTCTGCAGGTCAGACCCAGGTAAGGAGTCAGCACTGCACTGCAGAGCCAGTGAGGCTGGGGGGCGGCGAAGAGCCCCGATCTCTCTCTCTCTCTCTAATACGCACCCCTCCCCCACCGCCGGGACGTAGACAACAATGGAGGCATCTGCTGTGCAGGGCCCGGGCCCCGAGCACCTTCGGGGTGGGTGGAAGCCAGGGGACCATGCGCCACCCGCAGCCGTGCCCTCCCCCCCGCCCCCCGCCGCCGTTCCGGGCGCGACCGCGAGCCAGCGGAGGGTGGAGGCCGAGGCGCCAGCGGCCGCCCTCCCCTCCCCTCCCCGCCTCCTCGCCCGGCCCCGCCCGCCGGTCACTTAGCTTGGGATTCCCGGCTGGCCGGGGTCGCCAGGGGCGCGGCGGGGGCGGGACCGACCGCTCCCGCGCTCTCGGCCGGCGTCCCGCGCGCCCCGCGGCTGCTCGGGCGTCTCCCGGGGCCGCCGCCGCCGTCGCCGCGCGGGTCCCGCGCTCTGGCCGTGGCGCCGCCGCGTCGCTTGGCGCTGGAGCTGCCGGGCCGCGCGCTGGCTCACCTCGCCGTGGGCGGCGACGCGGCGGGCGCGCGCCCGGACCCCCGCGTGGCCGCGCTGCTGGGCCCGCCGGGCCGCAGCCACTGGCTGTGCGCGCGCGAGGCGCCCTGCGGCGCTGCCACCTGCGCCGGCTGCTGTGCTACGGCGACGGCGACGGCGGCGTGCGGCGCGGCGTCCTGCTCCGCGACCCCGGCGGCGGCCCCGACACGCGGCGCGCGCTCTTCTCGCTGCTCGGCGACGCCCCGGAGGGCGCGCGTCTGGGCGAGTTCGTGGGCGACGCGCGCCGGCAGGTGTGGCAGAGGCCGTGGGAGCGGCGCGACGGCGCCGAGTGGCGGCAGGCGGGCCCCCTGGAGCGCGCGCTGGCCGCCCCGGAGCCCGCCCTGCACCCGGTGGTGCCCGACCTGCCCCGCCCCGCTCCGGGGTCTTCCCGACCCGGGGGGCCGCCCGCGCCGTTCTGGAGGCGGTAAGAGCCCTGCCCCCTCCCCGCCCTCGGGGCGGACCCCCGGACCAGCGGGAGCGGGGCTCGGTGGGGCGTGGGTGGCCAGGCCGGCCTAGCCTCTGTTGCCCGGGGGGTCGATGGGCGTCCGTGGGCAGATCGGCTGGGAACCCGAGTGCCGGACTCCGGTTTAGACGCTGCGGCTCTTTTCTGGAATCTCAGCCTCCGGGCCCGGGAAGTGCCGTTCCAGCGCCGCGCTGGGTGCCTGCCCTGAAGGGTGCTGAAGGCGCTGCGGGAGGGGAGCGGCCGCCGGGTGCGGGGAGGGTGCTGCCGTCCGGGAAGCAGTCCCGCCGTTCTGCGAGGCCGGGAGGTGAGTTTGGGGAGAAAAGAGCCTGAGTTCGGGGTTCGAGAACCGCGTACTCGGTCTGTGGCCGCCTGACCCCTCTGTTTTTCCTTTCTCTCTCTCAGTGTTTAGGCCAAGGAAGCCTCTGGCACAGAGCAGGTGCTCAGGGAGGGAGAGCTGAGAATTTTCCCCTGGGGCGGCCTGGGTAGGGCCTGGGGTGTCCACACCCGGCTTGCTGAGGCTGCACTAAGGAATTTATTGAGTGCATTTTGCGAGCTTTTGGGATAGTATGAGGGAGAGGTGAAGAGGGCAGGACCAATGGCTCCGCAGTGAACCCAGACTCTGGCATCTGTTACTGGGTCACTTTCAGTTTCTTAATTTTTCTTTTACATTTATTTATTTTTGAGAGAGACAGAGAGACAGAGTGTGAACAGGGGAGGGGCAGAGAGAATCCGAAGCAGGCTCCAGGCTCTGAGCTAGCTGTCAGCACAGAGCTAGTCATGGGGCTCGAACCCACGAACCGTGAATTCATGACCTGAGCCGAAGTCAGACACTTAACTGACTGAGCCACCTGGGCGCCTCAGCCCCTCTCAGGTTCATAATAGTATGAATCTGGCCTGGTGTCCAACACAGCTTATGCTGATCAGCATTGGGCAATCCTGTTTCTCGGCAGTTAGGTACTGCAGAGGCCCCGTTGCCTCAGGGCGGATGCACGCTGTTGTCTTGCAGTGTATACCCCTCATTCCTGAAGCCCAGGCGGTGCTGGACCTGGTCGACCAGCTACCGGAACAGGTCCAGAAAGGAAAGTTCCCGGTCATTGTCATCGAAGGACTGGATGCCACAGGTAACGTTACCTTTCAGTTACAGGCCAGGAGAGAAACTGATCTCTTGTGGGAACAGACAGGCCGTAGTACATAAAACTGTATACAGAGTTCAGCTCATGAGCTTCACGGCAGTGTGTGCCAGGCATGGAGCTAGGCGGGCGTGGGAGTGGGAAGCCAGGGAGGGGTGGGGGGCTGAGGCTCGGGGGCTCTGGTGACCAGCCTCGGCGTGGGGGACAGAGACGTGGTCGGGGGTGGTTCTGGAAGGGCTCCGTTCTCAGTGCAGGTGTCAGAGCAGGTCAGGTGAGGAAGACAGAAAGGGTCCTCGGGGCAGAAGAAGCAGTGTGGGCCAAAGAGCAGGGACTTAGCCAGCCTGGGGTGTTTGGGAACCACGGGCTGTTCCGAGGACCCTTTGGAGCGAAATAAAGAAGCACTAGGAAGTACAGGGAAAAGCATTGGAGCCGGTGCAAGGGACATGTGCACACTTAGCCCAGAACACAGAAGTCGGAGAAGTGGAGCTGTCAGGGCCGCAGGAGGGCGGCCAAGGACGGTGGAGTCGGGCTGGAGTCACGCGGTTCAGCGTGAGGCAGGGCTCCTGGGTGCAGAGAGGTTGAAGGAACAAGGTGGAGGTTATCGCAGGGCCTGGAGTCTCTGCCAGAGTTCATCGTTACTTTGTGATATTTTCCAAGCCTTCTGATACCACACCAGGAAACCCAGGTTCGGAAAGACTGCATCTTTTTTTTTTTTTTTAAATAAGGGATCAGTAGGTGATGGGCTGCATTGATTTACAGGTGGAGAGAGTGTCTTTGCTCTGTCTGAGTTCATCTGAGCTTTGGGGAGTGACGTGGTGGCCGTGGTAATGAGCGCTGTGTCTGTCTCTGGCCCTCAGGTAAAACCACTGTGACCCGGTCGGTTTCAGAGACACTCGGGGCTGTCCTCTTGAAGTCACCACCCGCCTGCATCAGCCAGTGGAGGCAGAGCTTCGATGACGAGCCAACTATCATCAGGAGAGCTTTCTACTCCCTGGGCAACTATGTCGTGGCCTCTGAAACGGCCCGAGAATCTGTCAGCTCTCCCGTGGTCATAGACAGGTGGGCATAGAGGTCCTGCGAGTTCGGCATTTTCTTCCGGGCGCGTAAGCGCGTGTGTGCCTGCCCAAGCGTGTATACAGCGGCGTTTCTTAAGTCAAACTGTGTGATGGTGATGACAGGGATGCCTGTGACTTGTGAATCGCCGCCACCGCAGGCTGGCGTCTTGCTAAGAGCACATAAAGTGTTCTGTATCTGGAACAGTTACACGGTTTGGCGGATACTAAATGTTATCCCCAATTTGCTGATGAGAATCCTAGGTCGTAGGAAGGGTAAGTGACCGGCCAAGGGACTCAGCTAGAAGTGGCGGATGAGGATATTGAGAAAAGCCCGTGCTTCGGAAATTGATGCCTTCAGTGGTTCATTTGCTCTTCGGCTTATTTATAAAACACTGATTGGGCATCTCCGGTGCGCCAACGGTTGTTCTCAGTTTGGGGGATTTGGCGGTCAGTGAGCTGGACGGTGCCCGGCTGGCACGGGGCAACCATACTACTGCAGAAGTTAATAATCAAGTGCAGAAAGACACGTGATAACATCAGAGAGTGACAGTTACTCTGAAGAGGGTAAATCAAGGCAGATATGGCTGAGGAAGGCCTATACAAGGGGGTACCATTGATCTGAGCTCTGAATGACCCAAAAGAGGTGGAAAGGAAAATTGTGGACTAACATTATGGACAGAAGAGTCAGGAAGACAAGGCCTGCAGACAGAAAGAAGTTGACGTATTTGAGGACTAGAAACAGGCCCATATGACGAGCACGTAGTGGACCAGGGGGTGCTTTCTGGGTGAATGAGAAGAGACAGAGGGAGGCAGAGGATAGAGTGGAAGGCCCCATAGGCCGAGAGAGCATGGGTTTTATTCTGAGTGCAGAGGGGAGCCGCTGCGAGGTTTCAGATAATGAAGTGACATAAACTGATTTATATTCTTAAAATTGCATATGTAAGAAGTACCTCAGAATACCACAAAAACAGATGAATTGTCCGGCAAGCAAGTTATCCTGGGCTTGAAATCACCACCACTGGGTGATACGGAAGTTATAGGCCCAAGGAGATCCCATCTTGCTCTCATCAGGTTGGTCAGAACCAATCAGAATGCCCTGATGCTCAGAGCAGGAGATCCTGTGGCTGGATGGACGCTCTCCAAGGTGCTGGCGGGGGTGGCCGGGCAGGGGCTCAGAGAGCTGTTTGTGGAGACCCCCCGCAGGGCGGAGACTGCTTCACCGCTGAAGAAACCAAGAGATGCCTTCAGCAGCGTTCAATGATTGAAAACTGTGAAAAACCAAAAGCCCATCAGTAGCAGAAAGTGTGGGTAAATGCCAGCATATTTGTAAAACAGGGCACCGCTTGGCAGTATAAACCAGTACAGCGCATCAGTGTGCAGAAATTACAAAACCAATATTAAAAAAAAAGCCAAGGTGCAGACGGATGTTCAGTAACATACATGCAAACTAAGACAAGCTGTAGTGTGCAAGGGATGAGAGCCAATTGAACAAATCCAAGCGAGCGCTCGGGAAAGAGACGGGCCGTGGATGAAGAGCACAGAAGGTCACGGACTGGAATTGCACTATTGCTTTGCGTTACATGAATGTTTGTTGCTCTTTCTGCCATTTTACTTACATTTGGAAAGATGAACAATTGCACTGAAGTATGACAAGTATTCAGGAAAAAGCATTAATCATAAATGTAAATCTCAAGGAAGTTCAAGTAGTGAACACACCCCAGTCTAGCCCACACCCACGTCCGGATTCAGGACCTCACGACACCCCCCATCAAGCCGCCTCCCTCTGTTATGCCCAGATTTTAATATCACCCCCCAAAACCAGAGACCGCCAGGGAGACTGAGTCACGCATGCAAAAGCAAAGGGCTTTATTACGGGCTTAGGCTCTCCGGGGCCTAAACTCGGGCTCAGGGACTTTACCGGCATGGTGGATCCATCCTGAGAGCCCTGAACAAAGGCGGGGCAGGGCCTTTATGAGTTTGGGAAGGGGGAGTTACAGGAAATTGTGACATAGGTACAGTGACCCAATTATTATACAATATTATTGACAGCAGGTTTAACCATTCACATTGCCTAGAGTATTTGTTACTTTTGGCGGGACCCAATCACAACATTTAGAGTTTTGACCAATCACAGAGTGGGCCCAGGACCCTCACGTAGGGCGTGACCAATCTTAGCCTCCATCGTTAGGCCCGCCCTTAGAAATGTTAAGGGTGTGAGCTGGCCTTTCCTGATTGGGTGTTACAAGGGTGGTCCCTTCTGCCTTGGGCAATGTGTGCCCTTCTGTTGTCTCATGGAGTCAGTTTCAGACCTGCGTCCTTACACCTCTCCTGCCCACTCACTGTCCATTCTCCTCCCCACCCCTTGATGGTAACAGCGGCCCTGGCCTCGGTCACCGTCACTGTAGTCTTGTTCCTTCTATTCTTGACCTGCTCTCCTGTGTGCGTTAGTGCTGTTCGTGCCACGCATGACACCCACTTTGCTGCTGTGTTTTTATCTTATTTTGTTGTTTTTTTTCTTTTTAATTGAGAGAGGGAGAGATAATGTGTGCACAGGGGAGGGGCAGAAAGAGAGGGGGGCGGAGAGAGAGAACCCCAAGCAGGCTCTGTACTGTTGGGGCAGAGCCCAAGGCTGAGCTCGATCTCAGGAACTTCGAGATCATGACCCAAGCTGAGATGCAGAGCCAGTCACCTCACTGACTGAGCCACCCCTACGCCCCTTGCTATGAACACGTTTTAGGTAACTCTGGCGACTGTACGTGTGCAGTTCTGGTGCAGAGATGCCCGTCGGTGGGCTGTGGGGATGTGGGTTCGCGTGCGTTCAGCTTTAGCAGGCATTCCAAAGTTTCCCGAAGTGGCTGGAGCAGCTCACGGCCCCTCCCCCACCGCCAGCCGCGTGTGAGAATTCCCGCTGACTCCTACCCTCCTCAACACTTCCCACCGGCCTTTTAGTCTAGGCTTTCCGCTTGTCCCTGGTGGGTACGTTGGTCACTTACAAGCTGGTTTGCCGTATCTGGAAAATCCCACCCCTTTCTTGAAAGACCTTCCTCTGCATTTTTCGGTCGCTCGGTGGGACTTCACGAGAAGAGGGTTCTGAGCGTGTGCAGGGAATACGGCGTGAGGCTGCCGGGCAAGATGGAAACAGTGGAACCAGGTCAGAGCCCAGGGCTTTCACCGCAGCGCCCATGCCGGGAGGTAGTTTTGACTTTGGGGATGGCAAGGCAGTTATTTCAGAAGGCTGAAGGTTGGCAAGAAGGGGGAGAAATGAGTTGTATGCCTTTGTGAGATTTCTTTGGGGGATGTTTTTGCCGTGTTATCCATAAGTGCCGAATCTGCCGTGTTTGAGATCTTTGTTTTTTTTACGCAGTGTCCTTTTTCAGTGAGAAATACCAAACCTCTCCAGCTACTGTGTGAATTGATAAGGCACTTTGTTTCCTCAGACATCCCAAGTCCGGAACCTGCCCTGGCCTCTCCATGTGGACGGACGCCCATCCGCCCCGGTCCCAGCTTCCTGATCTGTTAGACGGGGAGCCCGTATTGCTTCCCCGCCCACCACGAGGACTCGGGATGAAAAGCCACTGAGTTGATACAGGTGGAGGTGCTTTGAAACAGCAAATTGCTCTGAAGATACAAAGCATTATTCTAGATGCTCTGTATAATGCGGCGGCAAATTGCCTCTGATTTGAACTGATGTGGCTCCCCTGAAGACAGGCATGGAAAGTACTAACGAGCGGAGAGTCTGAAATGGATGGCCAGAGGATGTGATTATTTAAAATGAGGCGCAGCTTGTCCGCGAGCAGCCCTAGCCATAGAAAACGGGTCTCCATTCTTCCCTTGATTTTTCCCCTTTGTGTCTGCGAATCGTCAGCAATTTTGCTCTTTGAAGAGATACTGTATCACCTTGTCACATGAGAAGAAACGAGCAGTTATTTGTTGTCTGGGTGGGTTTTGTTCATGTGTAAAGGTTTTAATGAAATCCATTTTAGACTGCACCCTCATCTAGCTGAAAAAAAATAAGGGAGACAGAGTAGTTTTTGATGGTGCCTGTGGTTAAGGTTGGCAACTTAATCACCGTCATTACCTTTAAAAATCTATTCTTGCTGATGGCTTTTCCACAAAAGGAAGGCTTTTAAAATTAAGATGATATCAGCCTCTGTATTCATAGCTGAGTGTTTAATTCAGTGAACACAGGACCTGTGCAAAAAGCAGAACAAATTGTGGTTAGGCTGCCAAGAAACAGAAAACCTGGACCCCTCGTGGATTTATCCGGCTTGGGAGACAAGATGCAGCTGATCGAGGGGGGAGAAAGCACCCGCTTGGAAGTGGGGACTCAGGGACCCGACACCGAGAAACGCTCCTGGCCGATGGGGGTCCCTTATGGAGGGGCGAGGGCTTTGGAGGATGGACGGTGTTAGAATCGATCACCTCCCAAATGAGCTTGTATTTGTATCTCCTTTTCAGTACGGTCTAGATCACCATCCTTTGAAAATGCAGCTTTGGTTATAAGCAGCTTCCGCTAAACATTAGGTATTTTCTATAATGACAGTGTGATATACAGAGTCAGTCTACGTGTGCAGCGACGGTGGAAGGAAAACGACGTTTTGCACGCTTTTCATTTTCCCGGTGAGGAAACTGAGGCTATATTGGCTTAAATGAGTTACCTGTGTCCGCAGAGCGAGTGGGCAGCGAAAGGTAGACAGACACACAGCTCAGAGACCACTGAATTCATTTTGTAGACACCAGTCCATCCTTCTCGCTGGGAAAAGTAATTCTAGTCTCAAATGATTAAGTATTTAAGATTTTAAAACACTGGAGGCAGGAAATTGAAAATAATACAGGGATGGGACCATGGGTCCTTCTCCACCGGGAATGTTTATAATTGTCTCATAAATACCTGTGGCGAATAGTCCTTTGATCCTGACTTTGGAGTTTTGTAGTCTCTTAAAACTGGAATATGACACAAACAGGGCAGGAGTATAATAAGCTATGCCAGTTAATGAAATGATTCCAGTGTATTCGTTTGCACACCCAGAGAACATTTATTGTGTACGGACCGTGTGCCCGACCCTGCTTTCAGGTTTTGGAATGCAGGAGTGATAAAAAGACGTTTTCTGACAGAGGACTCCAAAGGGGTCATGCTTGTAAACAACTCACTTTTCTTTACCCTGAGATGTTCTTCAGCAGAGTGGAGCGCGAGGGGCGTGGGAACAGTGAGCTCCCCCTGGGGCTCTGGCCCTGTGGGACCGTGCGGGCAGAGTAGGAGTTTTGCAGACTGTGAGCCTCACGCCTGCTGCAGGGAAGTGTGAAGGCAGGCCTGCGGGGCAACGGGCCGGGGCACACCCTCTAACTGGGTCGGGCTGGGCGTTTCCAGCAGGCAGTGGAAAGCCATTGGGCATTTTGGAATAGGTATTCTTTAAAAAAATTTTTTTAAGATTATTTATTTATTTTGAGAGAGAGAGTGTACGCACAAGCAGGGAAGGAGGAGAGAGAGGGAGAGAGAGGACCCCAGGCAGGTTCTGAGCGGCAGGACAGAGCCCGACGTGGGGCTCCGTCCCATGAACTGTGGGATCACGGCCTGAGCCGAAATCAAGAGTCGAACACTCAACCGACTGAGTCCTTCAGGTGCCCCGAAATATTTTCTTTTATGGTAGCGATTTTCTTTTCCTCCCCCAAAAACTCTTAAAAAGAGCCAGTCAAGAGGGCCCCAGCCCACGGAGGGAGGGCTTCACGGAGTAGTGGCCCTCGTGCTTGGGTTCCTTTCTCTCCCTGACAGGGACCGAGGGGCACACAGTTAGGCAGCTGGGCGTAGGGGACCAGGCCTCCTCACCAGGGTCCCCAGAACGTGGATTTCATCAGCAAGTTCCATTTTAAAACCATGGAAAACTGAATGCACCAGCAAGTCTTTATTTGGCAAAGACACAAGATTAAATGCAAGCGGAGTACATCGGGTGCCTGGCGGGCTGTCGGTTTAGCCTCGGACTTTGGCTCAGGTCGTAATCTTGAGGTTCGTGAATTTGAGCCCCACTTCAGGCTTGCTGCTGTCACACGGAGCCCACACTGGACTCTCTGTCCCTCTCTCTCTGCCCCTCCCCTACTTGTGCTCTCTCAAAAATAAATAGCATTAAAACAAATCTAAGGGTCTACCCCACAAAATCAAATCTCTCATCCTGCTCAGCCTCCCGGAAGCCAACAGAAGCAGGACCAGAGAGACGTGAGTGAACGGAGCTCCCTGAAGAGCCCATCTCATTTTTTTAAATTTAATGTTTATTTATTTTTGAGAGGCAGAGACAGAGCGTGAGCAGGGGAGGGTCAGAGACAAAGGGAGACACAGAATCTGAAGCAGGTTCCAGGTTCTGAGCTGTCAGCACAGAGCCCAATGCGGGGCTTGAACCCACAAACCATGAGATCATGACCTAAGCTCAAGTTGGATGCTTAACCGACTGAGCCACCCAGGCGCCTCTAGCCCATTGCATTCTTACTGCGCAATGCTGACTTTGGTTTATTTTTTTACATTTTACAAATACTTTAAAAATAAGATTTCATCTTATTTATTTAACATACGCAACACAAGGAAAACTTGAGCAGAGCCCTCCTGGCTTCAGCCCCTCCCCCGGAGGACTTTCAGGTGCACCTTGGCCTTGGCCTCTGCAGACGGGGAACTCACTCGTCCTCTCCTTCTCAGGTACTGGCACAGCACAGCTGCCTACACCATAGCCACCGAGGTGACCGGGGGGCTGCAGTACTTGCCCCCGGCCCGTCACCCCATATACCAGTGGCCCCGGGACCTGCTCAAGCCCGACCTGGTCCTGCTGCTCACCGTGAGTCCCGAGGAGAGGCTGTGGAGGATGGAGGGCCGGGGCATGGAGAGGACCAGAGAGGAGGCTGAACTGGAGGCCGACAGCATATTTCGTCAAAAGTAGGTGCCCAGACATGCATGGCGGGGGCGCTGGCCGTGGTGGGGGCCCCGACCAGCCCCCACGTCAGGGATCTGCCTCCTTGTTCAAACCCAAGAGGCAGAAGCCCCAGGTGGCCCAGCTCCTTCTGATGGTGGCGGTGCTGCTCCGCGGCAGCGGTGATGGCACACGGCCCCGGGGCCCCGGCCTTCCTTCTAGTGTGAGCCCGGGTGAGGGAATGCACGTTCCCAGGTCCTGCTGCCCGGTCCTATAAAACAGGCAGAGTGCTGTCTGATGGTCTCACCGGGACTTTTCCTAAGAAGGTGCCTCCCGCGTGGCGGCATCGGTGTCGGAGGCTCACTGATGCTTCCCAGGGCAACATTAGCCACAGTTTACAGTTTACAAAACCGAGGCGCCACGGATTGAGTGACTGGTCTAGATCCGCATGGCTACCATGTAGGAAGCCTGGGATCAAAACCAAGATCTTTTTGATTTTAAAGGCAGTGCTTCTGTTTTCATTAGAAAGCTCTGGAACGGTAGCAGGAGAATCTGGACTGGAGACTCAGTGCTTTCGAGCCGAGCTCGGATCCGTTCTGTAGGACTAGCGGAGTGGTGTATACGAATGTAAACAAAGCGGAGTGGTGTATACGAATAAACGACCACGGCGCCGCAGTGATAACACAGCCCCGCTCTGACTAGTTGAGTAACAACCCTGCCGTGTGCGAAGAGACCGTGTCCAGCGGTTTACTTGTAATAATTCACTTAGACCTCGGGACACATCACCAGGAAGCCATTGCTTCAGCCCCCATTTTACGGATGAGAACACCGAGGCGGAGGGGAGGGGAAGGAAGTCTGGTGAGTTCACTGACCCGGCGAGTGGCAAACAGCGCCTGTTACAGCCACATGCGGCCACGCCTCTGTCATGCCGCTGGCCTCCGTCACTCACACGCGTCACTCACACGCGTCAGGGCTGGCGGACACCCAGGCGATGTGATGTGGAAACCTGGTGAAATTTTCTAAGACTCGTCCGTGAAAACAACGTCCATGCCGAGGGCCTCTGGCTTGTCTGAAATCCTTCGGGGCACAGATGGTGGAGAGATTTCCCGTGTGTCCAGTTAGTTACTCTCTTGGGGTCTGCTGGGTTCTCTGCAGAAGCGGGGTGACACAGTTCCCTCCCTGAGGTCACCCTGAGTGTGAAAACAGAAGAATCCCGCAGAATACTCATGCCTCATAGAAAATAGGTCATCAATCAATGCTGGCTATTAAGCATCATTATGAATTTATTATTTGTTATCCAAAATGTATCAAATGTCTCCGGTGGACAAAGCCAGAGGCTGAGGGGAAGGCGAGTTCAACCAGGCCCTTGCGGCGAGCTCTGTGCGTCGTGGGGGCGGGGGCGGGGTCACATTTGGGTGTAGAGCCTTGTGACAAAATAAGCCAACTCTTCTCATCCCGCCTGTCCCCAGGGTAGAGGTGACCTATCAGCGGATGGAGGACCCCGCCTGCCGCGTTGTTGACGCCAGCCCCTCGAGAGAACGAGTCCTCCAGACGGTGTTCAGCATAATCCAAAATAATTGTAATTAATCGTAATGACTCCAAAAGGTAATCAGACATGTTGCTGGATTCGATGTCGTTTGCCGCATCTAGGCCCCTGGCGGGGTGCACGGTTTTCCCAGCTTTCTGTTGCAGAACCACGGTGTGCGCTAGAAGGCTGGAGACTGGGTCATTTCGATTTTGCCTAAACCGTGATACTTCTTCTGACCGAAGGACCCCAGGTTGAGACCGTCCCGTTCCAGCCAGGGAGCCAGGATGGCTTCCTTCAAGTGCACCAAAGGTGTCCTGGAATGCACTTTTCACTGCCCTCCCACCAGACCCCTCCAGCTCTGTCTCATCCCGAAAGCGTGAGGCCTGCAGAAGTAACCGGGAGGAGCCCTCCCGCCCCTCCCGTGCCTCCTCCTGGGTCGCTGATGAGACCCTGATGCTGCACAGGTACCCCCTTCCCAATATGGCCACTGGGTCATGGAGGGCGCAACTTGGATCCTAGAGCTAAATGCTCCTGAAAACAAAAGGGTCCGTGCGTCCTGGCCGTCCGAGGACTAGTCCCACAGAGCCGACTTGTGGGCAGGGGACACGTGGACATCTGATTTGTGTCTTACAGTCCCGGAGACACAGTCCCCTTGTGGTCAGCGCTTCAGAGGCAGACACACAGCCGGCCAGCGAGAGTCGTTCTCAGTACAAACATACCAACCCACTTTGGATCATGTTCTGTTTGTTTATACTCCTTCCTTCCCTCTGAAAACACGGCTTTGGATGTAACGAGTGTTTTGGGCTGAACTAGATGCATTAAAACTTAGCCAACGCAGCAATATATTTATATTGATATTTACATCTTGTTTCTCCACGGCGGAGGGGCTCTGCTTTACTAATTAAAATCAAAGCCAAGAAGCTAAAGGCATTGCTCGTTGCATATTTTCATTACACAGATTTAGTTTATCTCACTAAATAAGCACAGTGGGTCCTGGAAGGAGGTTTCTTAGTAAATTATCTTGCACTTGAATATCTTAGGATGACACACAAAATCAGCTTTGAGATCTGTTTGCCTAGGAAAAAAATAGCTGAGGAAAGAAGAAATTTAATACCTCGGGTGAGTCACTGACCATCAAAAGTCCATGTAACTTGATCCTGAAAAGTGATAATAATTCTTTATTTGTGGTAAGGAGTTTGCTGAACCAGGTGATTAGCCAACATTCCTTCTGGTTCTAAGCTAGATGAAGCTTGCAAATTATTTTGGAGTCAATGCCTTCTTGAGAAGATATTTAAGAAGACACTTAAGGCTCTATCAGGCTTATCAGAGGGAGAATCAAATTATAATGAAGTTTAGGATTAATCACTATATCATACTGTTTGTCAAAAGAATTCAGGGTTATTTTTACGTAATATATTTGCACACAGAGATATGTAATTGGTTTCTATAGAAAATATTTTTTAAAGCTAATAAATAGCGTTAGGTTTCTGTAAGATGTGATACCTATGTCCTTGGCGTTATTTAGTTAAACGTTTTGACGAGGTGACGTTGGCAGTCTAGAAAAACAAACGTTTAGCGCCTGCCGTCTGTACCTCGCACGTGAATGAAGTCGCGGGGGTTTCCTCACTGATGGTGTCACACGTCTGGGTTGGTTTTCCTGAGGTGCCGCTCCAGGGCGGCCCTGTCACAGACCGGGGCTTTGGGTCTGCGACGCGGGGAGCTGTGGCTCATGGACCAGGCGCAAACTCCGGTCTAAGTGATTTCAGAGGAAGGGAGGGCGTGCTCGCCTTCTGTCAAACACTGTTTCGGGAAAGTGGAATCTTTCCTTGGCCGCGGATTTTAAAAAGAGGAAACCGTTCTTTGTTCACGTGGGTTCTTTTATGCCCCGAGAGGTCTGTGATCTATGAACCTGAGACGAGACAGCACCTCCCACCCGGAACCCGATGACAAGGAGTCATCGGCTTGGCTCCGTGTCCTGGCAGGCTGAATTTCGCTTCTGGTCTCGTGATGGACCTTCGGCTGTCCCAAATATTTATTCTCCCTTTCTTCCACGTAATAGGATTTTGGACTTGACGCCTGGTTGCCAAGAATTATGAGCACGTTTCCAAGGCTTCCTTGCTGCTGGCGTGGCCAACTGGGCACGTGTGGGTCCGTCCAGCAGCCCGTGAGCACAGGGCCCCGTGGAACACTCCTCCCGCCGCTGACCCGTCACAGTGCCTGTGCCCCGAGCTGCGGGGAGCCTTCCCGGGACCGAGAGACAAGGGCGACAGTGTGAGACGCAGAAGTAACGGGAGGCTTGAACGGAGGCTGCCTTTCCTCGTGAAAATAGATGTGGACGGGGCATGCATGATCGAGGTGCCTGCGGGCATGTCTGCCCGGGGACAGGCCGCCAGGCAGACCCCGGGCACCTACAGAACCTCAGAATCTCCGTCCACAGCCTGCCTCTCTCGGTGCACATGTCTGAGCTCTTTTCTGTTTTGTTTTCTAGCGTGGAAACTCCTTTTCCTTTTTTTTTTTTCTTCGATGCCCCTTCTCTCTGATCTCTCCCTCTCTTCTAGGAGCAATCATGTCGCCTGTATTTTTTTTAAGATTTTATTTTTCTTAAGCAATCTCTGTCCCCAACATGGGGCTCGAACCCATGACCCTGATCTCAAGAGCTGCATGCTCGACCGACAGAGCCAGCCAGGAGCCCGAATTGATTGGCATCTTAAAAGTGTACCAAGGACCAGTCAGTGATGCACACACAAATGTTAAATCATCTCTGCATAATGTACTCCAACGAATTGGGGCGTATGTACATATTTGCATAATGTATGTTTATGTATAGTATGTATGTGTTAAACACATTAGGGTAGAGCCTTTATCACTTATTAAGTTATTTATCTATTTATGTATTTATTTATTTTTGAGAGAGAGCATGTACGCATGCGTGTGTGAGTGAGGAGGGGCAGAGAGAGGGAGAGGGAGAATCCCAAGCAGCCTCCCTGCTGTCTTGAACCCACGGAGCCCAAGAACCGAGAATTCATGACCTGAGCTGAAATCAACAGTCGGACGCTTAACCAACTGAGCCGCCCAGGTGGCCCCGAGGGTGAATCCTTTTCGTGGCCTCCTTAGCAGATTGCAGATCACCGAAGAAGGTGTAAACATCAGAAATACTTTTCTCTCAGTCAGAGCCAGTGATTTAAATTTCAGCCAAAGGCAAAGCTCTGGCTACAATTACTTTACAGCATTCCACGAGGCTGGCCGTCCCCGAATGGGGGCTCCGTGTGCCTTGAGCAGCCATACGATTGCAGGTGTGCGGGGAGACGGGCGTTTTGGCCTTAGGCTTTCTTCTTATGCAGGCAGTTTTTCTTTGAACCTAGGAGCCAGACGTAAGCTATGTTTCACGTTGGCAAATATATCCACTAGCAAGTGCATCTCAACCTTCAGGCTTCTGTAGATGTAGCTTTGTTCATATACTTGGATATTTTTTTCATATGAGCGGGGAGAGGAGAAATGCGTGTTGGGCTTTTTTTCCTAGAAGGCATTACTTCCTTCCTCACTTTGAAAGCTTGATGGAATTCATTCAGCTTATCGCTGCAATCCGCACCTAGGAGAAGCTGTTTCTTCCCTTTTTTAAAAATGTTTGTGTTTTTTGAGAGAGAGACAGAGAGAGAGCATGAGCAGGGGAGGGGCAGAGAGAGGGAGACACAGAATCCGAAGCAGGATCCAAGCTCAGAGCTGTCAGCACGGAGTCTGAAGCGAGGCTTCAACTCATGAACTGTGGGATCAGGACCTGAGCTGAACTCGGTCTCCCAACCCACTGAGCCACCCAGCTGCCTGTGTTTTCCCTCTGGATTGCCTATCAATAGTTCCGTCTTCCTCACGAACATCGTAACAGGGGAAGAAAGGAAAAATATTTAGTCCTATCAGAGTTAAACTTAATGTGAGGTTTTAAAAGGCCCTCTAACAGGAGAGACCTGGCAGGGGACCATGGGGAGAGGAAGGGGGAAAGAGAGCGGGAGAGAGCGAGGGACACAGATCAAGGGAGACTACTGAATACTGGAGACGAACCATGGACTGAAGGGGGAGGGGGAGGGAGAGAGGGGGTGATGGTCATGGAGGGGGGCACTTGTGGGGAGAAGCACTGGGGGTTATATGGAAACCAATTTGACCATAAACTATTAAAAATAAATAAAATAAAAGGCCCTCTGGGTGACACACACTCTTGGAGAGAAAATGCTCAGTGGCTTAGATTTCCCCGCCTTCCACGCCTTAGGCTGGCCTCTCCCCAAGATGCCGTAGGGTGGCTGGAGCCTAGACTGTCATTTAGGCCACCTTGAGGATGAGGGGAAATGGGTCTGTGGTCACCCTATCCTCTCTCTACCTGGGTGTGGACTGCCCTGCTGGCACGGGCAGCTGACATTCGTCTCTGGTAGCCCTTTTTTGATGAACTTGGCCTCAGTGGGGTTCTCACCAGTGTCTGGATCTCCTGAGTCCGTCTTCCATGCAGCCCCTGCCGTGGCTGGCTTCATGGCCACTGTCAGTTCTGCAGCCGCTGGACCCCGCTCTCTGGGGGCTCACAGACTCACAGGGCATGTTCCAAAGTCAGGGAACTAGAACAGTCAAGGAAGTAGATGGGGGGGGCGCCTGGGCGGCTCAGGTGGTTGAACGTCCGACTCCTGATTTCGCTCAGGTCATGATCTCATAGCCGTGAGATGGAGCCCTGATCCACCCCGAGGGTGGAGCCTGCATGGGATTCTCTCTCTCCCTCTCTGTCTGCCCCTCCCCTGCTCAGGCGCACATGCCTTCTCTCTCTCTCAAAAATAAATAAATAAACTTTAAAAAAGAGAAAGTAGATGTCAAGGCTTCTTTTCCTCATTCTGCACAGCCTGGTTGATTGTGACAAGACCTTATTTCGGGCTGGTTCAGAGAGGTGCCAGGTCCCAATCGGAGAGATGGATGCTCTGGATGTCCCCTGGGGATGGTTCTGGGGCAAAGCCTAGGGCAGGAAGTTGGGGGGCATGGGCCTCAGCGTCTCCAGCTTTATTCTTTCCTCTATGGGGCGAGTAAAGTCTTCCACTTGCCTACTGGGTCCTGAGTTTCAGTCACATAATTTGGTGGGTGTGTCTCCATCGTGTTCTGCTGGGCTCCCCCTGGGTCCTTTCCGTCTGGGAGCTCTGTCCCTGAGTTCGTGGACATTTTCTTGAATCATTTCCTGGATGATTTCTCCTCACTGTTTCCTTTTCTTTTGTCCTGTATGGTTTATTATTTAGATGTTGGCCATCTGCTGTGAAGATTTTAAATTCTAAAAGCTTTCTCTTTCACCCTCCCTCTCTTCCTTTCTTCCCCTTGTTACCTAAATACTATTTTCTTAAAACATAATATCGTTTCTTTATCTTTTGGATAGTAGGTCTTTCCTTATCTTTTTGAGACGATCAGCTGTGCCTCGGTTTAAAGTTCTTTTTACGGGGATGCCTGGGTGCCTCGGTCTGTTAAGTGTCTGACTCTTCATTTCAGCTCGGGTCATGATCTCACGATTCGTGAGTGGGAGCTCCACCATTGGGCTCTGTGCTGACAGTGTGGAGCCTGCTTGGGATTCTCTGTCTCTGTCTCAGTCTCTTTCTCTCTCAAGGATGCTTTCCGAGGTTCTGGTAACGCTTGGTGGCGGCTCACAACTGTGCATCAGACTGAAAGCTGTGGGTGTAGCTCCTGATCTCATGGAGAGAAGCTCCCCGCTTCTGGATTCTTACCTTAGACACCAACTGACCTCCAGGCTAGTTTCCCCTCTTCCTCTGTCACATGCCGATCTTTTAACAGCTCTTCCTGGTGGAAACTCTGTCTCCCAGGACCAGGCAGGGCTGACGCTGGAGCGTTCACACCATGAACTCAGCCAGTGTGGCATTCATTTGATTTTACTTAAATACCAACGAAGGTTTCAGTACAGTGATCTTTAGACAAGTGAATGGGGGGAGTCACAGCCTGCCCCCCCCTGTGTCGGAGTCCCCGCCGCCCCTGCTTCTACTCTCGAAGAGTATGGAGCTCCTAACAGGACCTCACGGCGCAGGTGCAGACGGAAATCCACACACACCCGGCAGACATTGTGTGGCTGGTGTGGATGTTGAAGACACACCAGCGGTGGCTTACGCTCTCCGGGCGTGGCAAGAGTGACTTCAGAGAGATGGAAACAGAAGACCCACGCACAAGCCAGGTGTAAATGCATGTTAAACAGGATTGAGATTACGTTTCCTGCCCAAATTGTGCTGTGATGTTCGGCGCTCTGTCACTTGCCCGATTCGGTCACGTCCTTTGGGCACTAGTTTTCCTAAGATTCCTGTGGGTGTATCCTAAGACACAAAATATCTAATTTGGACCCGGGGGTTTCATTTGGAGACTGCACATTGGTCTAAATTACTTTGCAACTTGTTGTTGTTAATCTTGATTTTTTTTTTTGTTACAACACAGAAACATATAAGACCCGCAGCAAATTGCGTTTGGTTTGATGCCTGCTCAGGACGTTAGTCTCTCCGGCTGTTTCTGTTTTGTCTGATGAGGACTTAAAACAATAATTCTGTTCACAGCGAATACATTACATTTCCACTAGAGGGAGGAAAAGAGCCGATTTTAAATATCTCCGCGGGAGCTGGGTCCCTCCTCAGTCCTGATAATCACTTCCCTCATTACACACAAACTGCGCTTGGAAAAACAGCAGCGGTTTCTTTCATTTTTATTTAAATGTCTGCTCTAACGGGAGAACAAAGCACAAAACACGGAACGTTTCTAGGTCAAAGTAGCACGTTTTAAAAAGTGGCTAATTTCTTGCTTCAAGAATTCTAAATACAGCCCCGGGGTCAGAAAAATATTCCAAGAAAGACCTTAGTGATCAGAGCACTCAATCTCTTTCTTTAATAGTTGTGGAAAATGAGGCCCAGAGAAGGACCCGGGCTGCCCAGGGTCATAGGAGTTCTTAGTAGCAGATGTGAGGATAGAAGAAAGTTCTCCGATTCCTCTTCTGGAGGTCTTTGTCAGGAGGGAGACTGTGTCCGCTGATCTGATGTGGTAAGTATTATAGACAGACACCTCCCTAGACATCTGTGTACGTGCACACGGATGTTGTATGTTTTCTTCCGTGTGCGTATATGATTTGAGATCTGGCACGAAGAAGCATCCTGGGGTTTTTATGTGCACTTGTTTATTTGCTTTGAAAACCTCCCCTTCCTTACATACTCCTGACCTGCATCGCCCTGCTCATGTCGGGTATGGCTAATGGATTCTTTAAAGCTCCAAACTCTTGTAATTACTGACCAATCACCAAAATACCCTGGTTGAGAAAACACATCGTAAACTTCCCTGTGAAGTCTCCAAGATTTTTATTAGCATGCATGACATTAATGGTTGTGCTGATGTTGCCATAATGGAGGGCGTGTCCCATGTCTCTGAAATAATAAGACATTTGGAAGAGCTATCGAATTTCACTTTTGGCTGCACCTTGTCTATAAGCTTTTCCCAATGTAATGTATTTTGTATTCATCTTTGAGGTAGGCAAGGTTATTTTCCGAGTTTGAATTGAAAAAAAAAAAAAACCCACCACCCAAATATTCCATTCTGTAGTTGTTAAACACAGAAAAGCCACCAACGAATCTGGACTTGTTTGAAGGCGGATAAGAGGATTTCTTTCAACATTTTCCGTAGTCCAAACTTCTGCTAAGGAGTTTTCTCCACGCTGCCGAGTGTTCTCACAGCTCTGGGCTCTTCCCACCTGGAGAAAACTTGCATGAACGATGAGGTTAGGGTTGGGGGGAAATGCAGAGATTTGCTTCCAAGAATGGTGGTCATTCTTCCAATAAAAGCATCATTTTCTCCATTTTCCACGTGCTTCCGTAAGAAGTGGTGGGTGAACGGTGGGCCTGAGCAGACGTCGGCATCAGTCGCGTCGGGGTGGATACGTGACCTTGCATGAGTTACCCTGTTTGGAAAACAGGGTCAGGCGGGGAGGGGCCCCGAGTCCGTGACTTCGTAATTGCGTAACGGATGGATTCACTTGGAGTCCCAGACCCCTTGTCATTTTTATCAGGATCAGCACAGGATACGCTGTTTTTCTGCCGCGTCGTTACTGTTTCAAGAACTTGGGAAAGGACGTGGTGGGCGTGTCCTGCCGGACATCACGCCTCGGTTCCCATAAACCTTTAGGAAAGTTAGTCTTTTATTCGAAAAATCCCCTTTAGGTTCCCCAGGGAAATTTAATGTGACACAGAGTGACTGGTGACCACTTCTTAGCCGTGCTGTCACAGCGCTCAGTGGAGCCCCCCGTCTTCCTCCCTAGGAACTGCGACAGCGACCTCCTCTTAGGTGTTTCTGCCCACACACCACCGCCCGCTAGAGTCTACTGTTTGCACAGCACCCAGCCTGATCCTTCTGAGCCACCGTGCACTTCACACTTGGGGCTCCATTTTGGTCTTCTTTCAAGTCTCTGTTTAGCATGGCTCCTGAGAAGGGCCTTCCCCATCGCTTGGCCTAGAATACCATTCACCTTTCTCTTCGCTTTAGTTCTGACTCGTTACTACAAGTCTCTGCCTGCGTCTCTGTCTCTGCCTGCGTCTCCGTCCACGTCTACATCTGTCATGTCCACGTCCATAGCTCCGTCTACACCTGTATCCATGTCTGCGAGTGTGTGCCTGCACCATAACTGTGTATCCACGTCCAGCACCATATGCACAGTATTTATATCCGAAACTGTATCTCTTTTCCTTTGCATGTCTGTAACTCTGTCTATAATGTACACATGCTTATTTGTGCCTCTGTGCTAGAAAGCATGCCCCATAGAGCCAGGGGCTTTGTTTCCTGACGGCTATAATCCCAATGCCCAGGACAGTGGCCAACATATGCAGGAATGGACGAAGGACCTCCCCGCCTGTCAGACCTGGGCTGGGGTTTGGTTCTGGCTATTGTATGAGCTCTGTGGACAAGCCGCCTAACTTCAGTGCGCTTTCACTTTCTCATTTCTGCATCAGAGACACCACCATTTCCCTCAGATTATCTGATGTGGGAGAGAAACCAGACGCCGCGATGAAAAGGAGCGGTCAGTCCTCGCCCTAAAAAGGCAGCATTAAGGTTAATTCCCTTCCTCCTCCGTCTCGCTTGCTGAGCGCCCCCGGGGCTCTCCCAGCTCCCTGGGCTCAAAGGGGAGCACATCTCTCAACATTACTGCTGAGTTCTTTTGCGAGTTGGCAGACCTAGACTCCCCCGCTCTGGAAATAGATCCACATACACACTATTTCCTGCAGGAGGATTGCCACAGCACTGAGCAAATTTATCCAGAGATTAAGCTTTGGTGATGGTCCACATCCTTTCTCACCATCGAGAACATTGGTAGCTTATTCTTGAATTTTACTGACAAGCAAACGTTAGGGGTTAAGAGCTTCCCCCAGGTAGCTAAGGCATTCGCTCCGCCGCCCAACACAGGAGACAGCCCAGCAGACTTCATAGCTGAAAAACTGCCAATACGTCCTCTTTCCATTTGTAGTTAAAAACCAAATTCTTTCCCAACAGAGAATGTCTCTCTCTTGGAGATTGGAGTCGCTGTAGGCAGGGAGCAGATGAGCGGGAAGCATCTGCTAAGGTTTCACGTGCATTACTGCGTGTGTCGTTCACGTTAAAGCCCAGGAGTCACCTACCACTGCTGTCATCGGTGAAGATACAGTCTGTGGAGCAGCAGGAAATCAGGTGACGCGAGCACAAATTATTTTACAGCCTCAAAAAGTCTCCTTTAAAGAGCCGGTTCCGTATTGTAAAGGTGAGCTGCGTTGGCAGAGGACGGTGAAGCCCGGTAGAATGAACATCAATTCCACGCATCTGAAGGAAAGGCCTCGTCTGAGTTCTGGGAAACGGCCAGCCTAGCGGTGTTCCTAGTGTGAACGTGCATCCTGCCTTCTCGGGAAGGCCTCCGTCTGGCCGAGAGCGGTCTTTCTCCACCGACGAAAACCTTCCTGGCAGACATCACACACGTTCCTCGTATTTCCCGGAAGATCTCAGGTTCTCTGGGTCCGTATCTATGAATTATCTAGAGTGCAGTTAAATGTCACAAAGTCATACAAGCTGTTTTAATTAATAGGATTCATAAGTGCTCACTGGAAGTCAGCCCTACAGAATCCATTTTTTCCTACCTGACATTTATGTAGCACTCGTTAACATTTAAAATATACTGTTCCCTTCTATTGTCCCAACAAGACTGTAGGGTAGTTGGGACTACTCCCCCCTCCTCCCCTCCCCCTCCCCCTACCATCCTTCCTTCCTTCCTTCTTCCTTCCTTCCTCCCTCCCTCCCTTCCTTTTTTCTTTCTTCTTTCCTGAAGAATAGATCAAATGGTATTTAATATGATGCAAAGTGCTGGAATCTAGAGACCTAGTCGCTTTTCCTGTGAGGTCTGACCGGAGCCCTCATCAAAGGCACGTCACCACCAGGCCAGGGGTGGTGGCCCGGGGTGGGACAGTGGGGGTCACGCTGAGTCTGCAGGCGCTCTGCAGGGTCCCGTTTGGCCCCGGGGACACGCCGGTGTTGGAAGAAGAATCTGGGGAGCAGGGCCCAGCGCCAGGAGTGCCATCGACTAGCGGGATGAGTTCGGGGAGGTCCTGCGCCGCGGCGGCCTGCCGTTCTCGCATCCGTTAGGGAGGGAGGTCGGTTCGCTCATGGAGGCCTATTCCTGCTCTCGTCTCTGGCGGGTTGTGGTGCTGGGAGCTTCCACACGCGAACATGGTTAGTTTTCCAGACATCCTGCGAGGCGGGCGACACGCCATCATCGTCGTGCTGATCAGGAAACGAAGACACGGGCTCAGGGGCACTCGGGGCTGCGGGCTGGTGCCTGGCTCCATAGCTTGGCTTTTAAATTCTACACACACACACTGTCTCTCTCTCTCTCAAAGTTTATTTATTTGTCTTGAGAGAGAGAAAGAGAGAGCACGCACACACTCAAGCTTGGCCCTTGAGGGGGAGGGGGTTGCAGCAGAGAGAGGGAGAGAGGGAGTCCCAAGCCGGCTCCGCGCTGTCAGCACAGAGCCTGATGAGGGGCTCGACCCCACAAACCAGGAGATCATGACCTGAGCTGAAACCAAGAGTCGGACGCTCAACCGACTGAGCCCCCCAGGCGCCCCGTCTACGCTCTGCCTTACGAGGAACATAAGTCCCCTCATTCCCTTCTGTCTGAGGAGCAGGATTTAGGAGGCGAGGTTTCAGCAGCGCGGAAATCTCCTCTTCTGGTCCTTTCCATGAAGCCGCCCTGGCCGGTCTCCCATCCCGCCTTTGCTTCAGCAGGTTTCCCACCGGGTGCGCCCCCCACGCCGGGCAGCCTGGACGAGGGCTCCCTCGGGGACCAACTGACACCGGCCTCTGTGTTTCTGAACCCCTGGAGGTCTGCAGGCGGCCATGTGGGGGAGGGCTGGCCCAAGGCCCCTCTCTGCCCTCCTGCGCACCCCTGCTGTCCTGCTGCTCTAAGCCACCTCGACTGATGACCCCACACTGAGTCACTAGCCCCCAGCGCTGTCAGGGTCACAGACACACAGGCTAAGAAGCAGCCACAGGCACACGTCCTCACCTGCTCATCCCTCCCCTGGATCTGGAAACTTCTCATGCAAGAAGCAGGCCCGAGTGGAGGAGTCCTGAACCCACACGGAGGCCACTCAGCCTCCTGGCCTTCCCTCCCCCTCCCGGCTGAGTTCTCTGTGAGGGGCCCGCAGGACACCGGGACCTTCTCTGCAGCCGGTTCTAGGGGTTCTGAGGCGCTTTTGTATTTCAGACAAAATTACATCTCATTCCTTTAACCTTGGCTGCCCATCTGTTCCTGTGTGCTGCTGCCCTTCTCACCCCCACGTCTATGCGTGCTGAACGTATCCCCACCTTCCCTCTTAAAAATGTGTTTACTGTTCATTTATTTTTGAGAAAGAGAGACAGAGAGAGAGAGAGCCCAAGCAGGGGAGGGTCAGAGAGAGAGGAAGACAGAATCTGAAGGAGGCTCAAGGCTCCGAACTGTCGGCAGAGAGCCCGACGCGGGGCTCGAACCCACGAACCATGAGATCATGCCCTGAGCTGAAGCCGGACGCTCAACCAGCTGAACCCCTCAGGCGCCCTCACCTTCTCTCTTAAACCCTGTCTCCCTGGTCAACCGAGGTCTGGGTGGTCCACGGCCTCTCCTGCCGGGGGCTCCCTGGAACCCGGGACACTTCCTCCTCTTTGGCCCTTTCTGTGCTGTCACCGTGTCCCCAATGTGAAGTGGCCTGTGCTTGTCTGTCACTTCCTGTTCACTGGCTGCCTTCCCGCGTTTAACGGGACCCGCGCCTCCCGTCTGGGACTCTGCTCCACCGTCCACTCTGACCCCTAGCGTTTCTGAAAATGGCCTCACCGGTTCGGAGTCCTCACTCGATCTATTTTCTTTCTCATGAGTAAAATAGCTCTACATGGATCTATGTTTTGTTTTCTGTGTGTTAAAACACACGGTAGCTTAATGCATATTTTTTATATTTTGCTTTTTACTTAAAATGTATCTTGGAACTTTTCCACAAGAGAACACAGGTGTCTATTTATCCATAGTGTTTCACTGGATGGATAAATCCTAGTTTATTTAACAGATTCTTTTCAAGATTTTTCAATGTTAAAATTTTTATTATTTGTTTTCTAATCCAGGTTAGTTAATATATAGTGCAACCTCGGTCTCAGGAGTGGAATTTGGTGATTCATGACTTACACACAACACCCCGTGCGCATCCCAGCGAGCGGCCTCTGCCACGCCCCTCCCCATCCAGCCCCTCCCCCACACCACCCCTCCGGCACCCCTCAGTCTGTTCTCTGTATTTAAGAGTCTCTTATGGTTTCCCCCCTTCTCTTTTTATCTTAGTTTTCTTTCCCTTCCCCTATGTTCATCTGTTGTGTTTCTTAAATTCCACATAGGAGTGAAATTATATGTTATTTGTCTTTCTTTGACTTAGTTCACTCAGCATAATACACTCTAGCTCCATCCATGTTGTTGTAAATGGCAAAGTTTTATTCTTTCTCATCACAGAGGACTATTCCATTGGATATATATACTTCGTCAGTGATGGGCATTTGGGCTCTTTAACTTCTTTTCTTTTTTAAATTCCAGTATAATGAACATGCAGTGTGGTTTGGTTCTGGGTGTACAATGCAGTGACTCAGCACTTCCGTCCGTCCCCCAGAGCTCACCACAGTGCTCTCCGCAGTCCCCTTCTTCTCTCATTTGGGTGAGTGTCCAACTCTTGATCTCAGCTCCGAGAGTCGTATCAGAGCTGTGAGTCCGAGCCCCATGTTGGGCTCCTTAAAACAAGTTTTCCTAACTCCAGTATAAATTAAAGAATTTTATATCCTGATTTTCTTCTGGTGTGTGATTTTACTTCTACTTTTTACTCCATTTGAAGTTATTTTGGTGTTAGACTATGTATTTATTTTTCTCGTTACCTATCTCATGAATTATTTCAATGGTAAGAGCTAAATTTTGCACTTCTTTGAAACCTACCTGAGATGTAGTAAAATATTTAGCATGTACGTGATACTGAACAGTTTACTGGTTACTGCAATGGTACATACTTGCTTTAATATTTTTCTTAATTTTAATGTTTTTAATTTCTTTTTTAGAGACAGAAAGAGACAGTCTGAGCAGGGTAAGGTCAGAGAGAGAGGGAGACACAGAATCTGAAGCAGGCTCCAGGCTCTAAGGTGTCAGCATAGAGCCCGACATGGGGCTTGAACCCACAAACCATGAGATTATGAACTGAGCTGAGCTGAAGTTGGACGCTTAACCGACTGAGCCACCAAGGCACCCCCTTGCTTTAATAATTTTTTTAAGCAATGATGCTGACATGTAGAAACTGCTAACCAAGTCCTAATAGCTACTGTTTATTGAACAGTTACTGTGTGCTGGGTAGACATTCTACAAGATTCTGCCCATCTACAAGGGATGTATGTATAATGGTCTCCATCTGACACATAAGAGAATGAACGATCTCAAGATCACACATCTTAAAAGTGTCAGAGCTTGGATCTGAAAACGTGCCGGTGTCTCTTCAAAATAACAGGCTTTCCAACACCCACTGCTGTTGGTGACAGTGGAGAGAGGACGTGAATGATGCATGGATATGTGAAGTCACCTTTTTCTGGTCCACGAACTGGGATTTATAGCCCTACAGGTTCAGTATTAACATCAAATATTTTATTGAATTGGATTTAAGCCTCTTTACTGTCTAGTGAACCTGATGAGGTAAGACTTGGTAAATGCTACATGCTGGCTTGTGTCCCAGTGCAGTGGATACGAGGACTTTACAGTGATAATTTCCTCCTAATTGGTTGTAACGAATGCATTGCCATTCTGGAATTTGTCACTTACCGAAATGTACCTTAGCAAATGGACCATGTCCTCCATCTAAATGTAAATTCACACACACTGAAAAACAGCTTGGTGGAGAGGCAAGCGAGGTTAAGGAGGAAAAGGTGACCCGAAGGACGTACCTGAGTGGGCAGCAGGTGACCCAGGGAGGAGGCCACCTTGTGCTAAATCTTGTTTGGATCCTCTGCCAAAAGTCAGTGGGGGGGCCTCCTGGGTTAGTCTTTCTTCTTCGTAGGTCTGTGGACGGGAGATGCTTGGTTAGATCCACGGTTTCCCACTCTGCATTGTGGGGAGGGATTTGGGAGCACTGTAAGGGCAGGAGCCAGATGGGGACGAACCCTCTGCTTGCACTGTGGCCCGCGCTCTCTGCTTTGCCCATTTAACACCTGCGGTGTCCGTGATGAGCAGCCTCCAAGCCCCCGGAAGGCCGCGGCACGCTGAGACCCCACCGCTCCCCCGGGTGCCCAGCAGCCCCAGTGCACCTGCTCTGACGGTCAGCGGTTTCCCAGGACCTCCGCCAGCCAAGGGCAAAGAGAAGCTAGAGGGAGGCCAGCTGGGTTAGTCCCGGGATGCCCCAGGAGCAAGGAGACAAACACTCAGGGGCCGCCAGCCCAGGGAAGGGAGTGAATGTAGCGGAGGAAGCCTGTGCCCCAGTGTAGGGGGGACACGCGGAGCGCCCGCCTGTCCCAGCTGCCCGACGTCGGGCAGTGCCATTGCGGCCGGGATGGCTTTCCTGGCTAGGGGGACAGTGAGTTCCAGGAAGGGGCCAGGAGCCTCAGGGGGGAGGCACAAATGAGGTGCCATGAAACTTTCAGATAAAGAGACACCTTCTGCTTTCTTTTTGTAAAAAGCCCCAAATATCAAAGCATTAATCTCTCTCTGTGTCTCTCTCAGTGTCTCTATCTCTGCCCATCTCTCTCATCTGTATTCTCTTGAGCTGTAATTTTCCAGTGACCCAAGGGTCTTAAGGTTTCCACACCAACTGTAGCAAAATTGCAGAAGAAGTGTGGATGTCAGAGTGAATTCTCACTAACCTGGGCTGGGCTGAACCCACAGTGTGGAAGAGGTGGGCTTGCAGGAGGCACCCGACTGGAGAGAGAGAGCGGGAGAAATGAGAGATGAATTCAGAAAGACTTGCAAGGAATCTCATTACTGCCCTTTTTGGGGGGCTGGTGGGAAACTAGCAAATTACGTAACCTGCCTGGATGTCCCTGGTCAGAACGGTTCAGAGGGATTTAGATGGACTTTAGATTCCGAAAGCTGATGATGTCTGCCTTCCCGATCTGTGTTGGTGGCTTCGGCAGCGCACAGGGCAGCCCTGCCCCGCGGCCTGCGCGGCCACCGGGATCATGACACTGCGCTGTTCCCTCCGGGGCAGACCGAGGCCAGCACACCCACGCTCATTTCCCAGGGCTTGTGCAGAGGCCAGAGAGTACAGTTTTGGGGAAAACATTATCAAAGAACAATTTACATCTCAAAGGGCAGTTTTCCATGTTCCAATTCTCACCTTTGCTGACTGCCTTTTCCACCAACTCTCCAGGCTTTTCAGGAAGCATTTCCAAGCCGAGCAGCTGTCAGAAGCAGGTGCTGGGGACCCCACGATGGGTGCGCTCCGGCCCCAGACCTCCTTCCTTGCCTGGTTTGGAAGCACGCCACTTCCGGTCTGTTCTGGCATTTCCTGTTCTGAAAAGTGAGCCCTTTGGACTTAATGCTTCTGACGTCCACTGGACCTCCGGAAAGTTCTGGGATTCTCTCGCTCTCCATCCAGAGGCCACGGTTTTTACACGGAACCTCAGAGATGCAGTCTGATGAGTTCCAAATGGTGATGGGGAAATTGGAAGAGATATTTGAAGTTGAGAGGCTCCTTCTCGGGATCCTTCTGATGACGAGAAACTCATTCCCAGGCCTGTCGTGATGCTTCCCATTCCAGTTTGCATGAACTGTGTTGCAAAGTCTGCATGTTTGAATTCTCCAGGTCTCTGTGACCCAGCCTCGCTGAGAAAGGGTAGTGGTCTGCGGTGTGGGTTCTAGAGCTAACTACCAAGACAGATGATTTGAGTATTTCTCATACATTTCCAATGTCACCAATCATACTGTTAGCATCTAACTTTCTTTTTCCGAACACCCTCCCTTTTATAAAACTAAAAAAAACTGTGGCAATATGTGCATAACGTAAACCTTAACATCTGAATCATTTTTCAGTGTCCGGTTCAGTCACGGCAAGTGTATTTATATTGTTGCACATCTAACAAATCTCCAACAGACTTTTCATCTTGCAAAACTGAAACTCTGTTTCCATCCCCCCAGGTCTCCGTTCATCTCTCCCGTAGCCTCTGTAAATTGCATTCCACCCTCTTTCTGCATTTGACCTGGACACTTCATATAAGTTGGAATCATATATGATTTGTCCTTTGTGACCGGATTATTTCACTTAGAGAATGTCTTCGGGGTGCACCCATGCCCTGGCATGTGTAAAAATTTCTGTCCTTCCTTAAAAAAATTTTTTTCATTTACATTCATTTATTTTTTGAGAGACAGAGTGAGACAGAGCACTAGCAAGGGAGGGGCAGAGAGAGGGAGACACAGAACCCGAAGCAGGCTCCAGGCTCTGAGCCATCAGCACAGAGCCTGACATGGGGCTCGAACCCATGAACTGTGAGATCGTGACCTGAGCCAAAGTCGGACACTTAACCGACTGAGCCACCCAGGCACCTCCCCATGCTTCCTTTTTAAGACTGAGTAATGTTCCACCATGTGTATATGACGTTTTGTTTGTCCGTTCGACCCTTGATGGCCATTTGGGTTGCTTCTAGCTGTAAACAAAGATGTGCGTGCGTCTGCCCTTTTGTTAGCGCATTCTGATCTTATTTCATGGGGGCAGTATCTGCATTACCTTTTTTATCACAGGACATTAATAGTTTTTTGTACTTGTTTTTGATTTTCTCTTGTCTTCCATTCTCTTTTTGTTATAAAGTTCCTTGCTTTCCCTCTTCCTGTCGCCCCTTCTGCAGTGGGTTGAATGGTGGCCGCATCCCCACCCTTGGACCCTGTCACTTTATTTGCAAAGAGGGTCTATGCCGATGTTATTAAGTTGGGGGCTTCAGGACACAGTCCTCCTGCATTTACCTGCGTGGGCTCTAGATCCAACCGTAACGTCCTCACATGACACATGGGGAGGGCCAGCCCAGGCCAAGGTCGAGGCAGAGATTGGGGGACACAGCCCAGGTGCCCTTGGGGCTCCAGGAACTGGACTCAGGAACGGATCCTGTGCAAGAGCCTTCAGAGCGAGTGTGGTCTTGATTTGGGACTCTGGCCCCCGAATCCACGAGACAATGAACTTCCGCTGTTTTACATCACCGTGTTGGTGGCGCTTCGTTACCCCAGCCCTGGGAAACAACTGTCCTTCCTTCCTTCTTTCCTCCTCGCCGCCCACTCTGGCCCTCTTCTCTTCTCTTCTCTTCTCTTCTCTCCTCTCCTCTCCTCTCCTCTCCTCTCCTCTCCTCTCCTCTTCTCTTCTTTTCTCTGTTTCATAGTAGAGGATGGTCCAATGGTCAGCGCTCCTTGCCTGTCTAATAATACATCAGTGTCAGACAACACAAGCAGATGGATAGCTCCCAGGACGTGTGTGAGCGTGAGTGCTGTGCATGTCTGTGTGAGTGCTCTGTGTGTGTGTGTGTGTGTGTGTGTTTGTGTGTGTGTGTGTGTGGACTGGGGTTCTCAGGTGCCGTGATGCTGACTGGGCAGGAGCCCGGCTGCCTCACGCACAGAGGGGTCTCCCCGAGTCAGGGCACAGGGTGGTGGGTGGCCTCTCGTTCTGGGGGCAGACTTCCCTTTACTCCCCGCCGCTGTGAGCAGCACCTGCCCCCCACTGTGGCCCTGTGACCCAGCCACCACCCCGCTGAGTTGTCACACAAAGGAGACCATGGGCAGCAAATGAGTGGATCAGGGGGAATGACTTCGCCGGCCGGACTCCCCGGCTAGGGTGGGGGGGCTCCTTTCCTCCAGGGCAGGGAGGAATACCCAGACGGAAACCTCGCCATCGCAGGGGGGCGGCGTGAGGCCACGCAGGCGCCTCAAGGAGACAGTTGTATGTTGTGTGAACCAGGCTCGGTGCCTCCGGGGGTGGAGACTTAGGGTCACAATGAGGTAAAGGGCAGGGCGAGTCTCTCCGGGGTCCCTCTGCACAGGCGTGAGTGGGGGTGGGCTGGGGAAGCCCCCCGAGCCGGTCCGGCGGCCTGTCCCTGAGGGAGCTCTTCTCCAGGAACCGTTATTGCTGGAGGGACAATTTCCATTTCCATCCTGGGATGTCAGGGTCCGCGCCTGGGTAAGAGCTGAGCTGGAGAGAGGGGCTGAAGGGAAAATGTGGCACAGAGGCCGCTGGGTACAGGCAGGGGAGCCGTAAAGGTCAGGGCTTGGGGTCCGGCTGGCGCCCTGGATCAGGGTCCTTTGGTCCCACATCTCAAGCTGACCCCCGCGCTGTTGCGAAGGTAGCTCCCCAACTGTTTCCATAAATTCCGACCGCCTGCCTGCCTCCAGGGCCCCAGGCCTGACTCCCAGTGTCCACTGCGGTGTCCAGCCCACCGGCCTTTGCCCGGCCTGAGCCCCGCCGTTGTGGGTTCAACATTTTTGGGTCCTGGGTTTCTCCGGTCTGCTGAGTCAGGGCCCCTGGGCGCTCTCCGGCGCTGAACCCCCGACATCCCTTCCTGAGGTCTTCTCTCTCCCGCCCTCTTGGTCCTTTGAGTTTTGCCTTTCATCTCTTTACTGTCGTTTTAATGGGATCAAGGAGGGAAAGATATGCAGTCGCCTGTGTAAACAGAACCCCGAGCTCTTTCCTTAAAGCTGCGTTGAACTCTTTCTGTAAAAGCTACGTCGAATGCTCTGGGAGGAACACAGGGGAACAGCTCCAAACAAACACTGTATTTGGGGCAGGAAGGATGACTGTGGAGGAGAGAGGAGACGGCCCGAGTGAAAATCCACCCGCATCATGATGGCTGCACAAGCGTCTCTGAGCTCCAAGGACAGGGAAGTGAAAACAGGAGTGCGGGAACACTCGGCTTGAGGAAGACCCGAGAAGTCCTCCGTAAGTAAGGACACATGTCTAAGAGAGAACCGGGACAGGTGCCTGCCCACCGAGGCGCTCGGCGGCCGCATGCCCCTCTGCCCGGCGCACCTGTCTCCTGGCGCTCCCCTCGCCCCGGCGCTCCGTCTTGGACTGTGTGTCCCACAGGAATTGGCAGATTTGACAGATGAGGACACCCCCTCTCGGTTGTTAAACATTTACCAGCACATCGCTGCATGCGATGTGCTCACACACACACACACACACTCACACTCTCTCACACACACTCATACTCTCTCTCACACACACACTCACACTCTCTCACACACACTCATACTCTCTCTCTCTCACACACTCACAGACACACACACACTCTCTCACACTCACTCACTCACACACACTCACACATGCGCTCTCACACACACACACACACCCCTCTCTACAGGCGTTCAGTGAAAGCTGGTGTGTGTGGTCTTCCTTGATGATGGCCTTTTTGCCAGCACTGGCCTTCCGTGGTCTGAGACCCTCACGCCTCTGCCAGCGTGCCCTCCGTCTGCACCCCTCCTGTCCTTGCCCTGTGCTGATGCGGCAGGGTTCTCTGGCTGCTTCTCCCCTGCAGGGAGCCTCCCGTCTCCTTCAGGCAGGATTTGGGGTCTCTCCTCTGTGTACCTCCCAAACAGGCTCTCTGCTGACCTCTCTCTGAGCCCTCGCACCCCGCTCTGGAATCTGTGGCTTTCCCTGGATCCTGGGCACCCTCCCACACCCCTGCCCCCAGCACTGGGCTCCAGCCTCCTTCTGGGAAAGGCTCAGGGTCTGTTGAAGGAGGGGGTGAACGTAGCAGTCTGGGAGGTCTGTGGGCCGTAATGGATTGGTGTAATCCCAACACACACCCTCGGCGGGGGCACCAGGCATCCAGCAGGTGCCCACCTAGTGTCCCCATGTGCTGGTGCCGGCCCTGACCCCAGCTGGTCCCCAGCTCTGCGGTCTTGAGCAGTCCGCTCCGGTTTCCGGGCCCGGGACTGTCAGGGCTCCGTGTCTGTGCCTGCACATTCTGAGCCCCACGATGGGGATCGAAGCCGGAAAGAGGTGAGGCTGGCTTCTAGTTGCTCACAGTCTGGCTCGGAGACGGGCAAGAGCGCCCCAGGAATGTTGGAGGGGGACTGATGGGCAACAGGAGAAGAGGAAGTCCCTAAGGAAGAATCAGGAAAAGTTTTCACAGAGAAGTTAGGACACACACAGGAAAAAAAGCCTTATTTTTTGTACACGAAATCAGGAAGAAGGAGAGAGCCGGTCCAGAAGATGGATATGGTGTGTGCCGTTATGATGGTGCGTGGGGGGAGGTCAGGGAGTTCAAGGAGGTCCCCACTGGGCATCCCCCCGTTCCTGCACTCACCCGCACAGAGATAAGGGACAATGTTCGTGCACATCACTGGCTGTTCCTAGTGGCTCCGCAGACTTGCTCTGCATCTGGGGCTGGGGACCGGCCAGCTGGCAGTCGGGAAGGTCGTGTCCTGATGCAGGCGGAGCACAGGGAGGCATAGGGTCTCCTGCAGGTCCCACACAGCCCCGTGAACAACGGTGCTCTGCGGCGGGGCGTGCGGAGAGGCTGGCCCAGGGCGCAAGGGCTTGCACAGTGGCCAGCATGACCTGGGGAAACGTGGTCAGCAGCCTCCTGGGCCTCCGGCCTCAACCCCCAGAATGTGGCCAGATCACCCGTAAAAGGCGGTGGTGATGGCAGCTGCTTCGGCTCTGAGCGTCAGACGAATGAGGGGACGGGAAGCTGCTTCCCGGACAGACTGCATGCAGATCTCATTAAATCAGAGCACAAGGGACCAGACAAGATGGATTTGGAATTAATTAGGTTTGCAGTTTGTGGAAGGGTTGCTGGGGAGCACGGGGCACCCCGCCACTCAGAACCTCACACGTCCCACCGCATGATGGCGTCCCTGGTGAACTGACCGTGACGAGGAGGTCTCCCGGATCTGGGCACAGATGACGGGCACCGGAGGCCGTGCTCAGCCCTCTTGGCTTCTAGATAAACTCAGCTTTATCATGCCTGTTGCCTCCGCCTCCAGCACATCGGGCCTGTTCTCCAGCCCTTTCCTTCAATTGTTTTCTTTCTTTCTTTCGAGTCCTGACCAATCGACTGGTTGACCAGCTCTCTATGGTCTGTCTCCAGTTTATTGATTCCTAAAGATTCAATATTCTTTTTTTTTGTTGTCGATGTTCCTTTCAAGACCCTGGATCCTGTCTCTACACGTGGTTCGTGTTCATCAGAGCCTGTGTGCCTTCCTCTTTTCTGTTTTGTTTTGTTTTGTTTTGTTTTTTTGTTGTTGTTAAGGATCTTCTAATCTGCATCCCATTTTCAGACTCTCCCAGGATCCTGTGCCCCCCCCCCCCGCCCCACCCCTGCTCCCAGCCGAGCCGCCCTCTCTCATCTGTGATTGTGGAGCCCGACTTAGCGAGTGTGCGGAGAGCTAGGTGAGCAATTATCATGTCTGTGCTGATTAACCTTTTCTTTTTCTGTTAGAGTCAGCGTAACCCAGGGCTTTGAGAAGATGAGGCTGTAATGAAGTACTGGCAGTGACCAGGGGGAGTGTGGCCCTGCCGGGCGTGGACTCGGAACCGGAGGGGAGGAGGCTGTGATAAGGAACACGGGAGGGACCCCACTGGGGTCCCCACTTTCGCAAACCCCCTTCACTGCCTCATGCTGGTCCCCTGCCCGTTCTCCCTCTCCAGCTCCATCTCCTGCCAGCCATCCACATCCCACAGGGGCCGAGGCCTCTGGCCTGGCACAGGCCATCCCAGGGCTTGGTCCCAGGGCACCAGGCTGGTGGGCTGAGCTGCGGACCCCAGCAGCACCGGGGCGTGGAGGGAGGAGCCTCAGAGGCCTCAGCCAATCCGGTCTGTGAACTGGGGTAGAGACGGAGTGCACCAGCTCAGGAAGGATGCTCGTAAATGCAAGAGTGCTGGCCCTCCTGGGCTCTGTCTGGTCCCGGGCCCAGGCTGCGCCCCCGTGAGAGGGCAGCAGAGGGGGCCTCGGTCCCCAGCCTGCTGTCACCAGGAGGAGATGCTCACAAGGCAGGACAGCGCATCCTCCGCCTCCTCCCCTCCTCCTCCCTCTCTCCTCCCTCCTCCTCTTCCTCCCCCTCCTTCCTTTCCTCCTCTTCCTCCTCTTCCTCACTGCCTTTGGTACTGCTGACTTTTCCCTTTTTGGATTGTCTTTCTAGAATTGGAAGGAAGCAGAGGATGACCTAGATGATCAAGTTGGAATCAAAAGAGGTTGAACTTTTTTTTTAATTAGCAAATGGATTGGGGACATTCGACTAAATATGTGGGGTCGGGGCAAAGGAGCTGATGGAGGGAAGGAGACTGAAGGTGTAAAGAAGGGGCAGAGGGCCGAAGCAGAGCACCGCAGGGTGGCAGAAAGGGGGTGGGGTCCTGCGTTCCGCCGGGTGGCCGGTGGGCGGAGCGCTAGGCCCCTGGGCAGGACGGCCACCGAGTTCCACGGAATCAGAGAGAAGGAAAAATCATCACTCGGAGAAAGTCTGTGTCAAGGCTCAGCTTTCTTTAGCTTATCTTAAAAGCCAGGCCGATTTAGCATTTTGTCAATTCCTCCCGCACCCCCTTTCAAACACCTAACTCAGAATTAATTTTCTGATTCTTTCCTTGCCGTGGGCCAGTGGCTCTCAGCGCAGGCCACCTGTCCTGGGTCAGAACACCGTGTCACAGCTTCACCCAGGGCCAGGGAGGGAGGGGTCTCCTCTGAATCTGCAGTGGGTCCCGGGTGGCCCAGTGGACCCAGAGAGCAGGAGGCAGACTGACATCTTAGCCCGAAGGAAGCGGGGTTTTGTTGTTGTGGAAGAATATTGCATATTTAAAGGTAAATTCTTCATGCTTTGTCACAGCCTAGGAATAATGTTCTGAAAGCAGAGAAAGAAATCTATTAGTCTTTCTGGAAGATATTAATTAAATGTGCATATGCTCCAGTCCCCTGAGCGCCTCCTGGAGAAGGTGGGACAGAGACTTTTAGTTTGGTTGGTGTCGTGGAGCACCTGTCTCTGCACCTTGTGCCTCAGTTTCCCCCAGAGACGCACAGTTCTGTGGGGACTCGAATGGACAGTTCTGTCCTGGGCTGTCTTGGGCTCCTTCCAGCAATAAGAAAGTATGAATATTGGTTCAAATTTAGATCTAGAACAAGCCACCCTTAAGCTTTCCTGAATCCGTGACTGATGGATGGAAACGGATTTTTTGTGTGTGGCAATGAAACATTGTGTGACCTCCTTCATGAACCTTCTTCTTCCTCCTCCTCCTCACAAGTCTCCCTGGAATTTTCAGCAACACTGGTCTGTACCTATGGCCACAAGTCCCCAGTGTGGACCACGCATCGCTAAGTGAGCCAGCGCCAGCTGCTAGAGAATTTGTTCCTGGACCCCTCACCCGCTTGCCTCACACCGTCCGGACCGGTCCCTGGCACTGTTGGAGCGAGGGGTCTTCTGCCTCCGTCTCTGGTTCCCATCAGCAGAAGCCCAATGTGTTGGGCAGATACGGCTGTTGGACGGAGGGTGTGCCGGAGAGGTGCCGGAACCTAGGCCAAGGCAAGAGAATGACCACTTCCCCACCACGGTGTCAGTTCTGCCCAACAGGACCTCCAACTGTTCTGTGTCCAGACTCACAAAGTGTCTAGTAAACATCTGTGTCTTTCACTGGCTCTACCTCTGAGCGCCATGGGGGACAGACACTGTAGCGGATCTCTCCACCCCCTCATCTTTACTCCTAGCCCCTAGGGTCCCCCAAAACTCCTCCCTCTTTTCCCCTTCACTAGACAAAAGCTCCCGTCTGCATCAATGCATACAAACAATCCCCAGTGGTGTTGCATTGTCTACACTAGCAACACGGGAGGGAGTGTCTAAGGAGAACTCCATTGCACAAAAATAAAAAAATTGAGTCCTCTAAATTCTTTGGCTCTGAAAATACTGTTTTCTGAGCCTTCAGAAGACCTGGGAGCACAAGTTTACTTATGGGACACTGGGGCAGGGAATCTGTGATCAGGACTCTTCCAAAGAGTCCTGGATCCTGGGTCCATGTAGCAGACAACCACGCCCTCAGGAGGGAACTGCGTTAAGGAACATTCGGAAAACGGGCTAAGCCTGACTCAGAAGCCCTGAAACCACACCAAGGACACCACCACAGACCGCTCCACTCGCGATCCTGTCCAAGGGGCTTCGCGTACACGAAGTAACCCTGGGGTTTATGATTCTCATAAAACCACAGCAAAGATACGGCCAAGTTCTTATGGAGCTGAGAACATTGCGTCTCCAGGAGGCGATCGGTCTAAACACACACAGATGGTGAAGGGTGGTCAGCTGTCAACATAATTCTAACCCAGTTCAGACATGTCCTGAAGCCGTGGCTTTTGTCACACGGCCAGGTGCTGGGGACATGTCTAGTCATCCTGATCCGTTTCCTGGTCTAGGTCATCCCTTCCAAGGACCCTGTCTCCAATGAGAACAAGATTCAGATATTTCAGGTTTTTCACAACATAGTTACTGATTCCTCTTCCTTCTTTCCTAAAGTTGGATCTCATCTGGAATTTCATTTCCAGATTTCCCTGGCTTTGGGTTTGTGCTCCCTTCCCCCAACTCTGTCTTACTCTTTCCCTGAGGGCACATTTGCCTTCCCTGGTGTGATGCTCTATGGGCCCCCTGTGTGAGGCTTCTGGGCTTACACTGGCTGCTCCTGATCTAGCTTTGGGTGCTGGGACTTGCCTGTCACTGGACGTCTTCACTGTCTCCAGTGGAGGGTCCCGCAGTCTCGGGAGGCAGGAAAGTACAAGGTGGGATTCCTTCAGAGCCACCTAGAGGGGATACAAAGTGGACCCAGAGCAGCCATAACCGTGTTGAGAGGCACTGGGGCCAAGAACCTGGTCATGGAATAAGACAAGAGGAGGTGGGCTGCATTAGTGTGTCCCAGGTGGCCATCAGAAGCTTCTGGAAATGTAATGGAAAAGAGCCTGAGGCATCTGGGCTTGTGGATTCTGTCCTTATCTGCTGCGTGACCCATGTGTGTCTTAGTCAGTGGCCATGTGATAACCCTGACCTTGCCCTTGTGGGCTTACTGCCCCCGCATAGTCTGTGATGTTATGAATGGCTCACGTCCAATCTGACCTCTTAGATCCTGACTTCTAGCATTGGCAGTTTGCCTAAGAAAAGCAGAGAAGACCAGCTATTTCAGAACATGCCAATAAAATTGCTCATGGATTGAAAGAACCACAGGCCATGCTGTTCGTCAAATGTGCTTGGAGGTTCTCTTCTTGAAATTCCAAGGTGTAAAAAAGACAGGCATCTTTGCCTAGGGAGGACCTGCCTCTGTACACCCATTTTGATAGTTCGGCTAGTAAAACCAATATGGCAGCAACCCGTGGCCTACCAAGAATGAGGAGCAGTGTGGCCCTTTATCCACTCTCGAATATGTTAGATCAGAGGCCCTTATAGATGACTAGATAGAGGTATTCTGATACGTATTTTTAAGTAGCTGATAGATTGTTATTTTAAGAACAGTACAGGATTTTCATTGCTTTATAGTCACAGAAAAATGTGTAATTTCAGGGTATAGGATTTCTGTGCAATTGTAATTGTGGTGTGCAGAAAGTTTAGTAAAAGTCAAGTTTTTTGAGCTTATCTTCAGATGATTAGGAATAGGAGTCATTGCTTAGTCTCATTGTATGTTGAAACAACATAAAATATCATATTTGTTAGTAAATATGGTGTTTTGCACACAGCTATGAATAAACATGTTTGTCTTCAGTTATGTCGATTTCTTGCAATTTTTTCTGACCTCATGTTATCTATTGCACATTTTTATAAAAGGAGGCATCCATGGATGGGCCTCAGAAGGACTGTAAACCACTTGAAACTATATATAAATTTTGGCAAGAATGTCTGTATGCTGTTTCTTTCTTCCCCTGGGGGAAAGACCGGAGTGTTCTATCAGTTTCTCAACGGAATATAGAACCCTAATTGCTTAAGCTCCATTGCATCCAGAATGAAGTCCCGGGTCCTTAGTGGCTTATAGGACACTCTACACACACCCCTGCACACACAGTCACATCCCTGAGCACATCCTGCATACCCGCACACCCCTGCGTTTGCACACACCCCTGCACACCCACATACCGCTGTGCAGGCGCGGGCACACACACACACACACACACACAGACACACCCACACACCTTGCTTTAATCTTTTTATTTCTCCTCTCCACTTCTTTCTTCCTGGCAGCCTTAGCTTACAGCTTTGTCAAAATTTTCTCTGTTCCCCAAATAGTTACTATTTCCATGGAAAGCGTGCCTCGTGTCCTATGACAAACCATTTCCCCTGCTGGATCTAATGTCGCCCCTGCTGACGTGTGGTCTTCCACTCTGTCCACCCTGTGCCCCAGAAAGGGCCTATCTCTGAGCCTGCCACAGGCCACCCCAGCACCCACCACAGTGCCCGCGGGTCACAGCTCCTCATCAGTACTTGTGGGAGAGAGAAATGAACTAAATTGACAGTTAGTCACCATCCCGTAAGCCCTCATGTTGAAAAGTATATTCCATTTTCCTGCCCATGACTGAACAGTGCAAGTTCGGCCAGCCCATGGCTTTGAAGAGGGAGGGAGGGCAACGGGAGCGCCATCTTGTTTTTGAGCGTGGGAACCCATTCATCTCCAGTTCCTGTATCACTATTGTTATGTTTCCAGAACACTCTTTACTTAATCATTTAAAAAATGGATGTGTGTGATTTCCGATGATTTTGCACACCCTCAATGTGCTTTCTGTTCATCATCTGTTCAGATATATTCTATTGATTAGTAAAGTCAAAACCCATCAACATTTTGGCAACAAGATTTAAGTTATCTGTTTCACTTTGGCATGGCTCTGTCATGATGGGGTCCATTTGTTTTGGGACCATGCTGTTTCATTTCAGCATCCACAGAACATTCTCATTGTTTTATCTGGCCGAAACAGTGAGCATATCTTCACATGCTCTTTTTAAAAATTTTTTATAGCAGTTTATTGTCAAATTGGTTTCCATATAACACCTAGTGCTTCTCCCCACAAGTGCTCCCCTCCTTGACCATCACCCCCTTACCCCCTCTTCAGCCCTTGGTTCGTTTTCAGTATTCAGTAGTCTCTCTTGATTTGTGTCCCTCACTCTCTCCCCAGCATTCTTTCTCTTTCTCATTGCCATGTAGTATTCCATTGTATATGTGTGTGTGTGTGTGTGTGTGTGTGTGTGTGTGTGTGTGTGTGTGTGTATAAACCACATCTTCCTGATCCACTCATCAGTTGATGGACATTTAGGCTCTTTCCATGATTTGGCTATTGTAGAAAGTGCCACTATGAACATTGGGGTACATGTGCCCCTATGCATCAGCACTTCTGTATCCCTTGGGTAAATCCCTAGCAGTGCTATTGCTGGGTCATAGGGGAGTTCTATTGATAGTTTTTTTTGAGGAACCTCCATACTGTTTTCCAGAGCGGCTGCACCAGTTTACATTCCCACCAACAGTGTAGGAGGGTGCCCATTTCTCCACATCCTCGCCAGCATCTATAGACTCTTGATTTGTTCATTTTAGCAACTCTGACTGGTGTGAGGTGGTATCTTAGTGTGGGTTTCACCATTCACAAAAATAAACTCAAAATGGATAAAAGACCTGAATGTGAGACAGGAAACCATTAAAACCCTAGAGGAGAAAGCAGGAAATAGCCTCCTTGACCTCAATCGCAGCAATCTCCTACTCGACGCATCCTCAAAGGCAAAGGAATCAAGAACAAAAATGAACTATTGGGACCTCATCAAGGTAAAAAGCTTCTGCACTGCAAAGGAAACAATAAAAAAAAAACTAAAAGGCAACCAACAGAATGGGAAAGGATAGTGACAAATGGCATATCGGATAAAGGGCTAGTATCCAAAATCTACAAGGAACTCACCAAACTCCACACCCGAAAAATGAATAATCCAGTGAAGAAATGGGCAGAAGACATGAACAGACACTTCTCCAAAGAGGACATCCAGATGGCCAACAGGCACATGAAACGATGCTCAGCATCACTCATCATCAGGGAAACACAAATCTTCACATGCTCTTGATCTGGGTTTCACAAACTTTCTCTGGGGAGTAGATTTTAGAAAGGAAAAAAAAAGTTTAGTAGTTGCAGTACTGGGCTTGCAAATGTGTGTATAAAGTCCATCTTTTGAGAAACAGGCAAGGTCATGGATGCAAGACACACCCAAGTGTAAAATGACTGTAGTGAATGAGTGTGTGTGTGTGTGTGTGTGTGTGTGTGTGTGTGTGTGTGAGCACGTGTGCAGGTACACATGTGCACGTCAGGGCATGTTTATTTCGTGAGCTCTGTTGTTTCACACTCCCTGACCGTGGCTGATGTGGTGGGAAGGCAGATCACCTGCGAAGCAGTCACGGGCTGTTGGTCACATGTCAGGGCTCAGGACACACTGGCTGATATCTTGAAACTTCTCATTGTTCTTCTGAGCGGTGCTGATAGTTCAAAACAGCTGCATCCTACCTAAGGCGTTTGTGACTCTTTCTTCCTGCCTCGTGCCTTTCAAAAGGCATTTCCTGTCCACAAAAGCATAGAAGCCCATGGAACCCGACCAATGTTGGCCTCCTGACCCTGTGCTCACATCATGAGGCACACGGTTCTTGCCCCATATCCTGATAAGCAGACCACTGGGTCTTCTTCTGCTATGTGCTACTTTGGACATATTTCTTGATCTCAGTCTTTGGCCTTCAGTTTTATTCTTTGATTTTTGCCTCCAATCTTCATGATCTGGTCCCAAGTTGCATCTCTATTGATGAATTGAAGCAATTACCCAGAGTCCTCTGGCCTGGATCCTTAATAATTCATGCAAAAATCTCAGTCTGTTCCTGAGGATAACACGTTTGCCCCGTGGAAATGAGTAGGAGTGCATTCTTTGAAACTATGAGCTCCAAAGAGCCAACCCCCAACCCTTTCCTTCTTGTAAGATTTGTGACAGCAGAAAACCCCGTGTATAAAATATGCTCGTACCCCCCACCTCTCCTATCTGTCGGCATTGTCTGGTTGAATGAAATTCCCAGATGGACTTTACCTTTTTTTCTTTACCGTTCCTCAAGTCAGACAGTGACAGCACAAATTGTGTGTGAGCAGTGATTGGAAGGATCCTCACTCCTTGTAATTCAGAAACAGAGATAGTCTGGAAGGCTCCCTGATTTAATTACAGGATGTAAAAGTGGGTGATGCATGATGGCTCACACTGACACTGATGGGGACTCCGCTGGGCAGCCTTGTTTTCATCTCTGGAATCATGCTGACGACCCCCAGGGGCCTTCTGATAGGGTGGTCGTAAACAGAGCTGCCTCTAAACTGCCGGGGGAGTTACCAGGTAACTTCGGTGGGAACTTGTGTCTCTGTAACATGATCTCTTTCCCCATATTTCCTTCTTTTCTTCTACCCTTTCTGGCCATCTGTCTGCTAGCAGGACTGAGAGGAATAAAAAAACCGTCCCTCGCATAGGTATTTTCCGAGCATGAAATTTCCTCATTTGTAGTGAGCGGCACTTCTGAGCAGGCTGGCGAAGGGTCCCAGGCAGCGCGAATCTGCAGAGTTGCTCTGAGGGGGACTGACCTCAAACCACAGGGGAAGTGTGCCCCGGGCTTCCAGAGAAGTCACCGGTCACGCTCGCGGCTGCCCACTTTCCAGTTTGGTAGCTACCCTTCCAGAAGGTCTGACTCAGGTTGGAAACCTACGGTGCATTTATTCCTTACATTTTATTTTGGCCTCTAGCTGGGAGGCTCTGGAATGACATAATTGAAGAGAGGCTGTGACAATCACAGACAGTTGTCCTCCTCTTGTCCTGCATCTCTGTACAGGCTGTCGAGTCTAGCTGACTTCGCTTCCCCCAAGTGCCTGCTTTCTGCCATCAGCTTGAACCTGAGCATGTGACCTTGCCCCCTGCCCCTGTCCTCATGCACTTGGGCTATCTCCTGAGGGTTCAGTGGATCAAGTCCTCCGTCACCTGCTCACATCGCTGCTCTGGTGACATTACTGTCTCATTCGTGTTGGTACTTTGGTCCCTCCACTCTCTTTTGCCCTCGGATGATGGTATCACAGCAGATGCATCCGAGGTGTCCTCGTGATGCTTGGCTCTCCTGTTCCATGAGCCTCACCGTCCTTCTCACTCGTCAAGATGAGGCTAGACTCTTCCGTCTTTCAGGAGCCCATCTTGACCTCTCAACCAGAGTGCTCAACCATCAACAACCACCATGACCACTTTTGGTCCTCCTAGTATCATTGGGACATAGATATTAGTATTATTCCCATTTTGTGGATGAGAAGATTGACACTCTAAAAGGCTATGAGTTGCCTAAATAGTCAATGGAGTGATAATAACAAATAACAAGCTTTAATCAAGTGCCTATCACGCATCATCCCCTGAGCTGAGCTCTTCATAGCCACTGTTTTGTTTAGTGCTTAAAACACCCGCACACAATAGGCATGGTTTTAGCCCATTTTGCAGAGGAGAGTAAGGTCGAGAGAGAAGAAATGTCCAGGTGACGGGCCGCAGAGCCAGGACCTGAACCTTAATGACCAGGGTGCAGCTGTTCAGCCGGCTCCATAGGTTAGTTTTCAAACCTCATGCCAACATAGCGCAGGGACTGGCAGCTGCTGTCATTTTTTAGAAAGCATTCCACGTATCGCGGAAGCCTCTGCCTGCTTCCCGATCAGGCGCCAGGCTTGGTCTTACTTGTAGGGAAATGTCTGTAGATGTGTATCGTAGGGGCCGAGACAAAGTGCCAGCATCGAGGGGGAGCACTGAAATGTGCATTTTGTACAGGTAGATTCGGACCCAAAGTGGGCTCAACAATAGTGAAAACAGGAAGAAATGAAACAATCACTTCCGTTTAATTACCCTAGTTGACGTGCAAACGTATCATTAAAAAAAAAAAAAAACAGCTTTACTTGGTCATGTTTTGCATTTTGCTTTCCTGGTTCAGCTTTTTCTTCCCCTAAGTAACTCTTAACATACTTCAGTGCTTTAGAAATAGCCTTATCCAAGCTAATGACATGAAAATAAGGAGTAATGTATACTCAATTGTACATAATAGGGTTGTAATTCCACGGGGAGACGGCTGAGTGCTTTGCTAATGTCATCAGAAATTCAACACGGAATTCTAGGCTCCAGTTAAGGCGCGGGATGGTTGGATTCGTTTGCCTGCCGGGGAATCTGAGCGGACGCTCCTGCAGGAGGCTGCTCTCAGGGGGGCCCTCCAGGGACCGGGGCCAGTGGGGGCCTGGAGGCGACGGTGGGGTCCACCAGCTCTTCCTAATGCATCAGCATGGCCTTCCAGAGTCCTGCCTATAAAGAATACGACGCCAGGGACCCTCTCTGCATAAAGTACGTTTGGTGGAGATTGACATTCCCAAATCATAACAACACACTATCATTTTCAATATAGGTCACTCGCCAAGATTCTTCCCGGTGATCAGCATCCTTGAGCCCCCCACAGAACACGCTGCTCTCTCTCTGCCACACCAGTACCCAGCAAATACTAAATGACTGCCCTGTGTCTCTGTGCTCAGCTGCAGTGGACATGTGAGTGCCCCCTGTAGGGCGAAGAGGACCAAAGGGGAGCCCACTGTGTCCTGAGGTGGCAGGGACAGTGTTGCCCAGGATGGAACCGGGGCCATTGTGTAGGAGAGCCAGGAGCCCGCCAGAGCTGCAGGTGAAGTCTGGCGGAGTTGGGACGGAGCTGAAACATGGCCAAGGGTGAGGATGGTGAGTAGCTAACCGGCCCACTTGGCAGCACGTGGTTCAAAGGAGCCACACGAAGGCCACGAAGCAAGGAAAATGCAACGGTCAAGAGCATTAATTGTTTATTTTGTAACTTGCAACACACGTTCACAGGCGTGATTATTCTCACAGAACCCCATGAATTCCAGGAGGAGCACGTCCAGTCACGTGCCCTAGACCAACATTTCTTAGCCTGGGCTCTCCAGGTCCCTTGGACCTCCGAGCCGGCCTCAGGGTGGCATGTGCCGGTTAAGAGCCTGAGGCGGGAGGCCGGTAAACGCGGGACCCTCCGGCCTCTGCACCCAGTGGGTGTGCCATCTGGATGGGTGACTGAGTCTCCGGAATCAGGTTCCTCATCCTCAGAATCGGAAGGCGGATATTACTCTTCTCACGGAGTTACTGACATGATTAGCTGAGCTAATAGGCTGGCACCCAGGAATCGCCACAGAAGCTGATTACTGTTGGGTACGTTCTGTTTGGGAGAGACTGTCTCTTGCCTTCACCAGACCTTTTGTTATGTTTTTTATGTCTTTATTTTATTGTGAGAGAGAGAGAGAGAGACAGAATGAGCAAGGAAGGGGCAGAGAGGGAGGGAGACACAGAATCTGAAGCAGGTTCCAGGCTCCGAGCTGTCTGCACAGAGTCCAATGCAGGGCTGGAACCCACTGACTGTGAGATCATGACCTCAGCTGAAGCCAGAAGCCTGATGCTTAACCGACTGAGCCACCCAGGGGCCCCTTCACCAGACTTTTAAAGTGGTATAAACACCTCTGCTCCAAAGAACAAACCACCCTTGATCTGGAGGAGGAGAATGACACGTGATGTGCTGAGCCGGCCCAGCCCGGAAGGTGGCAAGAGACACAGGGTCCCAGCGCGGTGGCGGGGTGCGGAGGGAGCCACACACGGCCTGCAGGGAGATAGGCTGGGCAGGGGCCGCCGGCCCTTCTCACGGGAGGAGAACAACGTCCACAGAGGACGTGCACAGAGACCCCGGCTGAGGTCTCCACATTCCGTGTGTGGCGCTCACTCCTCAACACCAGAGGGGGGTCCCACTGGGACCCGCACGCCCCAGAGCAGGGCCGGAGCTCAGAAGCTCCGGAGCCAAAGCAGAGCCCCCGTCCCTCTGGGTCTTGGAGACAGGCTGGCGACTTCAAGGTGGGAGCAGTGTTTGAATAGGACCCTGAGGCTTCCTGAGGATCTAGGAAAGTAGGGAGGTGGGGTGGAGAGAGGGGGCAAGGCCACCCTGCTGGCGGCTGCGCCAGGGGTGCTTGTGAGCGGAGCCCCCAAAGCGCTGGCCGTGACGCGGTCTGGTTCAGGTGCAGGGGGGGTAGCGGGCCGGGCAGGTGCTCCTAGCCTCTGCCTCACCTCCGCATCTCTTCCTGTTAGGTTTCTAGGCTTTTGTGGAGAAGGAGGTGAGGGTTTTGTGGGGTGGGGACAGAGGGAGTGTGGTGCGACCTGCTGGTCCTTGCTTTCTCTTCGGGAAAGTCCGGACAAGGTCACGGTTGCAGGTCCCCGTGCGTGGTCCCTTCAGCTCTCATGGAGGGGCGGGGAAGAACTCTCTGGACTGGCACGTCCACTTGGGCTGGGCTGGGCGGTGCTGGCTCGCGGAGATCCCCGTGCAGGCCGAGGGGACACAGGGGCCCTCCCGCCCTGCGCCCCGAGCTGCGGGCCTCCCTCCTGCCCCCCACGCTTAGCTCCTGCCTCTGTGGTGTCCTGGGGCCTCAACCGTGTTCCCCCTCACCGTGCCTCTCACAGAATTTTCTTTCTTGCTGGGCAAGGCCAGCCCAACGGAAGCCTGAGAACCACCATGGGCTGGTGTCTTGTGTCTCTGCAGTTCCCGTGTTCAAGAGGACTGACGTCCTCTGCTTTGTCACTGCTGTGCTTGGTGCAGCCGGTGATTGCAGAAGCTTTTCCGTAAAACAGGTGATCTTCAGAGGAAATGTTTCTTTTCATGTTTATTTATTTTGAGAGAGACAGAGACAGAGACAGAGAGAGCATGATCAAGGGAGGGACAGAGAGAGACACATGGAATCTGAAGCAGCTCCAGGCTCTGAGCTGCCAGCACAGAGAGTGACCCAAGACTCAGACCCGAAAACTGCGAGATCATGACCTGAGCAGAGGTCAGACCCTTAGCCGATGGAGCCCCATTCAGAGGAAACACTTATAACTCGCTGTCTTAAATTTCTTCTCCGAAGACGTTCTGTTCCTTTCGTGGTTTACGCCACCATGTCCACTGGTCCCCTTCGACATGTCTGAGTCCATCCTGTGAGCTTTCCCCTTCGTTTGGTGTCTCTCTTTATCTTCTCATTCTCTCCCCGGGTCAGGTTCGCACCACAGCCCTGGAGGGAAGACCTCCTCCCCCTCCCGTCCTAGTGGACACTGTTCGCAGGGAGTGAGAGAACCCCCATGGCAGAAACTTGGGGAGCCCGCCTGGGGGGCACACGGAATTGGGGGGCCTGGGGGGCGCACGGAATTGGGGGGCTTTATGGAAGGTGGACAGAGCCTGGCGTCCGCAGCGGGGGGCTCTGTGGCTTGCCACTTTATGCGTGCAACTCCCTCCACACGATTCAAGTTCACCGTCTTGCTGTGTAAAGCCAGAAACAAGTCTGCGGCTCTGAGTCGAAGCAAGGGCAGAACGGGGGGTTGTCCCCCAAGCCCCACGTGGAGATCACCCTCTCCAGCAGCTACCAGCATGAGACAGTCCCTCCCTCCCTCCTTCTCACTGGGGCTCATTTCTCGTCTCGTTGTCCTTCTGTCCCGAGCTTCTCCTTCTGTATGTCTGAGGAGTAATGACTGTCTGTCACCTCCTCCAAATACAAAGCCAGCATGAGTTCTTACACTGGATATTCTGATTTCTTACGCTTGTTCCATCCTGGACAATTTGCAGATCACCTTCCTTTTGCTTGCTCATGTAACTGTCCATTCAACAGGTGCATTATGTTTGGCTCCCACCTTCTTGTTAATCTGGCAACTTCTTTTGAGTCAGTGTGAGGACGGTCCCTTCACAAGCTGGTGAGGAGACCCAGGAGCCCCCAGCGGGTCGCACAGCAGGCCTGGCCCCGGGGATCCAGGCCCTTCGTCCACTGGTCCTGTCTCTCAGCAGGTTTGAAGACTCCGGTTAGCGACAGAGATCGTACTGGTCGGGAAAGGGGAGAAGGTGAGTGCCAGGAAAAGCCTGTGTTTCCTTCAGTAGAGTGATTGACAGTGGGATCCCTGAGTGGTATTTGTGAAATGCTTTATCCCATGGGGATTCCTTCTGATACACAGGAAAAAACTACCACCAATCATTTTGTTTTATGGAAAGACATGAACTCACCCTCATGCGGCCTGAGTGAATACAGGAAGCTGAACTTTTATTAAAATGTTAGGGCCGCATGCCGGAGACCAGCAAGGCCAGGGGCCAGTCCGACCACGGCTCTCCAGAAAGACAACCGGGGAACACCTGGCTGGGTCAGCGGCGGAGGAGGCCGATCTCAGGCTGTTTCTGGGCAGGCCGTGCAAATGCCCGGGTGCAGAGGGTCGGGACCCTGGGCTACCAGCCAGCACCTGTCTGCCATCAGATCAGGGCAGCCACGCCCGCTGGTCACCCGGGAAGCACAGAGAGAAGAAAGCAGGTCAGGTGTTGAGGGCCCAGCGCTGCCGGAGGTGTTCGAGAGTCAGGCCAAGGCGGGAGCAAGGCGGGAAAGCCGCAGGCTCCTCTCGGCCGGGCCTGACCCGCGGAAGTGGCCGTCACTGCGCACAGGCCGGCTGGTGGGAGGGCATCGGGATCCAGGACAGTCCGCACCCGCGTGTGGGCGAAGCGCACGATGTACTTGGCCCTGATCTGAGGAAGTCAGGGAAGCGCACTGGACTCCCCCTCCGGGGAGCACCCCAAAACGCCAGCCGATGGCAGGCACCGGAGCCTGGGGACCCTTTCCTGCTCAGTCCCGGGCGCGGCGCTGGCCGTGTCTCTGGCGGAGGCGCCCGGAGAGACGGAGAGACGCCCTGAGCTTGGCTTTGGGCGGAGTCACAGAGAGGTGCACGCCCGGGAGAGCGACAGAGGGTGACTGGCCGAGGGGCCTTGCTGGATCCGACACGTGGGCAGTGCACCCGGGCTTCTCTCAAGAGCGCCGTGTGCACCCGCCGCACTGCGCCTGGCTCCTTCCGCGTGCGGACTCGCGAGCACGAACCGGGGCCCCGGGGTTAGGACGGTGGTCCCTGCGGAGCTGTTGCCCGGCAGGACTCGGGTCCGGTTCCTGGGGCGCGTGGGGCAGGCGGGCTTCACAGGGGACACGTGCAAGATGAGAAGGGAGGGAAAGCTGTCCCCACCGAGGGGAGCGCGGGGCCAGGGCTCTGTGCTGGAAGTGCGGTGTGTACGTGCGTGTGCGTGTGTGCGCGTGTGTGCGTGTGCGTGTGTGCGCGTGTGTGCGTGTGCGTGTGTGTGCATGTGTGCGTGTGCGTGCACATGCGCATGCAGGCCAGGGGCCAGACGGCTCTCCTCCCCAGCCCAGGTGTCTTGAGGCCAAGGTGTAAAAAGGGGGGACAGAAGGGCCCTGCGAACTAAGCGGATCAAGGCCTCAGGACGTCTGGGAGGACACAGGCCTGCTGCAGGAACTTTCTGGTAAGTGACCTACGGTGCAGAGGCTCAGGTTGCCTGGAACCTGCCTCCTCTCCCTTGACCCCCCACCTGTGAGGCTGAGGTCAGGTCAGCCCCCCCACCCCCAGCGCCTCGGGCTGTAAGGACCCCGAGGGTTCTGGCCTGTGGTCACCCGGGTGCCTGTTGGAGCCAGGGTCACACTCGGCTGTGCCCTTCACAGCCGTCTGTGGGGCCTCTTCAGACGGGTGACTGTCCTCTCCAGCCTGTGTCCTTCCTTCTGATGTCGCTTCTCTGTCAGCTGGGGAGTGTCACCTCCGAGAACACGCTCAACACACATCGTGGACACTCACACACACAGACACACATGCCACATACACCCCGAACCGCACACACACGTCACACCACACACATTACACCACACGTAGGCCACACCGCACCCCCCCAACCACACTCGCATCACACACCCGTACCACACACACAGGACACCAGAAGGGAGCTCCCAAGGACCGAGTGCCTTCTATGGCCATGCCCTTGGGCCATAGCTTATCCCAATTAATTTCTGCAGGCAATGTCGAGAGGCATTTATTCAAGAGGGAACTGAAACTCAGAAAGGCACGGCGCCGTGCTCCGACTGCAGAGCCACCGCCTGCTGTCATGCGGCCGCTGACGCCAGGCTGGCCGGCAGCCAAAGGCAGACATCTGCTTCCACAGAGGGGAAGAGCGGGCACGGGAGGGTCGCGGGCAGGGCCGGGCCCCCAGCAGCTGTGCCCAGGCGCTGGGGCCTCCTGCGGAGCAGCCCCCGCCCGGGTTCTGAGCGCCACCGCCGCACAGCGGCCACCAGGCGTTTGCAGCAGAAAGAGCTGGTCCCAGGAGCTGCGGCCGAGAACGCGAAGCAACGCCGCCCGCAGCTGCCCCTTTCGTGAACCCCGGGGACCACGTGCTCCGTGTGCCACCGTTGGTCACAGCGCAGGACACGCGGCTGGGGGTCCCGATGGCTCCGGTGTCCGTCCGCCTTGTCCGTCTCGTCTCTCCCCCGAGGAGGGGCAGCCCCGCGGTCTTTCACAGCCTGTGTCCCCCAGGATCGGGGGCGGGGATCTCTCCCGGGACGTCTGGAGGGTCCGGGTCAGGACCGGGACAGGGATCAGGCGAGGACCAGCCAGCCGAGCATGGGGACAGCAGCGGGCGATGCCGTCCGCACGACTTCAGCAAGTCCTTGAAGACCCAGGGCCTCGGCTTCCTGGTCCCAAATGAGGGCGTTCGCGTCTAGCTCGCCGTCAGGATCATTGCGAGGAGGAGCCTGAGATCAGGCACCGCGTGAGGAGGAGAGATGCCAGGGAAAAGCGTGCTGTCTGGGGAACAGCAGGTTTACAACGTATTGGAAACACGGACGGACCCCTGCCTCCACCCACAACGGAGCCCCAAGCCCTCAGACCCTTCCCTTCCTGGTTTGCCCGCTCCCTCCCCCTTTGCAATGAGGATGCGCCAGAGGACAAAGGACGGACCGAAAGTCTCTGTACATTTGTTCCAATCAGGCTGCTTTTTCGTAGGCGACATCCCGGTAAGGCTGTAACCTCCGTAGTCCTAGCCAATGAGGAACCGGGGGCAGGGCTTGCGTGCTAGGAGATAAATTGTCTGCTGAAACCAACCCGCTTGTGACAGTGGGTCAGACACCTGCTCGTGCAAGAGCCTTGATCAAAGCCTCGCTTCCCCGTGCTCTGAGTCCCCATGTCCCTCCTGTGATTGGGGCGGCGGGCTTCTTTCTCACAATAGAAAGTCCCAATACAACCTCAGTGGGGTTTCTGTTCCCTCGGCCTGGGGTCCCCTTCTGCACAGCCTCTGCTTTTAGCTTGGACGCCACTCTCTCCAATGGGCTTTCTAGCTCCCGTCGTCCCGTCGAGGTGCGTGAGTCAGTTAGGGAGGCTTTTGGCCACAGTGGGGGAAGCGACAGAAAAGAACAAGTTGAGGTCAGTTCTGCTACGACAGGATACAAGGACTCCTAAAACTTGCCAGACTCTACAAGACCGCACAGTTAATCAATTAGGGGGAAAACAGAGATAGGGGCACAGAACTGGGAATCGTTATCAGTGACACAAAAAAGCATAAGAACCTCGTAAAAGCCGCCATGCGGTTTTACACACAGACTGCATCGATCCTACAGTAAATACGGTAGTGTCGTATCTCAGTTAATCTGGAGAAAGGCCGGAGGTTTGCCTGAGGCCTGGGGCTGGAAGGTCAGCCTGTGAGCCGAGGGGAGCTGAGGACGCAGGCGGATGTGGTGTGCAAGGGCAGGTGTAATGGGTACAGCTCATAACACGCACTGGGAGGCGGGGAGGTGTGTGTGTGTGTGTTCCCAGGCCCTGATCGGTGGGGTCCAATCTTTTATGTTGACCTTGTATGTCTGCTGGTGGAATCATTCATCCACAGACGCAGCATTTACGTAATTCTCAAGTTGGCTCCTCATATATGAACCACGCTGACACAAACGTGTGTGTCACAAGCAGCGTCGGCGCCGAGCTGACCGCCCCCACGTGCACGGCGCCCTGGTGCCCCCACTCCGGCGGGCGTGGACAGTCTTCCGGAGGCAGAGCAGGAGCTCTCTAGGGCGAGGGTCCCGGGCAGTGCCTGTGGCCTCGCACATTTCCAGGGCCAGGAGTGGCTACTTGTCCCCGGTCAAGTGCATTGGTAGACTTCCACCTAGGTTGACTTTGCTGGCCCCCTGAAGTAGATCGATCAATGCCTTCAAAGTATCTCTGCAAAAACCACGGATCGAGGTTAGCACTAATACTGCCAGCGCAGGTGAGGCAAGAGGAGAAACCAGAGCGGCTGGACGTGCTGCCCTCAACGAGAGCGTCCTTCACGACTGGACCAGAGGAAAATGACGGCAGCCTGACAGGAGCTGACAGTAACGTACACCGACTGCAAAATTAGGAAAAACTATGTACAAATATAGATTTCCATCCGCTCTTGTTAACTGTGACCCTCACCTTCTGCGTGCAGAGTGAACGCCTTGGAGTATTAATGAATGCAAGGAGAGATCTATCATAATTAGCGAGGCATTGAAAACTAAATCCAAATACGGAGACAGGCATTTATAACTCTTTTGGGAAGGCTAGCAATTTTATGCTGTGTAATCTCGTACCTTGCAAAATTCCCCTAAACTCAGTGACGGTGCTGGAGAAGCCTCTTTTGAATTTTCTTTTAGTAAAAAAAAAAAAAGAAAGAAAGAAAGAAAAGAAAAAAAGCTACACCAATTAATCAAATATTTTCCATCCTACTTTGGTGAAAGTGGCTGAAAAAACATAGAGGAAATGATGCGGCACATCCATAGCGGTGCCCTCTGTCTTCAAACGCTTCTGGAAGATGCACGTGGGTATCATGGACGACGGGGAGACACCAGTTCGTGAACAAAGTACTCAGTCCCGGAGGCCAGCTACAGTGTTGCGTAAAAGTACAGATGTTTCTAATACGTTCAACCTTATGGTATTTGCTGAATACAGTTTCAAAATAATAATAATAACCAAGGACAACTTCTTCAGGATCTAGTAAAGATGTGAGAGCTCTATTCTGGACGGCAAACGATTCGTCAACGAAGCAATATTTTGTAAAAAAAATACGTAAGGGTGACCAGTGATGTTTTGCCTCATTACCAACGACAGCATAAATAAGGATTCTGAGACATTCATTCACAGTGTTATCCTCAGGAATGCAGACTTCACCATGTTGCAATACTTTTTAAAGACATGGGAAATAAATATAAAAATCTTTTGTAGGAAAGACATGTTTGCTGTTTATCACAGTGCCGTGTACTTGAATGGGCTGCCCTATGTACACACCTCCATATATGCTGAATGGAATTGAAACGCGGTATCCAAAGTTAGAAGGCGCAACTAATGAGTCACTTCAGTTTGGACCTATCATGCTTTGGTGACATATGTCTTTCCTCTATGATGATTTAATATCAAAAACAAACTGAAACACAGAACTGTATCATATCACGAAACAAACAAAAAAAGAACAAATATTTCTTCATATTTCTTTCACTAAAATATAATTATTAACATACTTCTTATGATAACACAGATTTTTGTTTCTAAATTAAAATCAATTTTATTTTATTTTATTTAATGCTTTTATTTATTTTTGAGAGAGAGGGAGACAGTGTGAGAGGGCAAGGTCAGAGAGAGAAGGAGACACAGAATCAAAAGCAGGCTCCAGGCTCCAAGCTGTCAGCACAGAGCCTGACGCGGGGCTCAAACCCATGAACCGTGAGATCATGACTGAGCCGAGGTCGGATGCTTAACCGACTGAGCCACCCAGACACCCCTAAAATCAATTTTAAACATTATTCATTTCTCTCCTCTCATCCTTCAAAGTGTTAATTTTTGCCTTGGTTCTATAATGTACACATCTTCAGTAGCTGTGTGTATATAGGGAATGAATACATAACTGCGACAGGTATTTTTTAATTTTCTCAGACTGTTTCAGCAAATGGGCAGATGGTCAGAGAAAACAGAATTGGACAATGCTATTCTAGACCCGAAATCGGAGCCGCCATACGACCCTGACAAGGGCCAAGAGAGGTGGAGAGATAGCAGGCCCGGGAAGAGCGAAACCGTCCAGGCCCTCAGACGATCTCACCGCTAATGACCGACATTAGAACGCACACACCTGTAACGACCGTGACTCCAGGTGTGCCTCCCCCAACCGTGCGAGAGAATATTATTTCTCTGGAGGAGAAAATAATGTTTACGCCACCTCAAATTCTGACCGCCAGGATTGGTCAATAAAACCTTCCCTATTATTTTTGTATTTTTTATTCAAAATTCATTAAAATTTCTTTTAACATTTATTCATTTTTGAGAGAGAGAGACTGAGCGTGATCAGGGGAGGGGCAGAGAGAGAAGGAGACAGAATCTGAAGCAGCTCCAGGCTCCGAGCTGTCAGCACAGAGCCGGACGGGGGCCCCGAACTCACAAGCCGTGAGCTCATGACCTGAGCCAAAGTCTGACGCTTAACTGCCTGAGCCCCCCAGGTGCCCTCAATTCATTTTAATATTAAATTCTTGGTATGTGTGCCTGTCAGATTGTTGGTGCTCAATAAACAGTAGCTATTACTGGACAAGTTATTATTATAGAGACCCACTGATTCACACATCCGTGGTCTCTCTCAACTCTGGAAAATTCCGTACGACGTGGTGCCAGGATGATGATCACTTATTGTCGGATCACGGTTTTCAATCCTCCGAGGTCCCGATAACCCAAGAGCACAGAGACTAGAGCCTTTCTCTCAATGCTTCAGTACTAAGATGCCCAACATAGTAGACGCTCACTTAGCATGACCACGTTGTCTGAGAAGATATTCTAGGTTATATCTCATAGTTAGTCGATGATTTTTAGGCCATAAAATAGCAATTTCACATGGTTTAGCCTACTGGTTTTCAGTGCTCGCTAAGTAACCTTTTCTGAAATAACTCACTTAGAGGAGAGTTTTAAAGGTTCCAGTAAGTAATTAGTTGGAAACTTCTTGGAAAAACAAATGATACAATACATTTTTCCTTCCAGCACAATCTCTTTTTTTATAGATGAGGGGGAAAAAATTCATAGACATTGTGATTGCTCACATTGATTTGGAGAGATAGGCCAGAGACGAAGTTCGAGTCTGGATGCAAAGATTTTTGCCTTTGTAGTTTCTGCCTCAAGATTCAGGCATTTCTGGGGGTGCCTGGGTAGCTCCGCTGGCTGAGCATCCAAATCTTAATTTTGGCTCAGTTCATGATCTCATGGTTTGTGAGACTGAGCCCTGCATCGGGCTCTAAGCTGAGACTATGGAGCCTGCTTGGGATTCTCTCTCCATCTCTCTCTGCCCCTCCCCTACACACCTGCTCTTTCTGTCTCTCTCAAAATAAATGAAAATTAAAAAAAAAGATTCAAGCATTTCTGATTTGAGAACTAACCTATTCACCAATAAGCATTTAAAAAAATTTTTTTAATGTTTTATTTATTTTTGGTAGAGAGAGAGACAGAGCTTGAGAGGGGGAGGGTCAGAGAGAGAGGGGGACACAGAACCGGAAGCAGCTCCAGGCTCTGAGCTGTCAGCACAGAGCCTGATGCGGGGCTCGAACCCACGAACGTGAGATCATGACCTGAGTGGAAGTCGGAGGCTCAACCGACTGAGCCACCCAGGCGCTCCCCCCTCCTTTTTTTTTTAAAATGTTTTATTTATTTTTACCAATAAGGATTTTTAAACATCCACCATGAGGCTAAGGAGGTGGGGGATGCTAACCAAGGAAAATGCACAAGGAGACCCAACCATAAACATGGGTGCCCAGCGCACGACTGTGGCCATGGACGCGAGGGAGGCATGCCTGGAAGAGGTCTTGGGAGGGAGCAGAAACCAGGACCTGAGGGGACAAGGGCCAACGTCCCAGAGGCAGAGCATGAAGGACGGCTTCATCATGAAACCTCTCATTCCCAGGGATTCCGTCATGTACGACCGGACCGCTTTCTCCACGCATTTTATTTCGCAGACGGGAGCGCCGACACCCCCACAGTGAAGCGACCCGTCCCAAGTCATCAACCAGGCACGGTCCACGTTAGGGCAAGATTTCTTTTTTTACCTATCACGTGTGGACTCCAAGTCAATGGTACCTCTGTCACTTTTTCCTGTTGGGGAGAAGGTGCACTCCCTCGGGCCCCCAAGATGTGTAGACCTTTTGCGTTGGATTGTGGGTTATATCATGAATCAATTAAGCCATTAAGTAAATGTATTTCATTGTAGTTTCCCCTGGAATATGTCATCACCAATGCAGCTCTTGGTGGAGGTGGGGGTGGAGGTGGGGGGGGCGGGGCAGGGGGAAGAAAGAGAAACAAAACAAAAGAAACCGTTCCTCAGTTCGGCGCGCAATGCCTTTTATGGGCATTCTCAGATTTCCCATCAAGGTGGCTCTGAATCAGGACCAGGCCTGCTTTCATGTGGATAACCATTTAAAGATGTGATATTGGGGGCCGGCAGCTCCTAAGGGCTGGTTTTCTGTGCCTTCCTGGACGCGGAGCGAAGACAGGGAGTACCGGGCGCGACCACTGGGGGGCACTGTGGCTCCATGGAGGGCTGCCAAGGGCTCCCCAAGGACCCGCCAAGCCGAGCACAAAAGGTGGCATTTCCAAGGTGTGCACAGCGAATTTCTTGATGAATTTACCTCCTCTGTGGAATTCTCCCTTTGAGGCCCCCTCCTCCCCCCACCCCCCACGCACCTCGCCGGAGGTTGCTTTCAGTCTGCGGGTGTCCGGGCAGAGCACACAGGGGCGGCGTGGGGCGGGGCAGCATCTCGCACCCCCCCCCCCCAGCCCCCCAAGAACGCAACTTCAAGACACAGGGACGGCAGTCCTGACGACATCACTTAGAAGATTAAAAATAAATTGAAGCACATGTCACTTCAAAGGGAGCCCGAAAAGGACATCGGCATGATTTGATGCATTAATGAGAAAGAGCTGCGGGCTCTTGATTCGAACTGGATGGAAAGAGATAAGATTTTCAAGCGTGTAAGCTGCTAGTATTTCCAAAGGAATGGTTCGATTTTATGATTCAAAAAAGGAAGCGCTTCCCTTCCCCCATCTCTGCACTTGAAACCTCCTGGCTGCGCCTCGGCTGCGCGCCCCCCCGCGGGGCTGGAGGCCGCCCCTGGAATGAAAGGGGCCGGAGGGCTGGCTGCGGTGGGCGGGGTGTGGGGCCAGGCACCCGGCTTCCCCAGGCCCGGATCAGGGCGCGTCTGCAGGCCCAGCAGCCCCCTCCGGGCCAGGCCATCTGTGCTGCCTGGGCCGCCTCCCCCTGGGTGGCCTCCATCTGCAAACTCACCTAAGCGCCATCCACCTCCGGCTGGTCTTTTGTTTCAAAGACCTTCCCCAGCAGACCCAGCCCCTCTCCCAGCCTGAAACCCCACGGCTTCCAGCAGCCACTTCCTGGCTAATGGGGACGGAGCCTAATCATTCTCGTTTCTCATGCCTCGTCAGGAGGCCTGGGCGCCGAGAGCCAGGGCAGCTCTCGGGGAGTGCAGCGTGGGCAGATGTCCTCATGAAAAATTTACAAGGAATAATCAGAGGCTCTCGCTCTTCCCCCTGCGGGCAAATCCCCCCCGCCCCACCCCCACCCCGGGGCTTGTTGCTCAGGCCCCTGTAAGAATATTGGAAAATGCCCCCACCGTTTGGAAGAAAATCTGGCTCCGGGAGGCTAATGCATGGTGTTTGATGCGCTCGGCTGTCCTCCTGAGACTGGGTTGCAAATGTAGTTCAGGCGAAATTGATGAAGTATCAGTTAATCTGAGGCTGACAGTTTAGAGAGGTCACAGCTGTGAGGGCTGCCAGGGTCTCAGAGAGAACAGACGAAGAAGAGTTAAAGAGACACACAGAGCCCGGTGGAAGGGAGGCATCCATCCATCTTGGGCAGGTCTCAAACCTTTGCAGTTGCCATATCTCTGCCCCCTCCCCCCGCCCCATGAGGACCATCTCCCCCTGCAGAAGTCCAAACCCCAGCCCTGACGTTCCTTGCTCCTTAGGAAGGAAGGCGAGGGGCTCCTGTTCCTAATTGAAACAGGCAGTTAGCTCGCCTAATGCAAATTTCCTTTTTTTTAATTGGAACTCTGAGTCATGTCTGCCGGGTCCTGCATTTCCTGCTCCAGGAAGACTGGTCTAGGTAAAAGGCGTGTCTGCACAGGGGGAGCCGTGACCGTGACGGCTCAGAAGAAATGTTCTGGGCGCTGCGGGCAACCCTCTGGAAGGAGATGAGAGCAGATAGAAATTCGCGTCTAACTCGCATTGTTTTCTACGTGAAAATCTAGGACTCCAGGACCCAGTGCTCCAACATGTAGCGCCGGGCGGCGTGGCCATGATGGCCGTGTGCCTTCCAAGGTACCATGTGGCATTTAAGTCTCCAGCCACCGACCATCGGGCTTTAAGGGGTATGAAGCAGCAAGGGTTTGGGCCTCCAACAGCGGACTTTCCCTGGGCTTCGGGGAAGGTTTCGTTGCCATCACCGTTTGCTTGCGGGAAAATAGGGCAAGAGGTGGTGATTGACTCAGTGATGACACGCCTGGTAAACCAGAGTTGGGATCCTAACCCGGTGTTTCACACGCATCCGTGTCCCCCGTTCTTGTAATGACAGAAGTAGAAGTGCTAGGCGGCAGTGGTGACACCGACGGGGGTCACAGGCACCCAGCACTCACCAGGCACAGGCTGTGTGTGCAGGACCGCTCCGACACCCCGCCGCCAACCTGGAGGAAGACATTTTCATCATCAGTGCGATTATTACCGTATTATCCCTTTTTAAACGAAAGGAAACTTGAGGTTTGGCAAGCGGTTAGCACAATGCATTCCCTTCCGTCCCTTGGGGACTGGACACTTTTCCCTGGGGGGGTTGCTGGGAGGCTTTTTGGGGGGCTTGTCACTGCAAAGGCTGAAAACTGTGAAGATGAGGGATGAGACCAGAGAGAGAACCACTGTGTGAAGTGATCGCACTACGTTTGTTAACAGAAGAAACAAGCACGTCCCCGAAGTTGCCGGGGCCACTGTACGCGGAGGACAGCAGCCTCCGTCGAGAGGAAGCACTTCCTCCGGAAACAGGAAGTGGCCGCCCCTTCGGAGGCCCCGGGCCTACAGTCCGCGCACGCGCGGCAAGGGGGTGGGGCCGGCCGTGTGCGCTGCTGCGCAGTGGGGGCGCCCGGCGGCGGTGACGTCCGGCCCGGTCCTGCGGGTGTGAGATGTGCCGTCCCGAGGTCCCGGATGAGGAGGCCCTGCCTGCTCCTCCCTGTGCGCCGCGCCGCAGCCGCCTTGGGGGGCGGGGGGGACGTGCGCCTGCCGGTGGGGGTGCTCCAGGCCGGGCGGTCCAGGTGGTCCCTCCGCCTCCAGCCCGGCCGCGTCCACAGGGCTCCTGCCTGTGGCTCTGCCCAGGGGGCATCTGGGGGCGTCCTGCCGTCACCCACAGACAGACACACGGGCCGGACACACACAGCACACGTGCATCCACATAACACGTACCCGCACACACATGCACACACGGCACACGTGTACACACACACTACACACGTGCATCCACACACCACCCATGTAACACACACACACACACAGCACACGTGCATCCACATAACACGTACATGCACACAGCACACACAGCACACGTGTATGCACACACACAGCACTCACAATACACATACACACATACCACACACACACCATCCATCACAGGTACATACGCACTGCACATGTACCCACCACGCAGCACACACACACGCACACACACACATGCACACACCCATCAGAGAGTTTCCCGCCTCCCACCGTGGGCAGGGCCAAGACTCAGAAGCCCGCCCAGAAGTTCGCAGTGAGACAGAAGGACCGCACCTGCTGCCCCGCGCAGAAAGCGAGGACACGAGTCGGCCCGGATCTCCCTGCCCGGGGCGTCAGGCGGCGCGGGATTCGGCCAGCTTCCTGCCGGGGTCGCCCTGCCTGAGGGTGCCAGCCCTCCAGCTCCCTGCTCGCCGTTTTCCCGTCTGTAAGCAAAGTGTCTGGACTCCGCAGACATGTCAGGACCAACAGGCGGGGATGCCGTGCGACAGTGGACACTCGCTGGAAGAGCAGGGGAGAAACAGGCGGCAGGAGCGCGCTGCAGGGGGGTCCCTGGGCTCCCTCACCAGCGGGGAGGCGGACAGCACACACACCTCACCGAGGTCGGGGAGCCTTCACAGCCCCACGCCTCTGCTGCCACGCCGTGCGGGACATCCCTGTGCTCTTCAACCTTGACTCCTTAGCTGCAGGGAAGGGAGCGTCTGTAAGTGACGTCTGAGAACGTGTGTGCAACAACTCATAGCCGTTGGCATGTTGTGTTCTTATTTCTGACTCTGTGACAAACCCGTCAGTGCAGCTCCCCGGGCAGTGACCGGTCCCCAGGGGACAGAGAACAGGGCAGTGACCGGTCCCCCGGACACACAGAACTGGCCTTCATGAGGCTGTGAGAAGCTCGCGCCCCCTCCTGGTCACGGAGAAGCTCTGCACACAGGTGCTTCCCGCGGTGGATGGTGGGAAAGCCACTTGACCGGGCGTGGTCTTTCTAAGGAAGATGAGAGAGAGGGGGAGAGAGAGAGGTTTTTCTGTGCGCCTCTGTCACATGGGAGGGCTTTGGGGAAGCCTGTAAACCAGGTTGCTCCCCAGAGCAGCGGCACTGGGGAGGAAGCATGCATGAGATGTTCCCAGAGGGTCGTGTTGCCTTTCTTCAGCCTGAGTTGATTCGGGGATGGGGGGCGGGGGGGTGGGGGCGGTGCTGTACTCTCACGAGTGTACGCGGTCCACACTGCTTGCCATGCCATTTAGAAACAATATCCAGGAGCTCCTGGGTTAAGCCTCAGTTGGTTAAGCCTCAGACTCTTGATTTTGGCTCAGGTTCTGATCTCACCTTTAGGGAGTTGGAGCCCTGCGTCGGGCTCTGTGCTGACAGCCTGGAGCCTGCTTGGAATTCTCTCTTTCCCTCTCTCTCAGTTCCGCTCCCCCTCTTTCTCTCTTTCTCTCTCAAAATAAATGTAAAAAAAAAAAAGAAAAAGAAACAATGTCCAATAATCATAGAGTATTCTTTGGATCAATTCGAAGAGTTCCTAACTTTTAGAAACCTTAACTAGGTTGTTGTTTTAATTCAAAAAAAGGGAAAAAAATGGAAGACCAACAAGCAACTCCTAATGATGTACAATTAGTATTAGTATTAGAATTGCATGCATCTAATATGGCGACCCAGTGCGGGCCTGGGCGCAGCAGCACCACTGACAAGTTGTGCAAAGTGCAAATTCCGGGCCCACCCCAGACCTACTTATAAATACTATAATTCCTCCAATGGTATCAGTGGATAGCGCATCTCATTTTGTCGTGTTTCACTTTGCTTAACTTTTATAACAGTACAGTCAAAAGTTCCATGAGATACAGTGAGAGCAGAAAGGCAGGAGCCCTGGCCGCCTTTCAGGGACCTCAGGAACTTAGGTTTCTGCATTCATCACTGCCAGTACTTGGGTCAGCGCCTGGCTGCCATGTTGGATTTCCCCAAATGAAACCAATAAGTCATCGGCATTATATGAGATACGAACATTTAAAAAACATTTAAAGTCTCCTCATCTCACAGCTATGTAAATATTTATCTCAAAGGAGGTTTTCAACATGGTTTCGTTAGGATCGGTTCTCTGGTAGGCTGCCCAATTCTAACAGATGTTTTGAAAACCGACTCCAGTGAAAAGTAGGTTTTGTAACTTCATCACAGGACCTCTGAGGCCGCATGGGTCAGTGCGATGCTGCCTTTACATTATCATGATACTAAAATGGATAGGAAAGACAACCTCCATGGGCCAAGGTCAGGTGCCTGAAGACTTCTGATGGAGAGTTTAGGGCTATGTTGTGTGTCCCACAGCCCTGGGCAACTTGGGGTCCAAACCGTCTTGGGCAGACCCTCCTGTATCCTTCAGGGAGCTGAATTTGCCTTCGTCCCTGGTCTAGTATATGAACTTTAAAACGCAGATCTTCAAGGATCAGTCCGCCGAGAAGGACACACGCAGGGGTGCTTGAATGTCTGGTAGTGAGAAGGTGGCACAGGGCATTACTCTCCAGGTGTGCATGTTGGCTTGGGCAGTCCTGCTCCTGGTACGTGGCTGGACCTCGTCACACACAAATCAGAGGCTCCCTGACCGCAGAGCTGTCTTGAAGGCAGTGATTTCCTTTAAAGGAAGATGAATAGCTTCAAAAATATAGTTTGCATGTGAATAAACTTGTAATGTGCATTAGCCTATATTACTAAGTAGGATTTGGGCAGGCCTGTTTCAGGGAGTACATTTTTAACATGTGTTCCGGGCTGATAAGAACTGCATCTAGGCGCTGATTTCTCCGGGCACAGAAAATGCAGGATAGCTGGGTATTGACAGGTAGATCAGCTCACAGCCTGCTGTTCTATCAAGGACTCATTTACATGTCAATGCCAGGCCAGGGCGGTTTGATTACTTTGCTTGTGTCTGAGTTTCCAGGATGAATAAAAACAGATAGATACATTAGTGGGTCTAGAGTTTCTTTTGCTGTCTTGTTGCGCATGTGTGTGTGTGTGTGTGCGTGTGTGTGTGTGTGTGTGTGTGTGTGTATTTTTAACAGGTAATAATATGAGAATATGGGAATTCTGGAACTCTTTTCGTTTTATAGTGCATTTTATGCAGTAGTAACCATAATAGTGGTCCACCATTTGGATAGAGATGTGAACTAATTAACAAAATTGCCCACGAGGGCACTGGTGTAATGTCTTCTATTCTATTTATCAGTTTTGAAGGAGAATATCTAAACTATTCCAACAGTAAGGGTCTGGGGTACAAAGAAAAAAAAAGCTATTATACACGAGTGTTGATTCTTTTTCAACTCTATGTCCCCCTGTCCCCACCGAACCAAGGGAGCTCACAGAACAACCTCTCTGGGGCACAGTCTTCTCACATTGGTGCTTGTGGGGATGCGTATCTGTGTTTCAGCTGGGATGGTTGTCACTATGAAAATGTATTTGGTACCGAGTGAGAAAATGGAGTTGTCCTTGAACTGGACGCGCATTTGTTGAGAGGATACCATGTTCCCTTGCTGTCTGCCGTGGGCATCTGGCGGCTTCTGCCCAACACCCCTTCCGGTCTTTTCCTGGAAACAACACCTTCTTCCCTAGAGGAGCAGACCCTCCTCCCTTCCAAGGTCATCCAGGACCGGCCCCTCCTGGGGCTCCGTCCCCCTGACCCCAGTGGTTAGTGCAGGGAGGGCCTGGCCCCGGGGGGACATCCCATGACTTTCACATGTAGACTCCAGAGGAAGACAGTCTGTCTGTTCTCGACGCGTGAGGCTGAGGTGACAAACACCAGTGTCTTTCTGAGGTCACCCTACCTCACTGCCCCATGTCACCCAGCGGAAGACTGTGGACACTGAGACGAAATCATGTCCTCCCATGAAGGAACGGAAGCTGAGAGACACATGGAATTCAGCCAGAGTCTCTGGACGCCGTGACGTCGGCACTGATCTTAAACCTCTCCCTTAAGGGGAGGGAACAGATTCCCCTTTGTGCTCAAGTGAACTGGGATGGTGTCAGGCATTTGCTGCTGAAGGAGAGTGGGACAATACTCGGGCCTACAGGATAATGTATCTTTGCGTTTATAGCGCTTAGGAAGCTAATCGTGTCAAGTCATTAGTTCTAAGCACATTATGGAGATTTTTGGACATGCCTAAAAGGAATCCACAGCAACACCCCCTCAGACTCTTTTCCCCCTTCTTTTGCTTCCTTTTCTCATGACAAGGACTAAAATCTTACCCTCTGGTAAAAAAGAAACAAGGGGCACCTGGGTGGCCAATCAGTTGAGTGTCTGACTCCGGCTCCGGTTGTGACCTCACAGCTCGTGCATGAGTTCGAGCCCCACATCGGGCTCTGTGCTGTCAGCCTGTCAGCACAGAGCCCGCTTTGGATCCTCGGCCCCTCCACGTTTGCTCTCTCAAAAATAAATGAATATTTAATAAAAGAGAAAAAACAAGAGCAAAATAGGGTAATTTGCCACCACGACATGAAACCATGACCCGATTTACTGTTTCAGACTCTCCCAGAAGCGTGATCTTTTATTTTCTTTTTTATCTGCGATTTTGTTTTTAATTATCTTAAGACTTACCACATAATTTACACATCTGCGCTGATGGTCTATCTGTACTTCCCACGAGCTGGCGGGAGCACCATCTCCAGTACACACGTGGCGGGTGGACAGCTGTAGTTTGAAGAGCTGTTGAGAAGACAATCCTGAATGGTGACTGGAGTCCGACCTAGTGAAGAAGTCGCCAGCCAGGTTGGCTACAATATCTCTTCACATTGAACTTCGAAAGCATCTGACCTTCTAAATCGCCTATAAAAATGTGAGAAAGTTATGTGCTCTTAATTTAAGAGCGTACACGAACTGCACTCAAATGCCTTTCATTAAGCAATGGGCAACATTTTAGGTACAGGGCATTTTATGTTATTTTTTAAATTTATTGTTTATTTTTAAAATTTTTTATGAATATAATTTATTGCCAAATTGACTTACATACAACACCCAGGGCTCATCCCAACAAGTGGCCTCCTCAGTGCCCATCACCCACTTTCCCCTCCCCTCACCCCCATCCACCCTCAGTTTGTTCTCTTGTGGTTTGCGTCCCTCTCTGTTTGTAGCTTTTTTCCCCCTTCCCCTCCCCCATGGTCTTCTGTTAAGTTTTTCAAGATCCACATATGAGTGAAAACATATGTTTCTGCCATCTCTGGTTTCTGCCCTTCTCTGACTGACTTATTTCTCTCAGCACAATACCTTCCATTTCCAACCACGTTGCTGTAAATGGCAGGATTTCATTCTTTCTCATTGCCAAGTAGTATTCTGCTGTGTATACAAACCACATCTTCTTGATCCATTCGTCAGTTGATGGATGTTTAGGCTCTTTCCATGATTTGACTATTACTGAAAACGTGGTGGGGCGCCTGGGTGGCTCAGTCAGTTAAGCGTCCGGCTTCGGCTCAGGTCATGATCTCACATTCGTGGGTTCAAGCCCTGCGTCAGGCTCTGTGCTGACAGCTGGCTCAGAGCCTGGAGCCTGCTTCGGATTCTGTATCTTCCTCTCTCTCTGACCCTCCCCTGCTTGCTCTGTCTCTCTCTGTTTCTCAAAAATAAACAAAAAATATTAAAGAAAAAAAAAAGAAAGTGTGGTACAGGGAACTGTAATTAAACCGACATAGTTGAGACCAGAAAGGTGACATGGACGTGGGGCTGACCATCAGCCCTTGGAACACAACTGGGAAGACAGCTGAGCATCGCTGTTCTCTGAGGCAGTGAGGAGATTTCTTTGGCATTTAAACATATTCACATGAGCGGTTCTATAAATCTAAATCTAAATCCAATCTCCTACAGGTTTAGAGATGGCATTCACCATCTCTGTCAAAAGCTGCACATTACTTATTGATTCCAATCATATCTTCAGAAGGGGAAACAGTGATGGCGCTTGGGAACCAGAATTCCTGTCAAGTTCAGATTGTGGGACACATGCATTTAGCCACGAGCCGATCTGATTTAAATCAGTGCTGTCCACCAGGAACATTCTATCTGCCGGCCGTGATCGGAATTCTGGTGTGCAAAATCCACTGAAATACGACACACATAAAAAGGCATGAGACATTTTTGCTTGTAAATAAACAAGGCAGTGACCAACTGTTGCTGCTTAGCTGCTTTTTAAATTTTTTGCTTAATGTTTTATTTATTTTTGAAAGAGAGAGAGAGACATACTATGAGCTGGGAAGGGGCAGATAGAGAGGGAGACACAGAGTTGGAAGCAGGCTCTAGGCTCTGAGCTGTCAGCACAGAGCCCGACATGGGGCTCGAACCCGTGAACCGTGAGATCATGACATGAGCCAAAGTTGGACGCTCAACCGACTGAGCTGCCCAGGCGCCCCCTTAGGTGTTTTCTGAGATAAGCTATCGAGTCTGCCTTTGCTCCAGAGGCTCCATCAGTGTCTCCTCTCCCCAGGTCATGCCTTTGATCTTGCTGGTGTCCACATAAGAAAATCCAGGGATCTGACTTGTCTTTTGCCCAAATAGACCATGGAGATTTGGCCCCGTCTTGTGCTTGCCTTGCGCCTCTTTTTGACAGCGTGGTGCTGGGCACACTCCCAGCAGGAATCTTCTTGCCCTTCTTAACATCATCCATTTTTATTTTTTTAAATGTTTTATTTTTGAAAGAGGGAGAGAGAGAGAGAGAGAGAATGAGTTGGGGAAGAGCAGAGAGAGAGAGAGGGAGAGATAGAACACGGGAGGAGCAGAGAGGGAGATGGAAAGAGAGAGAGAGAGAGGTCCCAAGCAGGCTCCACACCATCAGCACAGAGCCTGATGCGGGCTTGAACTCACGAACTGTGAGATCGTGACCTGAGCTGAAATCAAGAGTCAGATGCTTATCGGACTGAGCCCCCCAGGTACCCCTATTTTTAAACTGCTCTTCTCTCATGTGCAAAACAAGGGTGTCTGCTGACAAGCCAGATGCCTGAAGTCCTTCGGAAAGGTCCTGATCAGCCCAGGGAGGCCATCTGCAGGTTCAAACCCTGCTGTTCTTTCCCCTGGAAAGAACACGACCTGGCCTGACACAAGCCTTTCTTCCCTTCTGCCGGCAGCTCCTTGCCCACCGTCCTTCCTACGAGCACCTTCCCCCGCGTGGGGCCGGGGGGGCCTCTCTTGGCTCGCTGGACGCCGAGCTGCCCGGCCCAGGAATTGCTCAATAAAGCCAACTGGGTCTTAACGTTTACTTGGCTGAGTTTTGTGGGTTTTTTTTTTAAAGTACCTCGAATGTCACCTGGACTTGCTAATTCAAATCCATTTACTTAGAAGAAATACACGTGCTCTTTTGCACTTTGCCTATTTAAAGACGCTGGAGGGACAGACCGCACTGGCATTACCACACAAAACGCAGCTTGTTCTAGCATCAAAGTACGAACAGTGCAAATGTGCACAGTAAGGAGTATCATGAGATGTCAGTGCTGTTAGTTACATCAGACGGTCCCCAGATACCGAGTCCACTGCGGCCACTGACTAGTCCTGGAGGCTCCTTTGCAACAAAGACGGGGTGGGGGGGAGGCTACCTAACACTTTATCATTAGCTCTCAGGACCCAAAGGTTAGGACAGGGCAGAGTAAGCTGGGCCGGACATTGCGGAAGACTTTATTTTCCTTTCATTTGTTTAAAAAACACATTTTCGTAGCCAAAAAAAAAAAAAAAAAGGAATGTTCATCGCTAGGAGTTTGTTGCCGTGCTAAGTTTATAATCTGGCACTTTTACCAGAAGTCCTGTAAATGCTTTTGTAAGTGCCACCGTGGGGTGTCGGGGTGGCTCAGTTGGTTGAGCATCTGACTTTAGCTCAGGACATGATCTTGTAGCTCTGAGTCAGAGCCCCACGTAGGGCTCACTGCTGTCGGTCTGTCAGCACAGAGCCCACTTTGGATCCTCTGTCTCCCTCTCTCTGCCCCTTCCCCACTTGTGCTTTGCCCCAAATAAACAAATATTTTAAGAAAGAGTGCCACCATAACTGCCTTTCTATGTGGATGTGATGTTTTCCCTTCACATTTACATTTGTTAAATTCACAAAGGTGTTTCCAGTGCTTATGAGGTTGCAAGTTGGTTAAACTGATCGAATTACATTTGGAGTCTGTGCATTTATTGTATAGAATTTATATCGAGAGAGAGAGAGAGAGAGAATTACATGAGGGCTGGTGGTTATTTGCATCCTTTGTGGTTGGGACCTATTTTTTCCTTCTTTATTTGTCATGTGGGTGTTACACCCCCACCCAGTGTCACTGTGAGCCTAGGCGAGAATCCTTGCTGTGCCCTCACTGTCTCAGATGTCCAAGAAGGTGGAGAGCCCTCTGTGCTTATGAATGGGTCTGAAGATACGGGGCCTCGAACGCTCGGCAAGCAGAATCTGGAGAGGACTTCACAGAAACGAACTTTCCTAAATGAGCATCAAGGGGCACCTGGGTGGCTCAGTCGGTTAAGCATCCGACATTGGCTCAGGTCATGATCTCATGGTTGGTGGGTTCGAGCCCCGCACCGGGCTCTGTGCTGACAGCTTGGAGTCTGGAGCCTGCTATGGATTCTGTGTCTCCCTCTCTCTCTGACCCTTGCCTCCCCACACCCTTAAATATGAATGAACATTTAAAAAAATCTAAATGACCCCAAGTTGCCAAGTCCCTCCTACCACAATCCTGAACAGGAATGTGGGGGAGGGTCTTGACATTGGGGGAATAGGAGGAAGTATCGTAAGGGGGGAATGACAGACGACCTCAGCAAGTACACCCACCTTTGAGAAGGTGTGGGGCCCCACACTGCCTGCCTGGTGAGCCGCTCTTCAGCATCACTAGGTCAAGGGCGTCTTGCAAGGCTGCGCCCAGGTTGGTCTTGGCCTTCAGAGCTGCCCTGCAGACTAGATCCAGTGACTCCAGCTGGTGACCAGGAAGCAGAACGGGAGCTTAATGGGTTTTTTTTTTTAGCGGATAAAACCGAGCTCATTCACAGGCATTGAACTAACCTGACACAGTTATTGATGCAGAATAAAATCCCTTTAAAAGGAGTCTCTGAAAAGACTCTGAGCTGAGAAGGATCCCAGCTCAGGATGCCGTCAGTGGTTGAGCGGACGCAGCTACAGAGCTGAGCTCACAAGGCCTGCAGCTCTCCACACCTGCTACCCCTCTCGGGTGGTTTTCTTCATCTCTGGGCTGGGGTGTTTTTCACCGTGTGGACTGTCCTCCTTGTCCCTGTCCTTCTCCGGAAGCTCCTCTCCATCTCCTTTGCCATCCCGTCTTCCTTCCCCTGCCCCTGAAGGATGAAGTCATTCAGCTTGGCCCCGTGGCTTCCTCTCTATCCTACTTTTTGGTGATCTCATGCGGGTCTGCAGCCTCAACCGGATGGAAGGGAGTTCTGCACCGACGGCCCCACATTTACATCTGCCGTGGTGTCCTTGAAGTCTAGGCTTCGACCTCCCTCTCCCCACGAGTCTCCAGGTTTCCAGTGCCCCAGACTTGGCAATTACCCTTCAAGTTTCTCTTTTTCCACTGTGATCTCTAGTCCCAAACCATGCTCTGCTGTTCCACCATCAAAACGAATCCCACGCTAAAAACCCATCTCCGTCTCTACTGCCAGGGTCCCGGCCAAGCCCCTCTCACCTCTTGTCCGATGATTGCAACAGCCTAGTAACTGGCATGCCTGTTTTCAGTTTCCACTCTTCCTCACTTCCTAAAGACCCTTCCTCACTTCTTTTTTTTTTAATAGTTTATTGTCAAATTGGTTTCCATATAACACCCAGTGCTTCTCCCACAAGTGCCCCCCACCATGACCATCACCTCCCTCCCTCCAGCCCCCTCCCCCTTCAATCCATGGTTCGTTTTCAGTATTCAGTAGTCTCCCATGATCTGTGTCCCTCACTCTCCCCCACTCTCTTTCCCCCTTCCTCTCCCCATGGTCCCCTGCCAGGTCTCTCCTGTTAGACCTATGAGTGAAAAACATATGGTATCTATCCTTCTCTGCCTGACTTATTTCTCTTAGCATGACACCAATGAGGAAGAATGAAATATGGCCATTTGTAGCAAAGTGGATGGACCTCGAGGGTGTCATGCCTTCCTCACTTCTGAAAGACCCTACCTTCAGGAGCATGTTAGATATATATTTTTTTTTAAATACAGAGACGTGCACGTCTGTCCAAGCCTTCCATTGGCTTCCCATTGCTATCAGAATCAATGCTAAATACTTCTTCATGGTCTGTGCACACTGCCTTCTGCCTTCCCGACCATCTTCTACCCTCCTCCTGGCCTCCTGCACAGCGTCCTGGACTCTCTACAGGATATACTCATCGGCATCCCGGGCTTCGGAGGAAAGGTTCTCCCGGCCCAGCAAGACTGCATGCACTTTTTCTTTCAGTTCTCAGATTTCAAGTGTCCATTGCCAAGAAGGCTCAGTTGACCTCTCTCTGTGGTGTATCCGGTCCCCACCCCTACTTGTTATGCTTTCATTTGCCAATCTAAGAGGTTATCTTCTTGATTTATTTTCGTATGAGTTAATTTTCCCACTGAACTGTAAGCTCTGTCATCACAGAGCCCATGTCTGTCTCACTCACAGCTTTGTCTGGTCCAAGGTTCCAAGAGCATTTAAAACCGCACAGGTGAACGAATGAATGGATGAATGAACGAGGTAGAATTGTAGCGTCGGATGATCTCTACAAACCTACGCCATGCCTGTAACACACATGCACTCCCAGAGCTGCCATTTGTTTCTTCATTAAGGGGAGAAGTTGAGCCCTTAGTAGAGTTTTCCTTTCACACTGCTGGTGTGACAGATCCAGAGAGGGGTGCCTCGGTGCCACAAAGTCTGTTGACAGATTGGAGGGGGCTTAAAGAAGAATATGGGATGAAGGGACCAAAGAGATTGATTTATGAGCTGAATTAAGCATGCGGAATGCACCCAGCTTGCCTAGAGCGCTGCAAAACACGGGCAGGAAATACTGCATGAAATTTGGAACATGTACAGAGGTAGGACAGAGATGAATTATTTAGCTGTGTGCACATATTTGTAATTAGGAGATGGAGGATGAATGTAGCCTTGACTGTTAGACCCGAGGAATTGCCTTCCCAGGACTGTCACGGTGGTCCTTTTATTGATGGACAGAAAAAGCTACCAAAAGAAAACATGGGAATCAGAGATTGCTACTTCCAGGATTTTCCTAATGAGGTCAATGCTCTGAAAGTCTTTGAAAGAGGAGAGGTGCATTCTGGAAAGGTGTCATCACTGTTTATGTTTACTCAAACTCCTTATCAATCATCTGGCTCAGACTCAGAGTTCGGTCCAGGTGGTCCCAAGTTCAGATTAAGTAGATTTTCAGGGGCCAAAGTGTGGATGATAGCTTCAGACACTTCTACTCTACATTACCTGTTGCTACGGTGACAGATCAGTACCCAACTAGCAGCTTCAACCACACAAATGCATTATCTTAAAGTTTGTGGGGTAGAAATATGACCCAAGACTCACGGGGCCACAATCAGTGGGTCAGTAGGCTGGGTTCCTTTCCCAAGCTCTATAGGAGAATCCATTTCCTCGCTTTCTGTGGCTGCCAGAAGTCTCCCACATCCCCGGTCTGATGGGCCTTCCTCCATCATCAGAGCCAACCAGGATGCACTCCCCATGCCTCCTTCCGTGGCCACATCCCCCTCTAACTCTTGTCTTCTGCCTCCCCGTCCACTGGTAAGGACCTCTGTGATGACAGTGGGCTCATCTGGAGAATCTAGGATAAATCTCCCTTTTGCTGGTCAGCTGATTTGAATCTTGATTCTTTCTGCGACCCTCACTCTGCTTTGCCACATGACATAACCCATTCACAAGTTCTGGGGATTGGGACATAGGCATCTTTGCTGCTGGTGGCAGGGCAGTATTCTGCTGATGGCATTGAATGAAGGCAACTGTGGGGATGTTGGGGGTGGTGTTGAGGCAGAAGGAGACCCTTCCTGAGTTTCTCAGCTCTGGTTTTGAGCGCTCAGGCTCTCCTGGTGATCAGGTTCACTTTTAAGCCCATACTGAGCACACGTTGGTACTGTAGGCCAACCAGTATGCTTAGGATTTTGCACACATCGTATTACTTTATTTCACATGCATGTGCATATGTGCACATGCACACACCATGGAGCAGTTGGTATCAGTCAGGATCCCAAGGAAACATGAAGGCTTAAATTAGGAGTCTTTGTTTTAAAAGAAGCTAATCATACCTCTGTTGTTGGGTGTACGTTTGCAGGTCTAGAAGCCACTGAGATGAAACCTTCTGAAAGGATGAGACTAGGGATAGAAGCTTGGACATCACAAGCAGAGAAAGTCACAACGCTGGCTGCCGAGAGCCTTCCAGAGCCTCATGGTGGAGGGATGCATCTGGATGAAATCTTACAGGTGAGTCGCACCAGCAGTGTGAAAGGAAAAACTTTACTAAAGACCCAACAGATACTGAGGCATCACCCTCCTCTCTCTCTGATCTAGCAAGTCCTGGGACAAGATGGCCTAGGACACATGAGGGGACATGGAGGAATGGACAGAAGACAGGGTTTTAGAGATCCCGGTTTAGAGATGAGGAAGTGGAGAGGCAGGCAATTTGAGTCTGTGGCTCATGGTCCATAGCAATGACTTTGGAGCTGGGTCAGAAACCAGGAGTTGAATTCTCGTGCTTTATTTGCCATGTTCTATCTCATTAGCCATGACACGTGTCCCCTTGGCCAACTACCATACGAGAGGGAAGGACTGAAACACAGCGGGAGGAGCTCTTCTCCCAAAACAAATAGAAAGATGCTGAGGGAAAGCCAATAACAGGGGCATAAAATGAAGAAATAGTTAATGTTTGAGACAGATCCCTTCTGGTGGAGTTACAATATTTGGGAAGTAGGTGGTGACAAGTAGAGGCAAAGGGCAAATGGAATGCTCATGTTCCCAATGTGGTGGTCACGGCCAAGAAAAAAAGATGGTGAGAAAGGAAATTGCTTCCACAGCTTTGTGGGGCAGCTGCGGTCCCAGGCATTGGCTGATGCACTTTGGGGCTCTGAGCCTTAGTGCTCACGGCCAAGGACCCAGGGTGGCAGGTGGCTTAGCCCCCGAACAAGGGACTCCTGTCCCTAAAAGAGATCTGAGCCACGGCCTTAATTTAGATCCTGAGTAACACTTGTGTGGGGATTCAGAACACACACAAATTCAGCTAATAACCTAGAAACTTAGAAACTGTCCGTGATGACTTGGGATTCTAACACATTTCTTCAAATGGATTTAAAGCTCCTCCTAAAACCTCTTCCAACCACACACAGTGTTAATAAAATGATATCCGACTACTGGGTACAGATGGGTTTTGATTGAAAAGCTCTAAATAATGCTCCGTAAGGGTGTCATTCAATTCATTGTGACACTCCCTGCTGTCATTTGTCTGGGCACATGGACCTCTAGATCCTAGGTCTCAACTTTTACCTTGGTAAAATCAGAACTTAAGTTTTAATTAAAAAAAAAAAACCCTTGTACTTTTGTAGTGGGTGTCGAATAAAAAATGTCAGTGTTGCATATCGGCAAGGCAATATTTAAAACTTTGTGGAGGCAGGGCACCTGGGTGGCTCAGTCGGTTGAGCATTCAACTTCAGCTCAGGTTGTGATCTCACAGTTGGTGAGTTCGAGTCCCATGTCTGACTCTGCTGACAGCTCAGAGCCTGGAGCTGTTTTGGATTCTGCATCTTCCTCTCTCTCTGCCCCTCCCCTGCTCATGCTCTGTCTCTGTCTCTCAAAAATAACATTAAAAAAATGAAAACTTTGTAGAGATGCTCTCCTCCTCCAGCTCAGGCTTGAATTCCATAATGAAATTCCATAATGAAAAGAAAATGTCAAGCTCCTTCAATAACAATGATCTTTCCGCGTGTTTTGCGTTCTTGAGCCTGTTTGTTTAGATTGAAAGTATTTCTAATAAGTTGTGTTTGATAGGAATATTTGAAAGGATCAATCCAGCTTCTCTTCAGAATTAAAGTTCTATATACATGCTCTCTCTTCTACTTTATGAGGCAATTCAAGCATTTTCTTGGAGAAATCAATAAAATGAAATTTTAAAAAGAGCAAAGAAATACAAAGACATCTTTGTTCAGCTGCTGTAGGCAGATGACTTTTCTTACATAAAGAGAACATTCCTGGAAGTGGATTTCATTAATTTCAAACAGCAAAGACATGTATTTTTTAAAAGGGAAAAAATAACATTACCAGCCTAAGCCAACACCACAAAAGCATGGGGTCCTGTAGAGGATCATAAATCTAGTTACTCCAATGAGCATCACAAAGCATAATATAAGGCGTTATTGCTACTTATGTTATAAAAGGGTGCATACATTAACATTCAGGAGAATTGTCTGGGACTCTACCCTGCATGATATCTGTTTCCTTAAAAAAAAAAAAAGGTTCAATGTACCTTAAGATTTCAAAAGCATAAAATGCAAAACTGGATTATATTTCAAGGTGAAGGTCCTCTGTTGACTGAGGATGCTTCCATTTTTATTGCAACTACGGTTCTCGCTCTCTTTTTGGTAAACTTTTTGCCATCACAAGCTGATACATGGATATATTTATAGTTCAGTTTCATTTAACTATGTTCATTTGTAATGATCTGTGACAGATTTATACGTTCATAGATTCTTGCTGTCACTGTTGTATTATTTATATTTCTATAAATTAAGGCCATTATTATCAAAGAAGGCCCCTGACAATAGGATGCAGTAGTTGGAAATAGCATTTAATATTTCTTGAGCCCTGATGAATTCTCTATGGATTGTATCCTGGTGCAGACTAAGAAATCATTGTCTTTGCTGGAAAAAAGGAGGTCTTGCATAATGATAATAATAATAAGTCACTAATGAAAGGCAAAAATTTCAGGACTATTTGTAGATACTGGTTTTTAATCTTCCTAACGATAGCCCTGACGATAAACAGATGAGAGAGGTAATGCGTGGCTGAAACACCAACAGACCGGCTCCTCTGCGATTAGCCTCCAGAATAGATTCACATCATGCATTTTAAATCTTCCTTTTATCTCTGTGTTGGAGGATGAGGTCTCCACCAAGCCATTTGAAGCAAGAGTTTTATGACAGACGGGGCAGATGAGAACCTTTCTCTCCTTGGCACCAATAAAACAATCAAAGTTAATTGGTGACTTCAGCCTAAACCAGTTTATTTGTGACCGTAGAATACTGCAAATTAATAGTCAGATATAGAAGATGGGGGGAGAAAAGATGAAGGGAAAATGGTGGCCTCAGACGGCTTTTTCAACCTGATTGTACGAGCCGGACCCAGCAGGGCTGAGGGCCTGGCTTTGTCCCCTCCTGGCTGTGTGACCTCTGTCCAGTTCTCCAATCTCATTGAGTCTCGACTTTTATGTCTGCGAAATTGAGATGCAGATGTCACAGAATTTGAGGGGTTTCAATGCAGTAAATTAATGTCAGTGAATTTAAGATCTCTAAAATATGCACAGTGGCCAGTCATCTGTCCAGCATATGGAGACAAAGGGAGTATTTATTATGGGAAAGTGAGAATTTTCAACAGTGAAATGATTGGACTTACCAGCCCGGAAACTGGAGTGTGTGCTGTCTGTCAGAACACCGGCCTGTCTCAAGAAAAGAATCTCTGGGGACGCCTGGGTGGCTCATTCGGTTGAGCATCCAACTTTGGCTCAAGTCATGATCTCACAGCTCTAGAGTTTGAGCCCCTCATCGGACTCTGTGCTGACAGCTCAGAGCCTGGAGCCTCCTTCCGATTCTGTGTCTCCTTCTATCTCTCTCTCTCTCTCTCTCTCTCTCTCTCTCTCTCTCTCTCTTTCTCCCTATCTCTATCTGCCCTTCTCCCACTCACGATCTCTCTCTCTCACAAATAAATAAAACATTTTTAAAAATTTAGAAAAAGAATCTCTGCATTCCCTGCATTTTTTCCCCATTCAGATTAAGCTGCTTGACCAATGGTTCATTTACAGTCGATACGCTTTCTGGTATAAATGTTAAAAATATCTCAACTTCATAAATAAAAAACCCTTGACTTTATGCATTTGGTATTTATTGAAGTGACACAAACCATTAAGTGCATTTGAACAAGCATGTGTAGCAAATGGGCCAGACCACTCCGAGTTGATGGAGCCAAGGCCGATGACAGTGCCAGTGCACAGGGCGCACCGGGGGACACACCCCGGGACTTCGGTAGCAGGTGTGACCGCGCCCTAATGCCGGTTGTCCATTTACCTGGAAAGGCTAACTTGCTTTCCCAAGCCTTGGTCTCCTATCTAACAAAATGGGGGCAGCGCTGACTGCTGACGTTGCCTGTGGCCGGATGGGAGCAGAGCCATGAAGAGCTGGTGCGAAGCCAGCGCGGCGATGGCCGTCAGTCTCCGGGGGCTTCCCCGTCCACCAGACCGTGGCCCGTGTCTGGTCCTCACCCAGTCCCAGACACGGTCCCAGATGTGTCACTTCAGCAGCGTTCCTGCACTCAGCACGAGGGCCAGCCTGGGTGCCTCTGAGAGAGATTTAGACTCTCACTTGGGAACTGGAGACTGGAATCTGTGTTAGAACATTCTAGTAGTGGAAAACTGGAGCCATCCGTTGTGGCTTTGGGGTCCTTGTTTTGAAATGGAAGGCGTGGGGGCCCCTTGGGTGGTACCACATCTCCTCAGAAACTTCTGGCAACTGTAGGAACTGCCTATACTCAGCTGCGTTTTAGCTACGTCATGGTGATCCCATTCAGTGAACCCAGGTTTGAAGGATTAAACTATCTTGAGAAACATCCCCTATGATTATTTCTTGTTCATCTTTAAATACAAAGTTTATTTCAACCTTAGGTATGCTCGTCACCGTCTAGAACTTCCTTCTGTGTTTGGCTGTGGATGAAAGCCTGCTAGAGTTTAAGCCACTGGGACGTGTCTGGCTGGCAGAGATGACTAGAAAATAGCAGAAAATTATTAGAAAAATTGCATTCAAGGGTAAGCTTTAGAAAGAAGGGTAAATCAGAAGTTAAACGGTAAATCATATAGTGTTTTAGTAATTTCATTCCACTGTAGATGGCCAGTCACTGTCTAGTGTCTCTACCTGAGAATGGATTCTTTTAGGTGCTGAATTTGCATCATCATTGTGCTCAGGGCCACGTGCATCTTGTGGGGTAATTGGAAATGCAAGAGCTCATTGGGCATCGAGTGAGGGCCGGGGGGCAGCCCATCCGGGTTGCACCTATCTTGGTAAAAATATGATCTTGCAGGGGCGCCCCGGGGGCTCAGTTGGTTAAGCGTCCGACTTTGGCTCAGGTCATGATCTCACGGTTTGTGGGTTCGAGCCCCGCATCAGGCTCCGTGCTGACAGCTCAGAGCCTGGAGCTGCTTCGGATTCTGTGTCTCCCTCTCTCTCTGCCCCTCCCCTACTCGTGCTCTGTTTCTGTCCCAATAATAATGTTAAACATAAAAAATTTATTTAAAATATACGATCTTGCAAAATATTGTGCAAGATACTCCACATCAGGCCACCGGGGAAGACGAGCCGAGATCTCGCTCCTGGCTCCGAGATGGTCCGGAGGGACCGCATCTGGTTGCCACGCCCCCACTGGATGCCTTTGATCCCTCACTGTGTTTGACATCCCGGTCCTGTCCTCACCAGGCGTCCTGCTCTTTAGAAGCAGGCTTTGGACTTCTCACAGGCTATTCGCCGAGGGCTCTGCGTCTCTCTCTCTCGTCCTGTCCTACCCTCCCTCCTCTGCCGTCCCTCTCCATTCAGAACACGGGTCTCTGCAGCTCCTGCTCTGACCGTTGTACGTCCGCACCTGACGTTTTTTGGGTCTGAAATTCCAGGTCACCACCGGGCTCCAGTTTGGTCCATCCCTGGATTGATTATCTGGGCCTTGATCTTCCAATCCCGGACGGGGCCTCCCTCCCCAGCAAAGACCGCAGGCGGCAGGAAACACGTGCGGAGCGGGAGTGAGAGTGGATGCACTGTGCTTTGTACTAGCCCTCCCTCAACTACCACGGCGACCACCGCCTTCGAGGCTGGCTCTCTGAGCGAGTGCTTCACAAGCTGAGCTCCCGGATGTGCTCACCTGCGAGGTTTTTGTTCCTGGTTTGGGGCCCATTTCCATCCACAGAGCCACTCAGGAAGATTAAAAGGAAAAGGAACTTCTATCCTATTGTAAATCTATCCCGTTCCCATCTCTGCTCTGTGAATCTGTTCACAATAACTATCTACTATTTTCTTTGGCTAGGTTTGGAGTGACAGATTGGGGAAGAAAACCTGAATGAAATTGTGACTTTAATAACGTGGGTAGAAATGGCAATTCTATTTTTTTTGCACATGATTTAAGTACTTCATTTTTCATTTATTTATTAAAAATACTTTTTAACATTTTTATGTAGTTTTGAAAGACAGAGAGAGACAGATCATGAGCAGGGGAGGGGCAGAGAGAGAGGGAGACACAGAATCTGAAGCAGGCTCCAGGCTCTGAGCTGTCAGCACAGAGCCCGACACGCGGCTCGAACCCACAAACTGTGAGATCATGACCTGAGCCGAAGCCGGACGCTCAACCTACTGAGACACCCAGACGCCCCTCCCTGCGCATTTAATTGGCTCCCATCTCCCAGGAACTGGTGGGACTCACTTCGTTAGAGAGCGCGGAGAAGGGGTTCTGGCACGCGAAGGCTCTTTAACATGTGTTTTTTGTCCTTATCTTATTGACTCGACCTGCAGATATATCTGCCAGAAATGTCCAATTGCTCCTTTGTCTGAGGAAGATTTTGTATTGATCTTAATCTAATTAGCTGGTTTGAACTCTGGTTTGTGTCAGGATTTCTGTCTTGATCTAATTAGCTACTGTAGTGGAAGCAGCAAGGATCTGAAATCATAATTGTCGGAGTGGGGAAGGCTCTCCTGTCGGGTCTGTGTGCTGGATGGAGACATTTCTAAACACTGCAAACCTCTGATGGCTTAAATATGTCTGCTCAATTGACTCCAAATTCTTCTAGAAATGTCATTGGACTTGAAGCCAGAAATATCCATGAGCTCCAACCTTGGCTCCTCATTTTCAAGCCGTGTGACCTTAGGCAAGTTAGCTAATCTTTTTAAACCTTGTGTTTCTTATCTGCAAACCAGGCATGGCTTCGAGGATTAAGGGACCAGAGAGCCAGCCAGGTAGCTGTGTACAGACACACAGCACTCACTTAGTTCCTGGCACACGGCACCTCAAGGCTTCTGGTTCCCTTTCCCTCTACACATCTTCCTGCAAGTCTGGCTGAGGTTTTCTCCCCTCTGCATGATTTCCCATTGAGACAGAGACTTCCCATATCCTTCTATCCCTCCCTTCCTCCCTCCTTCCTTCCTGCCTTTCCACTTTCTTCCGGTTTTTAACTGCACCCAGGATTCCCTGAAGCCTATTCCCCAAACAAAATCAGAGAAAGACAAACAGCGTTCGGCATGTGGTAACACTTAGGAGGAGGGTCAAAGTGGAGGAGTTGCCAGTCTGAGCGGAGTGCAAGCAAAGCCAGGGGATTGTCTAAAGCCCAGAATTTGAAGAAAAACTAGAAAACATAAGGCCAAGGGTGGGAGAACACATGAGTCTCAGTCAGTGGAGCAAACTTGGGCAGGACCTGTGGGGCCGACACAAGGCAGGTCAAGGGCAGGGAGCCCAGCACCTTCCCCAGGGACACAATTCAGCCTGCGGGAATTTTAGTGACTTGTAACTTTATAGATCGCAAAGTGATTCCTTATTTCTCATCGTACACAGTGAGCATTTTGACTAGGTTCACTTTCCTTTTTCCTCTCCTACTGTTCTGCCCCAGATCATCCAGCCTTATACTTAATTAATGGTCGGTGCTGCCTTTGAAATTCAGATGAAGCTTCCTGCCGAATGCATCGATAGAAATATACAAAGCTTTCTTTTCTTCTTTCTTTCTTTCCTTCCCCCTTATACTGCTTTCTCATCAGTTCTTGAAAAGAGCAGGTTGGCATTTATTTTCCAGCTTCAAAGATTGGTTTTGAACTGTGGTTTACTTTTCCATGGAATCCTGAAGATTGTGCACATAGGAGAAGTGACCTCATGATGTTGGACAGCGGTTCTGAAATCTAGCAAGTTCTGTCAACAGCACCCATGGCTCTGGCATCGTCATGAAAGGTCCCGCATTGAGAAAGCCTGCTCACTCTCTTCTGGGGATGGAGGAGGCTATTCGTTATATTAATTTTGAGGAAACGTGAGTGTTATTTCTCAAGACCATATTTAGGACAAATGTGACTAGCAGTTCCATTAACTACTCCCATCCTTACCCCAAGAGGAAAACCATTAAGAGATTTTTAAATAAGAGAACAAACTAATGGCTGATGGGGGAGAGGGTCACAGAGGAGAGAAAATGGACATTGAGGAGGGCACTTGTTGGGATGAGCACTGGGTGCTAATCTAATCCTGAAGCCAAGGACACACCGGATACACTGTACATTAGCTGACTTGACAAAAAATTATATGAAAAAGGAAAAAACATCTTTCATGCAGTTGACTCGCTGAGATACAATGTGTTGCTAACAACACAATCAAAGATACAGAAGCTGACACTTAAGAAACAGTAACAACTCTGCCCACTTCAACTAACTTCCAAAACCTTTAGACCTGGAAAGGTTGGAGAACTAAAATCAAAAACAAGCAAAAAGGAAACCAAAATTCTGACATGCAGCTGAGTCTTCCTTTTTTTTTTTTTTTTAATTTTTAATGCTTATTTATTTTGGAGAGACAGAGAGACAGAGTGCAAGCAGAGGAGGGGCAGAGAGAGAGGGAGATGCAGAATCCAAAGCAGCTCCAGGCTCTGAGCTGTCAGCACAGAGACCGACATGGGGCTCGAACTCACAAAGTGTGGGATCATGACCTGAGCCAAAGTCGCATGCTTAACCGACTGAGCCACCCAGGCGCCCCGAGTCTTCTTTTCAGTAATCTGTGTTATTTCTGTCAGGCCTGCGTGTTGCCCGCATGGCTCATCTGATGTCTCCTGAAAGCCTAATGCCGCGAAGTTAGAAGGGACTGGAATGTTGGGAGGACGGCGCAGTTGACTGGCACGAGAGTAACTGCATGCTTTGGCAGTCACCAACCTTGGTATCCTTCTCTGTGTTGATAACATTTTCGGGAAGCCGGGTCTCTCTGAACTCATAAGTAGAGGAAAAATCTCCTTGTGAGGCAAGGTGGGTTTGCAAGGCCTCCCACCATCAGATGGCGACCGGCATCTACCTCCAGTCACCCCCCACTCCATTTCTGCTTGAGCACCGACCCCCAAGGCGCCTGGCTAACTGAGATCAGGAGTGACTTGCCTTCTTATGCTAAAAATATGTGAATTGTACCTTGTGAAAAGACTTGTTATAGGAGTTTCCTCTTTTGTAATTATAGGAGCAAATGTTACATTTCCTGAGAAAACCTGGTTTTCCTCCCCTCGAGAAAATAGGCTATTGACCCCTGCTCACTCTTGCTTTTGCTATGCCTTGCTTTGCCTTGTATTTGAATGCGAAAGATCCCTTCCTATCACATATGATAAACATCTAGTCACCTACTGATAAAGGTTATGCATGAGTCTTCCACCAATCTATGTTCTGAGAAACTTTTATGTACCAAAGAATTTGTTATCGGAAGTTATTGTGTAAGGCAATTGCCCCTTCTGTTTTGCACCCCATACATCTGTTCAATAAATACAGCTGACTCTCGGGTCAGGGCAGAGACGCCTGCCTGGTGAGCAGGAAGAAGCCAGGGCTCTCTCGCTCCCTTTCGGCGACCCCGTCCATCCTTCAGGGAGCCCTGGACCTGCTGGAGCTGGACTCCGGCAAACATTGTCCCTGGGACATTGCAGACACACCACAACATCAGAATCCAGGGACCATCACATAACATAGGAGATCAGGCCAAGATGGCAGAAAGCTCATGTGGCCAGACTCCCTTGTACCCTGAGCCTTTTGAAATGACAAGTGCGGCATTTAAAAAAAAGAACATGTTAGCGTTAGTGAATTGGGAAGAGCCCAGGATCCAGGAAAGAGAGGAGAGTGGATTCCCAGAGAAACAGACACAGTCAGACAGTCTATGCAAGGCTCAGGCGCTCACCGCTTGTGTCCCATATTCGTTCCTGAGCCCCAGGTCCTGTACCTTCTGGGAGGCGCTGCTCTGGACACGTCTTCACAATTGGCCCAAAGCTTCCCTGAGCACCAGCCTCCATCCTCTCTCTCCAGAAACTAAATTTACAAGTTTCCTTCGGTTCATCATAGGTCTAGAAAGGACGGGTCATGAATCTGCTCTCCCTAAGGACTTACTGAGCTTCGTCTCCTGGTGTCAGCCGGCGGAACCTTGTGTGGGAGATGTCCCTTGGAATCCGAGAGCTGATCAGGGAGTGGGATCCAGAGCGTTAACCTTGCTCTCCAACAGGTACCACCTTAAGCTTCCCAGTTTTGCAAACGAGCTGATATGGCCCTTGGAGCTTTGCAAAAATGTGCTGCTGGCTGTTTTTAATCTGTACTTGTCCAGCACGTGATGCGGGGCTGGCAGTGTGCTGACCAGACACCAGGAGACTGCAGATGGTCGAAGCCTGGTCGGCTGGTAGCGGCGTGGGCCAGGAGTCCCACAGACACCTCGATACCAGTGGAGCCCTGCGCCGGCCTCCCCGGGCTCCCCCCACGCCTGCCCTTCTCTCTCCCCTGCCCTGCAGGGTTCAAGGCTCGGCAGCCCATCCACCATCTGGCCATCACCTAGATTCTCTGGTCTCCCCTAGCCCGCCCTTCAACCGACTTGCAAACTCGTGCTCTGGCCTTTGCTAAGCCCCTTCCTCCTTTCCTGTCCGCCACGACCTTGGATCAGATCACGGCTCTGCTCAGACCATCTGAGAGGTTGTTAACCGTGTTCCTGCCTTTCCTCTTCTTGCCCCAGAATCGAGCCCTGCAAGCTGCCTCCCCAGTAACCTTTGTAAAACGGATGCTGGCTTAGAATCGTGCAGGGGCCTCCTCTTGCCCTGAGGATGAAGTCTCCGCCTCGGGCCTGTCCCCTGCAGCAGGCCTGCGTCAAGCTTTACACTTGAGTGAATATTAAATCGTGGCTTCCAGCACACACACACACAGGCACACACACAATGCACAGGTGCACACACACATGCACACACACACATGCACATGTGCACACACACACAGGCACACAGACACATGCACATGCGCACACACACAGGCACACACATGCACATGTGCACACACAGGCACACACATGTGCACACACACACATACACACTCACAATTTCCTCTTGGACTCCAACTCTTCCTCCTGGACACATCTTCTTTTATGACGATGGAGGTTACAAAGCCAAGTGACATTTCTTGCAGGACCTATTTCACTTGACTTTCGCACAATTCTGTGAAGTAGGATGATCATTTTCCTGAGCATCCGGGAGCAGGCATTGGGAGTTTAGCTCCACCCAGGGCCAGACTCTGGGCCATGTCCTCGATGGCTGCCATCATCAGTAATACCCAGAATTAATCAGGAACACTCAGGATAACCCTAGGAGGTATTTCTCTGTGTGCAGGGGAGGAAACTGAGGCGCAGCCTTCTGGCCACTGAATATATGTGCACGAGCACCGGTGTCTGGGGAAGCGCCCCTGCCCACCAGGACCTGAGCCCTTGACCTTGCCAATACTTACATTTCACTGCATCTGCCTCTCCTGCTGCCTGTTTAGGGAAAGTCCTGAACAAGATCCCGCACAGGACCACAGCCAGGAAGCTTGATTAAGTTTGGGTCACTGTGTGAATAATAAGCCAAATGAGAGACGAGTAGCAACGGACAAGCCAGCCGGCACGGGAAACATGCATCTTTCAACTCCGCCCCCCCAGGATCATTTCCCAGGGAAGGGGGAACCTGGCGAGCCCATAGGATGTCGGCCCCTCCCGCTGATGAAGTCCTCCTGCAGGCGATAAATAATCTTTCCAGGACCCGCTGACGGTACTCGGAGCACGCGGTGCGTCATTATGCGTATGCGACCAGCCTCCAGACGCCAGGACGGGGAGTGACGCCTAATTCCGCTAATCAGGGTTCTGCTGCTGTCTGTGCTCTCTTCTCGTTCATTCTGTGAGTTGGGGTGGAACTGAGAAAAAGAACCCTCTCCTGTAATCAGAAGGCACTGAACTGAAGGCCAGGCGGTGCACAGAACCACGTCAGGAACAGGATGGAAGAGCCGTGTGGACGAAGTGTCTGCGATCTTTAATCTAGAAATGGCTCAGGGTAGAAGTCACTAATGTAGGTGACGAGGTAGAGAAATCACCCTTACAAAACACGTGTCCCAAATATCTAACGCATACGGGAGTGATCAGAGACTCACTATGCACCTTCACGAGGCCCTGGCTGGGCCGCTGGGGAATGTCCTGGAAAGGGTCCTCACAGACGCGTAAAGGACAACAGTGGGAGTGGTCTGACAGCAGTTCCCCTGCGGGCCCTGCGTCTCAGGTACGGAGAGGCGCATCTGTATTCCTCACTCTCTGGACTGTCCCAACAGTCTGAAGATGCAGGACATGGCCTGCGGTCCCCTCTTTTCAGGTTACAAAAACGAAGCCCTGACAGTCATTAAGGAATTTGTGGAATCCACGGAGGTGCCTGTTGGAGCCATCATGACGGTCCATGGCTGTGCCTCTTTCCAGAGTTTACCTTTCCGGCTCCATCGGGCTGCCTTCAACGTGGAGTAAACTGTTCACAGGTCATTGGAGGGGCGTGTCTTTGTGGCACATGAAGATGTTTCTGATATTTTTTGCGTTCATTTATTTTTGAGAGAGTCAGTGTGAGTGGGGGAGGGGCAGAGAGAGAGAGGGAGACACAGAATCGGAAGCAGGCTCCAGGCTCCGAGCTGTCAGCACAGAGCCTGACGCGGGACTCGAACCCACGAACCATGAGATCACGACCTGAGCCCAAGTCCAACACCCAACCGACTGAGCCCCCCAGACGCCCCGACACAAACAGGTTTCCAAGTGGAGGGGAAGCGCGTGGCACTCGCTTCTACACAGAGTGGCACTCATCCAGTGTCCGTCTGGAGTTTGTGGGACGGCCTGTCTGACGCAGCAGAGATGTCACCCTTCTCGTGGGTTGTGGGTCCCGGGCACCCCTGAAAGTGGCTGTGGAGAGAGCACGTCTCCTTCCAGGAGCTCGGGGAGCCCCAGACCTCAACTCAAGGGAATTCGAGGTGGAGGAAGTCACATGGCAGCCGGATGCGGGGCAAGGCATGCAAAGTGTGGGGCCAGGACACGCGGGTTAGAACTGTGGCCGTGCTCTCAGAAGTGTGCTGCGGGGAAGATGTGGACGTGCCCCAGCCAGAAGCTGGGGAGCTAGGGCTGCTCTCTGGGTCCGCTGACCCCGTTAGGTGTGAAGGCTGTGTACGAGCCTGTCACCCACCCTTTCCAGGCATTGCTTTAGCTCCACAAGGAAAGGACTTAACAACCTCCACAAAGACACTTTGAAAACAGAAACTGACGATACAAATACAAAAATAGATTAAACATACATTTGAGAACAAAAGAACTCAGACTAATTGTTCAGAAGAAAGAAGGCAGGGGTGCCTGAGTGGCTCAGTTTCTTGAGCGTCCGACTTGGGCTCAGGTCATGATCGCACGGTTTGTGGGTTCAAGCCCCACGTCAGGCTCGCTGCTGTCAGGGCAGAGCCTGCTTCGGGTCCTCTGTCTCCCCCTCTCTCTCTTCCCCTGCCCCGCTTGTGCTCCTCCTGTCTCTTTCTCTCTCTCTCTCTCAACATGACATGGAGGGTCGTGTTTGCTCAAGGACTAAGCCACTACAAACTTTTTGGTAAGCTTCATCTTTATCTTTTAAAATTTTGGGCACAGATGTCTCCTGATTCTGCATTTTTGATTTTCCCATCAGTAACTGTCGGCGGCAGACTTGGATTTTTGTTTCGTTGTTTTGTTTTACGCACTTCTATAGGATCCCCCAAATCTGAACTCCCTTAGGGAAGACTGCAGAAAACCGCTATCGTATGAGGGCCTGGAGGGGGGTGGGGGGGCAAGGGCTTCACCGTACACTTTGGATAATTATTGTTGACATGACTTTACTTGCACTTATGTGACGGTAAGATTTTGGATTTAAAAATGTGTGTATATAAGTACAGACATGTAGCTATGTGCACGTGCATCTATATGTTTATAATGTATCGTTACAGACACAGGTGTGTGTATGCCCGCACATGCTTGTACATACTTACGTTACACACCCCCAGAGATGCGTGTGTGCGTAGGGATATGCGTGTTCTGTGGTGGATTTATTTTAGAAACACCTGCATTGGGTTTTTACATTTTTTTGGATGTTTATTTATTTTTGAGAGAGACAGAGAGAGAGAGACAGAGAGTGAGAGCATGACCTAAGCCCAAGTTGGATGCTCAACGGACTAAGCCCCCAGGTGCCCCCTGTATTGTGTTTTTTAAGCTTACTATTTACAATAAACACTTTCCCAGCATCATGAATAAATTTTAAAAGCATTTAAATAAATTTATATTATAACATGTTCACTCCTGTCACCTTATTTTATACTAATGTTTATGCATTCTTATTATTTCTTCTATTTTATCTTTGCTTAATCAACTACATCTTGATTGCTTTATCTTCTTTTATAATTGAGAAGATTCACATATCACTCGATATTGTGCTAATAGCTATCTTTAACTTTTTCAAAAAGATTTTAAAGTTATCTTCCTGTTATTAGTAATGTTCAAAATGTTCTGTCTTGAATTCCCTGATGATGAGGTAAGAACTGGATGCCCTTGGACTTCCTCCTCCCACTTGTGAGCTGGACTAATACAGTCTGTGTGAACTCAGGTTAATAACTAGGAGTCACAGTTTGCATATATTTTATAAGAATAAATTCTGGACAAATGCAATTACTTTTATCACCAGATCCTAGACCCTCAGATTTAAATTTAACTATTTTCAGGGCTCCTAGGAATTCTTATCATTTTACTTTTACCTTCATAAGTCCTTAATTTGTGTATTTATTTTGTGATTGAAACGTCTTTAAGTAACTTTATTTTTTTATTTTTGTTTTTTATTTATTTTTGAGAGACAGAGAGAGACAGCATGAGCAGGGGAGGGTCAGAGAGAGAGAGAGAGAGAGATACAGAATCCGAAGCAGGCTCCAGGCTCTGAGCTGTCAGCACAGAGCCCGACGCGGGACTCGAACCCACGAACCGTGAGATCATGACCTGAGCTGAAGCCAGATGCTTAACCGACTGAGCCACCCAGGCGCCCCTTTAAGTAACTTTAAAGAATAGTGTAATACTGGGGTGCCTGGGTGGTTCAGTTGGCTAAGCGTCTGGCCCAGGTCATGATCTCATGGTTCGTGGGTTTGGGCCCCACGTCGGGCTCTGTGCGGACAGCTCAGAGCCTGGAGCCTGCTTCGGATTCTGTGTCTCCTTCTCCCTCTGCCCCTCCCCTGCTTGCACTCTGTCTGTCTGTCTGTCTCTCTCTCAAAAATAAATACACATTAAAAACAAACAGTGCAGAACTCTTTCCCCGAGCTCTGGACTCACACTCCAGGTTCTCACGCTGCCTGGGTATGCGGTCTTGGAGGCTCATAACTAATCTGGACACTCAGAGGCCAGTGGGCCCTGGAGGCAGAGGGGACGATGTCTATGGAGGTAAAGAGGTGGCCAAGAAGCCTGGCCTTGGGAATAGTAGCAATAGGTGGTCTTTCACTCAGGGGGAAAGGATTTGGATTTCAGACTTTTCTTTTAATTTTTTTTGTTTCTCTCCACGACTTTTAAAGGATATGTTAGATGTATCTCATAGTAAAGTCTAATTTATAAAAGATATATGTATGCACATATTCGGTATATATGCCCCGAACATATTTTTAACACTGGGGACACCAGATCTTACAAACCTTACCATGGGGCGCCTGGGTGGCTCAGTCGGTTAAGCGTCTGACTCAGGTCATGATACCGCGGTTGGTGGGATCGAGCCCCATGTTGGGCTCTGCACCGGCAGTGAGGGGTCTGCTTGGCATTCTCTCTCTCCCTCTCTCCCCACCCCTGCACCGCTCATGCTCTCTCTGTCTCTCTCTCAAAGTAAATAAACAACGTCAGAAACTGCAGAAAAGCCTTGCTGTAAGGACGGGGCGGGGCAGGGACGCCACGGCAGGCCCCAGTGCAGAGCGGCCTGAGATCAAGGAGTCGCGGAGCAAGGGCAGAGGCAGGGCCACGTCCCGGGACGCCTCTGGAGGAGAGGGCACGGGTCCCTGGGACGTCCCGGCTGGGAGCCCAAGTACAGCTGTCAGCCCTGCTGCTGTCACACTCCAAAGAGAGTGAAGGACGTCGCCGCTAAAACTAAAACACGGGCTGCCGTGAGGGGCCGTGCGCACCTTCAGTCGCTGTCCCCCGGCAACTCCTTGCGGCAGCCAGAAAGCACCTTCCGTCCCCTCTGTAGGGTGACCTTGGGGCAGCCTGGCCACGAGCACGGTAGTGGAGGCGAGCACAGCCGTGCATTATCTGAGCTGGAAGGAGCCGTAGACACGGCTCCCCCAGGCCATCCGGCGGCTGGGGCTGCTGAGGCTCCCCTCTCTTCTCAGGGCGCCCATCACACCCTTTCCCAGGGGGCCCCCTGGGGAGCAGTCTCCAGCCCTTCTGGAAGGATGTCCTTCCGATGGTCCCGGAAGCTGAACCCACGAACCCACGATGGCTCCTGCCAGGGGCCCGGAAATCTTGCGAGGAACCCGGGCAGCTGCTCAGCTGGCCGGTGGCCATGCCGTCCTTGTCCCGCTGCCCTGGTGACCGGTCACCTACTTTGGGATGACGGTAACACAGACTCTTTCCTGAGAGCTGAGTGCCGCGGCCACCTCTGCCAGGGGAGGCATGGGTTGGCTAACGCTTTTAAGAAGACGGAAGTGGCTGTATTCCTTGCTAAGGCCGCCTGATAAAACAGCACAGGCGAGCGAGGTGCTGGAACAGTGAGAATGTGCTGCTTCACAGTTCTGGGGACCCGAAGGCTAAGAGCGAGGGGTTGGTGGGAGTGGTTTCTCCTGACGTCTCCCTCTCTTTGCTTTGGCGGCTGGCTGCCTTCTTGCCGCGCCCTGACGTTGTCTGTCCTCTGGGGGGTTTTGTCCTAATCTCTTCTGTTTTTTAATTAAAATATTTTTTTCTTTAATGTTTATTTGTTTTTGAGAGAGAAAGAGACAGAGAATCAGATGGGGAGGAGCAGAGAGGGAGACAGAGTGCAAAACAGGCTCCAGGCTCTGAGCTGTTAGCACAGAGCCTGACGGGAGGCTCGAAATCACGAACTGTGAGATCCTGACCTGAGCCAAAGTCAGACGCTCAACTGACGGAGCCACCCAGGCATCCCTTGTTTAAAACCTTTTTTCTGATGTTTATTTATTCTTGAGAGAGACAGAGGCAGAGTGCGAGCCAGGGAGGGGCAGAGAGAGAGAGGGAGTCAGTCTTCAGGGGACGCTAGTTAACTGCAGCTCAACCTGCAGAGCCTATCTGACCTGGGGAAGGGAATCACCCAACGCCAGCCCCCACCAGCCATCAGGTCCCACCTAAAGGGGGAAGAAAAACTGAGAAGCAAGTGTGACGTTTATATTCCAAAGACAAAAGATCACTACAAGTGTGAGATGTCACTCACCCCCTTCCAGAATGGCCACGACTGGGAGGTTCACACCACCACGTGCTGGTGAAGATACGGACAGCGGGAACCCGCATGCTCCGGGGGGAATGCAGAACGGCGCGGCCACTCTGGGGAGCGTTTGGTGGTTTCTTGCCAAAGTACATCTGCCCTTGCCTAGTGACCAGCAGTCCTGCTCCTCGGCACTCACCCACAGGAGCTGAAAACTTAGCTCCACACAAAAACCAGCACCCGAATGTTTATTGCAGCTTTATTCACAATTACCCAAACTTGGAAGGAACCAAGACATCCTTCTGTAGGCAGAAAGGTGTATCGATTGTGGTCCAACCAGACGACGGAATATTATTTACCAGTAAGAGGAGATGAGCCGTCAAGCTATGAAAAGCCATGGGGGACCCTTAAGTGCATGTTACTAAGTGAGAGAGCCCACCCTGAGCGGGCTGTCTACACCGTGTGAGGCCAGCTTCATAACCGCCTGGGCGAGGCAAAGAAAATGGAGAGAGGAAGAGGGTCAGTGATTGTCGAAAGGCATTTGGAGAGATAAATTGGCTGAATGCGGAGGATTTTTAAGGGAGTGAACATACTCTATGGTATAATGGCGGATACATGCATTGTGTGTTTGTCAAGGTCAACAAAACGTATAACATCGGGGGTGAGCCCGAAGGTGGACAATAGACTTCAGGTGATTATGACGTGACAGAGGAGGTCCTGCCTCAGTAAAAACTGTCCCACTCTGGTGAGTGATGTTGATGTGGGGGGAGAGGTTGTGCAGAGTGAGTGTCTGCGATTTCCTCTCTATATTGGTGTAAACCTAAAACTGCTCTAAAAATAGTCTTTAAAAAATAATCATCTCTCCAAAATTATAACATGGGGTCACCTGGGGGGCTCAGTCAGTTGACCGTCTGACTCTTGGTTTCAGCTCAGGTCATGATCCCAGGGTTGTGGGATCGAGCCCCACATCAGGCTGTACATTGAAGATGGAGGCTACTTAGGATTCTCTCTCTCTTTCTCTCCCTCCCTCTCCCCCTTTCCCCTGCTTCTGTGCACACTCTTTCTCTAAAGTAAAAAGACTGAAAAACTAAAAAATAATAATGACAGTAGTCAATGTGCATGAGAGAAAAGTAAATATACAAATATTCAGGGAGAAATTATTTTTAAAAAGCATATAAAATTAACTTCTCTCATTTGAAAAGTGAGAAGAGAGATCAAGTCTGTAGAAATGGAGAATTATGTGGTTTAGCCCATGGTCTCCCACACTTTTAGAGTGAAATAAGGTTGCATAGGAATTATTTAACAAGAATATTAACATAAAAACATTCAACATGACCAGAATGCTTTTAATAAACGAATGTATGAAGGAAGGGGGGAAAGATACCTAGAAAATAATCACTTTGTCAAAAAAATAATATGCACAAGACATGAAAGAAAATAAATCCAATGATCACCAATTAGTTCCCTTCAATTAGGGAATGCTTAGCACTTCCCATTTTTATTTCTTTATATATATATATTAACTTTTGAGTACCGTATTTGTTTCTTCAACAACATTTGTAGTGGGTGCCTATACATATAGGTCTGAATCTGAGTCCAAACAGTTCAACGTTACATGTTTAATTTAATTCAACCAACTGTCATTATTGGTACGCACTGTTCAAGCTAGAACTCAGAGATAAGACACGCTGTGCTACTTCATACGAGATGATTCTTCTATTAAGGGAAGCCCAGACATGACAACAACTTAAGTAAAGGACAAGGCTGTTTGGAAAAACCTATTAAGTAGAGAAAACGGCTCTGTAGAGGCAGTGAGGAAAGAGCTAGTAATTCAGACAGAAGGAGAGTCACGGAAAGTATTGAAAAGGAGGCATAGGATCTGGGATATTCATATACAAGGTATTTGGGATGCATGGGAAACTGTAGAAAGATGTTGTAGACAGACAGTCTAGTTCATTGAGGAGGGGTGTGCTTTTCTTTACTTTAGAAGATCGCTCTACCATGAGTGCAGGGACAGAGACAAAATTTGGGTGAAGTTAGCTGCTGTAACTTCTTCCTACAGTAAACAAGAGAAAAAAATCTCGTAAAGTGGGTTTAGGCAGAAAATTGAACACTTGAGGTAATTTTTCCCCTCTCTTCTTTCTTCTCTCTCTAGAGTTGTGTTGCCTATATTTTTTTGTAAAACTCTTTATAAACTATTGGCTCTAGCAGGGAGGCCAACGAGCTGGTGATGTCGATTGTAAGGCCAGAGTGGTGAGGTGTCAGTATATTTAAAATTTTTTTTAAATGTTTATTTATTTTTGAGAGAGAAAGACACAGAGCATGAGCAGGGGAGGGGCAGAGAGAGAGGGAGACAGAATCAGAAGCAGTCTCCAGGCTCTGAGCTGTCAGCACAGAGCCCGATGCGGGGCTAGAACCCACGGACTGTGAGATCATGACCCGAGCTGAAGTCAGATGCTTAACCGCTGAGACCCCCAGGCGCCCCAGTGTCAGTATATTTTGAAGCATGTGCCCGTAATTACTCATCAAACCCTCTCGCTCTGGCGATTTGTCACACTATTGGTCCCTCTTGTGTTGAACTCCAAAAGAGCCATTTTTGTGTTTACTTTTTTTAAGTGTTTATTTATTTATTTTGAGAGAGAGAGATTGAGTAAGTTGAGAAGGGGAAGAGAGAGGGGAGAGAGAGAAGCCCAGGTCAGGTTTGAATTCAGGAATTGTGAGATCATGACCTGCGGTGAAATCGAGTCAGGCAAGCGCCCAAATGAGCGCCGCCCCCTCCCCCGACCCCCAGCGCCGCTGAAGAGCCATGTTTAGACGCCCAGTAGAGCCCTGGCCTCGATGCCTTAGAGGGCCACCTCCTTCCAGCCCAGGCTTGTAATTTTGAGCTCAGTCACCTTCTCCATCCATTTTTCCTTGTCCTGATCGGGTTTTGGCCACACGGGAAAGGACATCCTCCCTCCAAGGATGAAGTTTTGTCAAAGGAAGATACTCGTCACTACTGTGTCCCAAATTCATATGGCATGCTCCAATCACTGCTGCCCACACGCCTTGGGGAGTGACTTGAAAAAAACCCATCCCTTTGAGGAAGTTAGGGATTATGTGTTCATTGGAAACATGAGACTTTTTAATTTGCAGTAAGGAGATGTGTAAATTCTGTTGGGTATCAGAAATGCCGATTTATTTTTTATTTTTTAATGTTGCTTTATTTTTGAGAGAGAGAGAGAGAGAGAGAGAGAGAGAGAGAGAGAGAGAGAGAGTGCAAGCATGGGAGGGGAAGAGAGAGAGAGGGGGAGACAGAATCGGAAGCAGGCTCCAGGCTCTGAGCTGTCAGTGCAGAGCCCAATGTGGGGCTCGAACCCACAAACTGTGAGATCATGCCCTGAGCCAAAGTCAGACGTTTAACTGAGCCACCCAGGTGCCCCAGAATTGTCGATTTAAAAGGAAAGATGAGGCAAAGCCATCTTACATTTGCTGGATGTGAGCAGAAATTCACAAGTCCTCAGAAAGGAAACCACAGATAAAGATAATACAGAACCACCTAGAACCGTGGCACAGTCCCCACGCCTTCCTTTCCCAGCTTCAGCTCCCACCACTGAGACGCTGGCACTTTGTGTTCCTGGGGCCCCAACCCGCTGTCCTCCCCAAACCCGGAAGACTGCTTCCGGGTCCCAGGGCTCTGGCTGGTCCCGGTTTTTAAAGGAGTTCCTCCCACCAGTCCGGAGGCATTGCTATCCTTTCAAACCCAGATCTGACACAATGTGTGTCCTCCTGGGACAGGTCCCTGGCCTCCTGGAGAGACTGAACGTCCTTCTTTGGTAACACTGACCACCTCCTATGTCACTTCATTGGCTGCGGACGCATCCGTCTGCCTGTGACGCTACGGTCTTACGAGGTGGGCCAGTGAATCTCGTCCCGCAGCAAAGAGGCTGGCGTTTCTGGCATCTATTATCTTCTCAGTAAAGTTTAATGAATAAATGAATCCAATCAAATAATATTCAGCCCTGAGTGTGAATTTTTATTGGCTCTGTGAATTGGGACATCCTCAGAACATTCTGGAAACCCACTGTCTTCAGAGTTAATGGATGTACTTTCCCATATTACTATTTTGAATATTAAGGTAATTGTTCTTTTTAAGAACACTTCCAAAATTATGCTTATGCTTGTGTGAGAACATTTTTAATGCTTTTCTTTCTCAGTTGCGTTTGATCTCTCTATAAAAAGTCTGACGGAGCCTGATGATTTTAAGTGGATTTCCTAGACAATATACAGGAGAACATTAGCGTAGGGCTGAAGGTCATTTTGTACCCTTGGAAAAATTAATAATATATTCTCCACGAAGAAGCATTTTCTTAGATAAAGAGGGAAATGGTGCTTGAAAGCAGAAAGATCAAGAAAGTGTCAGAACCAATGAGAATTAGGGGCCCAGCCCCATCCCCGTAGAGGAATCCTGAGGTCTGCTGGTCTTCTAAAAGCTGCTGCTCTTCCTGCCTTTAAAAGCCTGTGCTCTCTGGAAACGATAAATGTAGGAAAAGAAGCGAAACAGTCAGAAAGGGTACTGGAAAGAGCCAGAATAGCCTATGAAGGCACATCATTCTTCTGCGATCATATTCTGGGCCAACAGGGTAAGCCATGTCGAAAGGCTCTGCCTCCGTGAAAGGTCTTCTGATAAAGTGATCTTCTTATTTGTGTTGAAGTCGCAATTCAAATAGATTGGGACACACGTGTGTACCTTACAATAGTTTAAGTAATCATGTTGCCAAGAGAAATCTGAAAAATGTCTCTGAGCTAAATTCAGTGAGAGAATTCTCAAGGGTGGGAGGTAGGTTTTATTTGCTGAATGTTGGAAATACAGTGTTACAGTAGCTGATGGAAGGGTTTCATTTAGAATAGTACAGAGTTGCTATCACACATTTGTCAAGGGGAATACCCTTAAAATGATCCCTATGTTTACTTCAAAGATGTATTAGATTAAAAAGAGCCATTACTAACAGCTTTAGATACATGGGTTTTTTCAATGTGAAATTTCCCACTATAGAAAATATATATATTCAGTTTCTAATTATACCTCAGAACACTATCTGACCAATCTAGAAGGACAGACTCTACCCTACAGAGACTCTGGCAATTCAGTCTTTGGATGCTGGAAGCTGAACAGAGTTCCGGTAGGAAAATTGAAGCATGGAAAACGAACCCTCTCTTGGGCCTCAGAATGAGGATCTAGGATCAGGTGTGAGTCTCGGATCTAAATTTCCATGACAACCTCATTTCTTATGCATTATCTTTAAGTAACCGGGATTCGAACTTAATGGGATTCATAGGTTGGAAGCATCACCTCATATTAACCCAGAAATAAATTGCCAGGTAGTGTGGAAAGAGCGTGGCTGGTCAGTATTGAATGCTTAAGGCGTCTATGACCCTCAACCCACACAGGTGTGGAAGTCATTGTCCCTTCCCCCTGAGGTCTGTGTTTCAGGCATAAGCGTGTATCAAAATAAACTCGATTTTGGCACGAGGCACACATGTCTGTGGAATGCCCAACAGTGGCTCCCATTTACTAAATATGTCTGAGCGCTTTACAGACTCTCTCTCTGCCTTCATGGCACAGAGAGCTTTCAGTTGAGGAAACTGAGTCTCTGCATTGAAGCATCTTACTCAGCACCACACAGACTCAATGCCAACTTTTATTCTCCATTGGATCATGTGGCCTCACCTGCACAGTAGGGCTTCCGCCTCTGTGGACATGCAGAGCAACCCCAGGTTTGCTCCGTGTCCACGACCTGTCTGATGCAGTCACCCTCAGGGACACATTTGAGCTGTGCCTGGCTGCAGAAATTCCGTGCTTTGATCAGGCTGCCTTCTCTTGATGTTCTGAAAACTCCCAAGGAGCTGAGAGTCTGGTTGTCACCTGCCTCGGACCCATCTCGTCCCATCTTGTTCTGTTCCTCAGCTCGAGGCTTCGCTTCCGTGCGCTGACCCGTCGCCTCCCGGAATGCCCGTGCTCAGGGCTGTTGGCTCCTCCCGGGGGCGCAGGGGTGCCAGGCAGGAAGGATGGATGCTCCTCTCACTCACTGCCCTATCTCAAGCATGGACACAGATCTACCTTCTCCTCCTGCCCCACAAAGCCGAGAAGACGCAGTGGTGAACAAATATGAACTTAGTGGCTGGCATAAAAGAGCTTTAAAAAAAAAAAACCCTTAAAATCAGCCATCGAAGATCCCCAGTGGCTGTTTGGATTCCTCACTCTTCAGACCAGAGCGCCCACCGTTAGTTTTGCTCCTTCCCAAGTTCCAGGTCCTTGTACCCTTCGTTTAGACCTAACAGGGGACAAAAGAAAAGTCACCTAAGACCAAAACAAAATCTCTGCAGTGTGTGTCTCTCTGCTTCTGCCTCTCAGGAGAGAGACTGCGCAATGATTGGACATCACAGGGTGCTCGCTCTCTCTCTCTCTCTCTCTCTCCTTCTTCAATTTCCTTCTACAATTGACTCAGTTACTTAGATCTTTATATAACCAAAGACCATTAAAATATCTTCCCGAAGGGAAGAGCAGTCTCCCACTAATGTAAATTATGTTGTCACTCCTTAAAATGCAGACAGTGAAGTTTTAAAAAACAGGTAGTTTAATATAATGTTCCCACAGTTCTGTACCACATATACCTACCTATGAAAATCACGTAACAGCTTACAGCGTGGGCTCAAGACGGCCACCATCAACTTTAGGGAAGGTTTTCAAAGTGGTGCCATTTTTTAAAACATTTTTTAAAAAGTTTATCTATTTTTGAGAGAGAGAGAGAGACAGACAGAATCTGAAGCAGGCTCCAGGCTCTGAGCTGTCAGCACAGAGCCTGACAGGGGACTTCAGCACAAGAACTGTGCGACCATGACCCGAGCGCAAGTCAGATTCCCAACGACTGAGCCGCCCAGGCACCCGGAAAATGAGACGTTTGTACCCACTACCTGTAACAATGACCTGAGTTCTAGCTTGGCTACAACGGCTGCCCTGCCAGGGGTCTCCGGGAGCAGAGTTATCCTCCCAGTTTACGCGCGAGATGTCTGAGGTTTACTGAGGCCAAGGCAGGTTCTAGAACAGGGTTCTCCAGACCCTAGTCCAGAGGCACAAAGTCTGCAGCTGGGAATAGTCAGGTGCCAAGCAAATTCTGAACATCAAAGAGGGAGCGTGTGCGTGGTCATCTTGAGTCCTCTGCTCCCCCAGGTGCGGGGAGGTGGCTCCATCCTGAGCCGGCAGGGACCCCTGGTGTTACAGATGTTTGGAGGTAAATCAAATCCCATCTCAGTATGTGACGCGGGGGCAGCCTAGGGTAAGTGGCTCCTGGTGGGACATCCAGTCCCCAGGTCCTGTTGAAGAGGCTGTGAGTGGCTTCAAAGCAGGGGAGGCTGGTAGGAGAGGGAGGTGAGCTGGGTTTTTTGCTCTAGGAGAGCGATGTGGCAGGTAACCCATCGGGGCCGGTGAAAACTGAGTTCGCCAGAGCCAGGGTCCTGGCCAGAATGCTGCAGGAACAGACAAACTCGGTTCCCCAGGCACGGTGAGAAACTTTCTCTTTCTACTAAGGTCCGGCGGGGAGGGAAGACAAGGTTGGCTTCGCAGCTGGGACTTGAACTTGACGCGGGTCCAGGGCCGGCTGCACTGGCTGTCTGCAGCCACTGTTGGGACAGAGATCTCCCAGATGACACTGGTGCTTCGTGTTCAGACCCACTTCACGGGGTCTTGTTCACAGCTTCCTCCACGGGCATCTTCCGCCTGGCTTATGGACCACTAATTTTTGGCAAAGCTCTACTTCAACCCCCATGAGGGTAGATTCGACCGATGCTTCGAGTCGCTGTCAGCATTATCAGAGCAGAACCAGGTGCCGGTTCTCTGAATCGGCGGCCTCTGGGCCTCGCACCTCGCCTGCTGCCGTGGCTGTGGTTCTGCGGGCGGTCCCAGGGTGGCGAGCACTGTGCGTCCTCGGCCTCTCCAGAGGGGGCTGGGCACACAGCCAGTGTCAGAGGGCCTCCCGGAAAAGAGCAACCGAACAGGAAAGTGCCGGCTTAGCTTGTCAGGCTGCCACCACAGGCAAGGTCAGCGTGAAGAGCAGACAGATAGGGCAGGTGCAAGGCAGGACAGACAGAAGAGACTTGAGGATGAAGGGTCCGTTATGTCATTCGGAGCTGAGTTTCAATACACTGCAGAGGACCGATGTTCACCGTCCCGGGAACGCCCCGACAGTCACGGAGCACCGAACACCGTGGGCTTTTCCCACTTGGTGCCTCACACAGCATCTTTTCTCCTTTTAAGTACAGCGTGTGGATGAATGAAAGCCAGATATAGACCCGTCTCTGTCCTTATTTATGAGAGAAATGCACTCGGGCTCTGGGTGTGCCTGGACCCCACTGCACTTCTGAGTACCGCCAGCCGGCTTACCCCAGGGCCCAACCAGGGTCTAGAATGACATTGCGGTAGATGTGGGCGGGAAGGGGGCTGCTACCAATTTGTGTCCATGTGGAAAGTATTATCTCAGAACAAGCTTTCACTGGGCTGCGTGCTCTGGAAACAATCATTTGCTAAAGGAAATGTCACCGATACCCTGTCTGCCATTTCCCTGCCTTCTGAAGCGTTTTCAGAGACACTGGGGCGATGCCTGCCACCCACGGGAAGGACTCTTCACCACTGGAATCAAGTGTTCAATGCTTTCTTTCTTTTTAGTTTTTAAAAATGTTTATTTATTCTTGAGAGACGGAGTGAGGAGGAGAGAGAGGGGGAGACTCAGAATCCGAAGCAGGCTCCAGACTCCGAGCTGTCAGCATAGAGCCCGACGCGGGGCGGAACTCACGAAATCTGAGATCATGACCTGAGCCGAAGCCGGACGCTTAACCGACGGAGCCGCCCAGGCGCCCCTCGCCATCTGCCTTCCTTTGGTGATGGAACCTTCAAGGGTACCTGGCTGTCAGAACCTTAGTCGCCTCCCCAACTTTGCTTATGGCCAGAGGTGGCCGTGTGGGGAAAGAGTGACCAATGAAACGAGAGTCACAGACATGTGAGCAACCTCTGGGTTGGCTCTTGGATGAACTGGCTGTGCCCCACCTCCTCCTGGCCGTCCTCACTGACTGGGGTTCAAAGCTGGTACAGAGAGTGAGAGCAGGTACCCGGGGAAGTGAGCTGGAGGCTTTCTGGTGAGGCCCTCGGGAAAGCGCACCGATTGCTCTGGTCCCCACGTCACCACCATGCTGGCTGCTCGTTATCCACTGAGACTCTCAGTGTCGCAGCTGAGAGGCCAAGGCCAAGGCCGTGTGGCCGCAGAGCCTAAAATGTACACCATCTGGCCCTTCCCAGAGCAAGCTTGCTGCCTCCTGGTCGGAGTACAAAACCCTAGTCAGGACTGGAGGGGACCTGAAACGAGTGGAAGGCGTCCTTGTGTTGGACGTCAGCTGTGGGCCTGAATTCTAGGCTGAGCCCTGCTCCCACGGAGGTGGATAACGTTGGGCAGATCAGTTCATCTCCCTGGTTGGTTCCCGCCTACGCACCGCGGGTGGACCGCTGGGGGGTTCTCGGACATGCACGGGGTGCCAGGCGTAGCCGGACTCGCTCACCCCACGATCTCCTGCATAACCTGGGACCCTTTCATCATCTTTCATCTGCGAGAGTGGCCAGCCCTCGCCTCCCTGCTTCCTGCGGTGAGTGAGGCCTGACGCATGCAATTCGCAATTCGATGCCCAGTTCTGTGGAGCAGGGCCAAACGTAATTTTCTTTCCTTTCTTTTTCTATTTTTTAAAAATGTTTATTTATTTTTGAGAGAGAGAGACAGAGTGGGAGCAGTGGAGGGGCAGACAGAGAGGAAGACACAGAATCCGAAGCAGGCTCCAGGCTCTGTCAGCACGGAGCCTGACTCGGGGCTCGAACTCACAACCCACGAGATCATGACCTGAGCCCAAGTCAGACGCTTAGGTTTTTAAAAAAGCTAACAGCCCGTTAGAAGAGTCTGTTGGCTTTTAAACAGTGCTTTGTTCTGGCTTGCCAGTTATCAGCTGGTGCTAAACACGGTAAAACCAATCAGCTGAACAAAACGGATCCCCGTGAAGCACAGTGCGGACTCACTGAGGTTTTGGACCAGCGAGGTTTTCTGTCTTTTAGGGGGAGATATGGAAGATCATAGTGAGCAATTACGTTTAAGTAAATTAATAAAAAGTATCTGTGCTTATACAGCAGGAGGGCTTGAATCAGAAATAATTTTAAGACACAGTTCGTATTAGGTCATTTAGGACTGAGTCGAACAGCTACTCCGTAACATAATGAACTGCGGAAATTTGCCATTTTAAGAAAAGTTAGAAAATTCAACTGTGTTTTTATTTTTCTTCTCTGATGTTCAGAGTGTGAGGTCAGTGAACTCTGAGCAGCAACGGACTGATGCCTTCTGACCCGAATGTGTACCTTCCTTTCCTGATATCTGTCCGTGAAACTTCACAGGTGCTTTGCCAACAGTTCCCTGGAGGCTCTGCAAACAGGGGCAGGGGGAGGTGGGGAGAAGAGGCTTTCCTCGCCTGTACCTTAACCGGTGGCTGGGAGCTCATCGTCAGGACAGAGAGGCTGCCTCCCCGCCCATGAGAATTTCCTGCTGGAGGATTTGAGCGTTCCCTTCAGTGGAAAGGGGGAAATAATCATCTGCTGCTCTCTGTCCGTCATCGACTAGTCAGGAAGACAGAGCGGGCAATGCTTCTTTCCATGGGAGGATTTTATTTTATTTTATTTTTAAGTTTATTTGTTCATTTTGAGAGAGAGAGGGAGAGAATCCCAAACATGTTCTGCACCATCAGCATGGAGCCGGACACGGGCCTCAAACCCATGAACTGTGAGATCGTGACTTGAGCCAAAATCAAGATTCAAATGCATAACCAACTGAGCCACCCAGGCGCCCCCAGGGACAGGGTTCTAACAGGGGGGATTGGTTGAGCAGATGTGGGAAGACGGAAAGGTGCAGGGGTCCCCGTAGCGGGGCAGGGGTGTGGAGGGGGCCTGGTAGAAGCTCCCCTTCGGTTGGGGCCGGCTGGCCAGCATGGTGGTTCATCCACGATGACTCCTGAGGTGAAGAGAAGGGTGAGGAGGGAGACTGACCCTCACTGTGGGATGAGGAACTATTGCTCAGGTGATGTGGGCTGAGTCCTTCCTCTTCTCCCCACCTGCCTCCCTGTCCCTGTTTGCAGAGCCTCCAGGGAAATGCTGGCCAAGCACCCATGAAGTTTTATGGGCTGGACCGGGCATCAGGGAATAACGTGGGTTTGGACAATAGCTTAAAAACCCACATGTGCCCTTTTGGGGCCCCTTGGCATGTAATCTGCAGTTACGGGTAGTGTTCAGTCACACTTTGCTCTATGTCACAGCGATCCCCGGTGAATAAGGAATTTACGGCCGGGTTGCCAGTAAGTAATAGCATTAGTCTGGGGTACTGGTGATGCTGCTCTATGTCCAGTGTTTAATCATGTTCCAGACCACATACTCTTCATACTTGCTGCCTGCTGGGCACTTGCAGGTACTAGAGGGAAAGTGGACCCTCCAGGGTCAGATCTTGTCCTCAAGAAGGTTTCATCCAGGTGAGGAGAGAGGCGGAGGGAAGTCACGAAATAAGTATGCCCAGTTGTTGCAGGGAAAGACTCGCATTCGCTCCCCCTTCCTGCTCTTTTCATGTAAGAGCTGGGGACCAAGAAGTGCTGCTCAGCTCCCCGAAGAGAACTTGCTGTTCTCATCTGTGAAGCACAATGTGAATATGGTGCCTCCTTCCGTAGTGTAGGGACGGTACGGTTGTTGTACGGATGAGACAAGAGAATCCACGGAAAGGAGTTGGATCACAACCGACACCGTGAACCCCCAGTGAACGTGAACTGTTCGCATCACCTAACTCTCCTCTATTCTTACTTCAGTCAGTGTTGTCATTTCTACCAAAGCCTGCCAGACTTCCTAGATGCTCCCAGGTCAAATTAGTCCTCAAGTACGTTACTTTTCACCCAGGATTCTCTGACTTCTTCATCCCATTGGCCATGTCTCCATCACCCTCACATCTGCATCATCATCGATGGCAATCAGGACCGCTCACTTACAAGCCCTGCCCTTCCCCGCCCAGGCTTTTCTCTGCCGCCAGACCCATGTGGACAATTGAAATCCTGAATGTTTCTTTACTGTGCTTGGAAACATCAGAATAGGTGAAGCTTCACACTTTGTCATTTGGTAAACTCATCCACGATCCGGTCACTTCTTTTCTGCATTGATACCCTCCTACTTTTGTCTACACAGCCAGTAAATGCATGGCATCCTTTGACCTGATGAACATTCCAGAACACAAAGCCTTCTCTGGACCCTCACAAGGCAGAGGTAGTGACTTCATCATCTTTAGTTTTAGACCTTCTGTACCTTTATCTAAGTTCTACATAAAAAAGCTAGTCTCTTCCCCGTCACCATTTAGAGTGTGAATTCCTCGAGAGTGAAGAAAAGGCGTGCTATTCTTCAGACTCTAACACATCCTTGGTACCCATTTAGCTGTTCTATATATATTTATATAGAATATAAATTCTATATCAAATATTGTAATTAAAATTCATGCACCATCAGCACACTTAGCCAGAGTGTAACTTCATACGTAGACACACATCCACCACTGTCCTTGTTCTTGGCTTTTCTTAATTCTAGAACTTTCTTCATAGCCCCCTGTTTTAAAAAGCATGCCGTGGGGGTGCTTGGGTTGCTCAGTCCATTGAGCATCCGACTTTGACTCAAGTCATGATCTTGCAATTCAAGTTCGAGCCCCTCGTGGGGCTCTGTGCTGACAGCTTAGGGCCTGGAGCTGCTTCAGATTCTGTGTCTCCCTTCTTCTCTGCCCTTCCCCTGCACACACACTCTCTCTCTCTCTCTCTCTCTCTCTCTCTCTCTCTCTCTCTCTCTCCCTCTTAAAATAAATTAAAACATTAAAAAAATTAAAAAAAAAGAAAGCATGAGATGTATGTAGGCTTTCCCACCTGGTACTGATTTTTTTGTTCTGGAATCTCGATCACGGAACACTCTCCCTCCCACGTCTGTGACGCTCTAGCAGGTGGGACTTCCTGACCTCTGCAGGAGGCGCTGTGTTATGATGTTTACAGCTGCAGCCTCACCCTGTGCAAGGCCTCCTCCCTGCTTGAAACAAAGCCACCGGGTTCAGAACCTCTTCTCTCTTTGACCTCTTACCATTCTGGCCTTACCTCTTTGAGAAGCTGAGATGAAAAATGGGTGGAATGAAGGACAAAATTCTAGGAGATGACAAATAGCCTGCACTTTAAAATGTCATTGCAGGAAAAATGTCCGCACTACTGCCTGCCCTGCTTCCTGGAGGACAGAACGAGTGTCCAGGGAGTGTACACCAGGTGCGGTTTTGTAAGCAGCAAAGAAGATCAGATTTTCTAACAATCTTGCAGAGCAAATTCCCACATCTACAAAGTGTTAAAGGGAATATTCTTTGGTGAAACCTCGGTAGCCTAGAGTTCACTTTTGATGACTTGACAGTGAAAATACAGTTGAATTTTTATTTTTATTTGTTAAAGTTTATTTCCTGAGAGAGAGAAAAAGGAAAGGGCAGAGAGAGAGAGGAAGAGAGAGATCCCACACGGGCTCTGCATGCTCATCGCAAAGCCTGACTCAGGGCTCAATCTCACAAACCACAACATCATGACCTGAGCTGACATCAAGAGTTGGACGCTTAGGTCAGGCACCCCTGCAGTCTAATTTTTAAAACTATCGCAGGGATTCAGTGCTTACAGAAGAACGATGACCATGTTCTAAGAGCTCCTCGGTGCAGGGGGCAGACGTTGGTGGTCCCTGTGATCAATGTGGCTCACGTGCTTCTGGAAGCTCACTGGATCTCTGTAATCCTTTCAATTTGATGAGAGGTTTTTATCAAATCCCTTCCCAACATTGCAGCAAGCTTCTCAGTTCAATGGCTGTCATCATGTCATCCTCGTGAAGTCCACAGATGCTCAGATTCTGGTGATGTTTCATTATGACTCACTAAAATCACTTGTGAGAGCCGAGCCGTGTTAGCGTGTTTCCAACACTGATGCCATTGTCTTTCCAAGCTGAGAGCTTCCTATGACCCAGAGCTTTCTGTGAAAGGCCCAAAGGACCACAGAAAGCTCGGGAGAGTTTTTGGAGTCTACTGCTCACACTACCCATCATTCCCAGAGAGACGCTTGTCTCCAACAGACGCATCAGAGGGATGAGAGCTAGCCCTCGCCAATGTCACTGGTCAGAGCAGTCGTCAGGTGCAGGCACTCGTGTTGAAGGATAATTACAATAGAGCGTTGAGCTTGTGTAGACAAGTAAATGGCACTGCTACGAAATGATTATCCACGTTTGAGGACATTAGATGGTCTAAGGCAAACACAGCAAATCCTCCTTTACCTGGCTGTCACTTACCAGGCTGTCTAAATGTTCTGGAACACTGGGAAGAGCCCTGGGACAGGCCATGTTACCTTGGGACGACATGAGCTCTCTCTGAGACCACGTTCTTGTGCTCACAAAACTTCCCCACAAAGGAACCCACTGGGCCGATGCTCTTTCCCTATTTACTCTTCCATTAAACGCTAGATCCTAACAAAGTCATTCATTATTTTCTCAGTGTAGCTAACATAAGAAGAGATGGGGGCTGGGGATTTGAGAGAAGCAAATGCACTAAGAAAACAAGGATAGACAGGCTATAATGTGATTTTTAGGAGAGAAGATACTAACTCTTCTCCTAAGTAAATGCCAGATGGTGGCTGACGTGCGTGTCCACTTACGGGGAGAATGTGCACGTCCCAGCGGCTTCGGTACAAGGCTGTGCTGTTGTGTGGCTCAGCCAACACAGTTCCCTTCCTGTATTGTGGAAAGGCCAAGCTGTTAGCAATGGTGTTCTAATCCATAGGAGGAGCATACATCATACAGGTTACATAGTTTTCTGCAGAAAATGTTTCAATTGGAAGCCTGAGTTTGAGGTGTTATGCCCAAGTTTCCAATATCGCCCCCAAAGGAACCAGAGACTACCAGGGAGACTGAGTCACGCATGCAAAAACAAAGGGCTTTATTACAGGCTTAAGTTCAGGCTCACAGACTCCACCAAGCATGGGGCCATGTGGAGAGAGCCCCGAACATGACAGCCTAGGGGCTTTTTTAGGAAGGGGCGTTACAGGAAATGACGACACAGGCACAGCATCCGTTCCCTACCCCCCTATAAATACTGGCAGTAGTGGGAGCCAATCACAACATTTAGAGTATCAACCAATCACAGAGTGGGCCCAGGACTCTCATGTAGGGCGTGACTAAGACCCTCACATAGGGCAGGGCGTGACTAGCCTCTATCTCTAAGCTAACCCCTAGAAAGTTCAAAGGTGTTAGCTGGCCTCTCCTGATTGGGTGCCACAGGAGTTGTCCCTCCTTCCCTGGGCAATGTGCACCCTTTCATTGGCCAATGATACGGAGAAGCCGGCACCTTCCCCTTTAAATACAGGGGAAGCCTGAGTCAGACCTGCTTCCTTACAGAGGGGGGCACCTGGGTGGCTCTGTCGGTGGAGCATCCAACTCTAGTTCTCGGCTCAGGTCATGATCTCACAGTTCATGTGAGTAATAGCACATTGTGTCTTGGGTTGGCGTGATTGCAAATACACCCACACGTGTACAACACTCACACTGGGGCCCGAAACTAGTAAGTGCTCGATAACCATTAGTTCTTGAATTTCCCAAATAACCGGATCAGACAGGCATATTTCCTGACTTGTCAGGTGAAGAGATGGACACTCAGAGAAACTCAAGCCTCCCTGAGGTCACAGGGTAAGGGGTGGAAATTTGCACGAGGGCTTGGCGAGAGTCTGCACCTTGCATATTTCTGTCTGACTGTATTTCTATATAACTAATCTGGATAAAGTGATCCTGTCTCTGCCAAAGGTAATTTTAAGGATTTGTCTTGTCCTGAGAGAAAAGGAAAACGGAAAGTCACGGAATGCGTGATTGAAGAACACGATCTACTTCACGAATGTTCTCCAGAGGTCCGTACAGAGAACGAATCAGTTCTTATCCTCGTCTAGTAACCAAACTTTCATATCTTGGCAGTTACACATAGTGAGACAGAGAAACCGCTTGATGCTTATTTTAGAAGCACAGTGTATTGGCTTAAATGTTTTTAGAAGCCTCCAAAATAACACAATGTTTGAGGTGCCTGGGGGGCTCAGACGGTCAAGTGTCAGACTTCAGCTCAGGTCCTGATCTCACAGTCTGTGGGTCAGAGCCTCATGTCGGGCTCTGTGCTGACAGCTCAGAGCCTGGAGTCAGCTCCACATTCTGTCTCTCTCTCTCTCTCTCTCTCTCTGCCCCTCCCCCACTCACTTTCTGTCTCTGTCTCTCAAAAAAAAAAAACAAAGACATAAAAAATTTAAAAAACAAAAACAAAAAAAAAAAAAAACAAAGGAAGGAAATGTTTGTCAACCCAAACTGTTAGCAGACAGACGTGATGTCTAATCTTTGCTGAGATGGGATTGCTTTCTGGACCTGGGCTTATACACTCAAATGACTTCAGGGGCAGAGCTGGTAATCTAAATACGGTGCTGTAGCAAGGTACCGTAGGGGTGGGTGGGGCCTGGGGCTAACTACATGGCCCTGCCCTGTGGGTCAAACCCCTACGACTTTGGGCAGACTTGACTTTCAAGTAGTCCCTTTGCAACCCCAGTGTAAAGGAACGGCCTAAAACACCCCTTGTCTATTGTGGGAGCCCTCGTCTGCTCCCAGCCCCCAGGACGAGAGCAGAAAAGTGGGTGGTACTCCTTTCCTCACATCTCCGAGGCTCCAGGCCCTGGATCCGATCCAGGGAGGACTGCAGAGATGAAATCAACAGCAGCAGACACACAACAATGAAACCATCTCCATCCTGAATAGCTTGGTTCTGCGTTTAGCGGGGCTCGCAGGCTCCCTGGGCAGCAGGGCTGGGTGTGTGCAGAGTGCTCCGAGTCCGCGTCTGCAGGGAACTGGCTTCAGGCTACGCAGCCTGAGCCGCAGAACACTGGGGAGGTCGATGGAGAATCACAATGGGCATCCCAAGCCCCTTCTCCTCTGACTCCTTTCCATGCCCAGTCCTTTCATCGCAGCGGCCAGCTCGGTCCTCACTCCGTAACATGGAGTTGGCGGCCCCTGCACATGGGTTTTAGACCTGGGGGAGGGGGGCTGTGATGCTCCGGGCCACCCCCCATCTGCGGTGGTGAGTGCGTGCTGTGACGGCCCCCATCCAGCTGGGAAGTGGTGGGTGAAGGTGGGAGTCCGTTTCCTGTTATCTGCATTACTCACTGTGTTATTATAAATGCTGCATTTTGCTGCTTAAAAGTTTCAATTCAAAAGATCCTTTCCTCCTGGGTGAACTGTCAGTTCATTGAGTGCCGAGGCCACGTTATACTTTGGCTGTGGCCTGGCTCTACCACCTGCTTCCTGCGTGCTCCCAAGTCCGTTATGGAACTGGAGGTGACTTTGAGTCCTCAGTGATCTGAGAGCAGTAATTCAAGGAAAAGTGACCTCCAAATCAATGTGCATACAGGAAATATTAAACTCATTCCAATGTCCTGGGGCTCCCAGGTGGCTCAGTCAGTTGAGCGTCTGACTTCAGCTCAGGTCATGATTTCATGTTTCGTGGGTTCGAGCTCCACATCAGGCTCGGTGCTGACAGCTCAGAGCCTGGAGCCTGCTTCATATCCAGTGTCTCCTGCTCTCTCTGCTTCTCTCCCATTCATACTCTGTCTCTGTCTCTGTCTCACTCTCTCTCAAAAATAAACATAACGAATGATTATTTCAATGTCCTTATTTGTAAAATGAAATAATGAATGGAGCACCTGGGGGGCTCAGTCGCCTGAGCTTCTGACTCTTGATTTTGGCTCAGGTTATGATCCCAGGGTCATGGGATTGAGCCCATCCCCCCACCCCCAACATCATGCTCTGCATTGGCAGTGCAGAGCCTGCTTGGGATTCTCTTTCTCTTCCTCTCTGACTCTAAGGTTATGATACTTTTATTTATTCATTTTTACTTATTAAAAAATTTTTTAAGTTCATTTATTTATCTTGAGAGAGAGAGAGACAGAGAGACTGAGTGGGAGAGGGGCAGAGAGAGAGGGAGAGAAAGAACCCAAGCAGGCTCCGCACTGGCAGCACAGGGCCTGACTTGGGCCTCCAACTCACAAATCGTGAGATCGTGACCTGAGCCGAAACCAAGAGTCGGAAACTTAACTGCCTGAGCCACCAGGTGCTCCAAGGCCATGATATTTTTTGTGGGTGTTTTTGATTTATTTTTGAGAGATAGAGACAGTGCAAACAGGGTAGGGTCAGAGAGAGAGGGAGACACAGAATCTGAAGCAGGCTCCAGACTGAGCTGTCAGCACAGACCCTGACCCAGGGCTCGAACCCACGAAACGTGAGATCATGACCTGAGCCAAAGTTGGATGCTTAACCGACTGAGCCACCCAGGCGCCCCCAATTTTTTTATTGATATTTTTAAATGAATGGCAGTTTTGACCATCTCTTGGGTTCTTTATCACCTACTGTGGAGATCGGTATGCTAGGGCCACCCAGCAGATAAGACTATGACAAATCTTTAACAACAAAATGAAATCCTCTTCTCTGAATTAATAATCTTGTAACAGGAATTTAGCAGGAGAAAACTATAATGATCAGGGTCTTGAGATGTGTATCTGCCCTTATAAACTTACCTGCATTTGAGAGATGTGAGTCGACACATGAAAAGTTTTGCTTCGTGGGGCTGAGCACATCATCTGACCTTGAATTTTATAAGGTTCAAGAGAATAAAATTCTACTATGGTTAATTTTTATTTTTAAAGTATCATATATATTGGTAATTATGATATTGGAAAACATTTGGTTGTCAATGAAATACTTCTTTCTTGTCCCTCTAAATTTAAAAAATATCATTAATGGCTTAGGATTAGAGACATGATAATATGTATTAGCTTTATCCTTCCATCTGTAAAAAAAAGTTATGAAACAAGTTTTCACCCCAGGTGAAGTGAAAGAGATAGACTCCAGGTTAGTTGAGGTGGTGCGGGTAATGGAATGGCCGGTGGGGCACTCCAGGGGCGGTCCGTCAGAGCCTCAACACCCACAAAGCTTTGGGTGCAGAGGGGTCGAAGGAGCTGGCCGGCGTACACACAGCTGTCCGAGCCTGAAGTCGGTCCTCGGCTGGATGTAGGCCCAATGAGATGCCTGACTCCGTGGGCAACGCATTGAACCCCAGTTTCAAATTTGCGGAAGGAGGTGTTCACTGGCTTGCCAGTTCAAAGTGGGAGAAAAGCCTTCTTTTTATTATTTTTAAAAATTTTATTTATTTTGAGAGGGAGGCAGAGCATAAGTAGGGGAGGGGCAGAGAGAGAGAGCGAGAGAGAGCGAGAGAGAGAGCGGGAGAGAGATAGAGAGAGAGATTGAGAGAGATTGAGAGAGAGACTCCATGCTGTCAGCACAGAGGTGGGACTTGAACTAGGAACCATGAGATCATGACCTGAACTGAAATCAAGAGCGGGACACTCAACTGCCTGAGCCACCCAGGCGCCCCCTTCTCTTCTTTAAAGACATAAAAATAGATACTGGTTTCAGAAGAGTGGAACCCAGGCTCCAGCCCTGGAGGGTATAGGGTCACTGGAGGGCGGAACGCTGGAATTACCGAGGACCTCAACTCTGCCCTCCAGGACTTAGAGTCGTCTTGTTCCCAGTTTGCTAGCACGGCCCGCGTCTCACACCCCCCACCCTTCCCCAGGACGGGTGCGCTTCAGGGTCGCATTCAGATGGTGTCACCCTTCTATTTAAAGGTTATGAACGTGTGAATTATCCTTAAAGTAATTATGCGAACACATTTAAACGGCACGTTGCTGTGGTTGAGGAACTCTACTTCCGTATTTCCCATGCTTTGTTGATCATCAGAATCCCCTGGGAGCCCTAAAAGTCTGATGGGACTCCTGCTCGGTAAGGGTGGGTGGTAGGAGGGAAGGAGAAACGTTTTAATTAAGCCCTGCAGGTGGTTCCAATGTCTACACTCTAGAAGTCTGTAAACATTTGCAGAAGGTAATGGGTGAAACGAAATCATCTCCTTCACGTTTGGTGGATGTTTCACTACAACAAACCTCCGCTTACATGCTGGGGCTTGTGGGGCTGTCGTGTCATAAACCACGAGAGAGCCAGTGGAAACACACAAGCTATAGACGTGTCTGCATCAGCACCAAATTCCCATGGTTAAAAAAAATTGTCAAAGAACAGGTGATTTATGGCCAGCGAGAGTTGGACTGGCAGGAAAATCATCCCACTCAATATCCCTCCATCAAGGAGAGCCGAAGCATCTCTGCCTCACCGAAGAGTCTCTTCCGGCCTCAGACGTCAGGTCAGAGTGGTGGCATCTTGCCTAGGGAGACACCGACTCTCCCAGAGAATTAATAAACCAGCCAATCCAACCAACAGGCACAGTTTATAAACAGTAACTTCGTGAAATTCTCAATTATGATGAGGTTCAGGAAAATTAAATCAAATGGCAAATTTGCTTCTTGTTCCTACATTAGTATCCTTAATAAAACCTCCTGATCCCACCTCCCTCCCTCCTCCTCTCTGCAGCACAGGAGAGAGAAACAACACTGTTTTAGGTTTAGTCCAAAGACTTCTGAAACGTGGGACCTGCTCCAGCAAGACATTTAATTCCTTTAAAGTCTCAGGGCTTCAGGGTTGGTTCTACTGTGAGAATCACATGGGTTGCTGGGAACTGAAAACTGAGCAAGGAGAGATCATCATTACTTCCTCTTTCCTGGGGCCCCACAGTCAGGCTCTATTCTTGGCACTTGCCCTTCCAGCCTTTGGCTGGTGGGTCCCCCGTCATACGTGGCTCGCTTTCTTACGCCTTCACACAGGGGAGAGTTAGCACTGATTTTGAGGATGACATTTTGATGCCTGACTCTTGCTATTCTCTCTTCCTTGAGCCCCCTCCCCCCCACTCCCACCCCTGGCCAAATGAATGTTTCTTGCTCCTGCTTCTAATAAATATTGCCTACATTTTGGTCACTTCATTGTGTCTTCTTTTTATGTATATTTTTTCTCACCCACATAATTTGAGCAACTTGATATCAGGGATGAGATCTTAGTGACCCTCATAGTCCCTGGTTCCTGAGAGAGACTCTGTGCAGGCACACCAAAATAGTTTTTTAAGTTATTTATTTATTTTGGGGAGGAGAGAGAGAGAGAGAGAGAGAGAGAGAGAGAGAGAGAGAGAGAGAGAGAGGATGTGTGTGTGCACAAGGGGGAGAGGGGTAGAGAGAGAGAAAATCTCAATCTCAAGCAAGCAAGTTCTACACTGTCAGTGTGGAGCCCAATTTGGGGCTTGAACCCATGAACTGTGAGATCAAGACCTGAGCCAAAACCAAGAGTTGGATGCTTAACCGACTGAGCAGCCCAGGTGCCCCATGCAGGCACATCAATTTGAAAGGATCTTCTAATGTGTTCAGAGAGCCTGTGAGGTGTGGAAATGGGAAGAGGCCACATATTTTCCCTGGTACACATCGCGCCTGAGTGTCTCAGTCATTGGACGCTCATTGTCTGCAGAAAGATGGGTAAAATTAACAATAAAAAAACAAATAAATGACAATGCTACTTTTTTGAAGTCTCGCGTTTTATTTAGTTTAGAATTTGTTCTTCGCCGTTGTAAACTGCTCTCAGATATGAATGTAAACTCTTTACAAAAATGAATAATTGAATTCAACAATGTTTTGGGGGGGGGTTTACTGATCTCTTACTTTCATTGGAAGTCTTTTATTTTAGCCCCTTAAGAATAGCATTTCATGCCTAAGGAGAAAGCATCTTATAGTATTCTTTTGAGGCACAATGTGCTAATTCTTTCCGCTAACTTTTCAAAGAAACAACTTCAAGCTTCCAGAGACTGTATTAATATATTGAAAGAATCTCAGAGGGGAATTTTGAAGGTTTGTTTATCTTTAAAATGCAGACTTCAGAAAAACACTTGCATTCAGTCCTCTATTTAATATGCAGCATTTTCATGGCATTATTCTTTCCCTTTTATTTATTTATTTGTTTTTGTTTTGTTAACAGTCCATTTAAGGCTTGATTTGGTTTTTGTAGAGTTTTCTAATGTGACTATAGCATAAAGTATTAGAAGGAAGAAAGAAGTCTGTGAATTCACAGCCAAGAAGCTCAGAGGGCTGTGGGCAAAACCATCTAATTTAGAATCCGAATTAAAGTAACAGTGCAGGACCCACATACTATGGGTACCTGTCCCTAACTATGGGATAGTGGGCTCTTTAAATTTAAAACTCATGGGGCGCCTGGGTGACTCAGTAGGTTAAGTGTCCCACTTCTCCTCAGGTCATGATCTCGTGGTCCGTGAGTTCAAGCCCTGTGTCAGGCTCTGTGCTGACAGCTCAGAGGCTGAAGCCTGCTTCAGATTCTGTATCTCCCTCTCTCCACCTCCCCCACACCTCCAACGCTTGTGCTGTGTGTCTCCCTCTCTTTAAAGTGTAAATAAACATTAAAAAATTAAAATTTGAAATTCAGGAGCACAGTGAAAAGATAAGAAAAGCTGAACTCACCTTGCAGAATGAGGAGCTCCATTTGCTGTTGTCCACGCTGGGTGGGTGACTGGATGCAGGAAAGCAGAAAACTCCTGGCCTCCGCGCTACGTGACTCCATCTGTAATTTGCAAACATAAAGCCCGTCCATTTTTCTTCTTCTACTCAGTTTCCTCCTTCTTGTGAAAAGGAAAAAAGTTCTAATTCCATCCAGAAATTCAGGCCCAGGCACTCACCCCTCAAAGAGGGCACTAAGAGCCAAGAGGACAGCTGGGAGGTCTGAACCGATCCTCGTGCCAGAGGTTTGGAGACCCCTCTCCGTCTGTCCGTGTGGCAGCAGCTCAGTCAGGCCAAGAGCGCAGACAACCGTGCAGGAGGAGCCCAGGGCCGCGCCACCTTGGGATCAGGTGGGCAGGAAGCTGTCCCCTGTGTGATGGCAGACGGAGTCCAGGCCAACTGTTCTAGCGTGTTCTCGGGGAGGAGGAGAGTGCTCCTCTGCTAGAGCCGGTCTAAGCCCCGCTGGGCTGCTCTGCAAACTCACCCCAAACACCTGTGTGCTCCCAGGTCTGTGACCCCTGGACACGTTTTGGGCTCTGTCACTGGCCCTGGGCTGTGTCAGCGCCCCCCACCCCAGCTGGTGACTCCAGGGGCCACAGGGAGGCTCACCCCAGGGGGACTTTGCCCCTCCTGCGCTTCATTGGTTGTTGATTTGAAGAAGTTTGTGTGAAATACCGTAATAATTCCCAAACTCAGAGGAAAGGGTTAGGGTCTCAAGCCTCTTCATCTCAGAAAAGTTTTTGCCCTTGTGCAATTAAAAAAAAAAAAACACAACAAAGCTTTATTTAATGTTTATTTATTTTGAGACAGAGACAGAGCCTGAGTGGAGGAGGGGCAGAGAGAGAGAGGGAGACACAGACTCTGAAGCAGGCTCCAGGCTCTGAGCTGTCAGCACAGAGCCCGACGTGGGCCTCAGACTCACAAAATGTGGGATCATGACCTGAGCCAAAGTCAAATGCTTACCTGACTGAGCCACCCAGGTGCCCCTGCCCTTATGCAATTTTTAAAAATTATCCCCAGAAGCTCTCCTGCATTTTATATATATAAAAAAATAGAATATTGGTCAATATGTGGAACTATTGTAGCTTCCCATGGAGTCAGAATCCTGGAACTTGGGGGAGGGGAACCGATCTGCCTGCCATAAAGAGAGACACATGGAGATGCTGGTTCCGCTTAAAAATGTCTGCTTCATGATGGATGTAGTTTGTGTCTACTGGTATAAATGAAAACACACACACACACACGCACACATACACACATACACCCAGTAGGAAGCAATTAGGACCAAGTTTATTTCACCTTAAAATTAAAAAGCAGTGACAACAAACCAAATCCCCTAGAGTTTAGGCTCACCAGACACCTTCAGTTAGAATAATTGTGGACAAATGTGCCTCAGCATAACATGTGGAGACAGTGACACATGCAGACAACATGCATGGGGATTTCTGACAAAATGCCAGCCTGCGGATGCCAGTCTCTGGGTCCTTATCACCCTCAGGCAAGCCCCTCCCTCTCGGGGCTCAGTCTACCCACCCTGCCTGCCCCCACAAACACCTGTTCCTCATTTGGGATTTGGGTGAGGGGACATCGTGCCTCCAAGAAGGGTTAAACTTCATGCCTTCCGGCTGGGTTTGAAAAGTCCCTTCCTAACTGGGGAATGGACTACAAATTAGATTTCTAGGTTGGCAAGAAACGTCATACTTTCTACTTAGTCCTGCTTGGATATTCAATTCATGGCATTTCTGTTCAACCATTTGGTGCCCAGTAACTCTGGCTCGACAAGGACCAAATATCATGTTGTGCTAAGCTGCGCGGGAGCCACACCCAAATGCAAATGTATAGTGACCTTTAGCAGAAAATAGTAAAAAAAGAGAAAGAAAAAGGAAATGAAAAAAAAAAAAAAGAAATACCATGGTTTAAAAATAAACTACATATATGCGTGTATGTGTTTTATTTTTCCAACTGAAAGAACCTGTGAGAACGTGACCTCATCCTGTCGTGGGAAGTTTGGGAAAGATGCCTCTCAAGTGCCTGGCGGCCGCGCGGTGGATTCTTGAAAAGAAAATCCCCAAATCTTGTGTTAGCCTCTTAGTAGCTTTTTGTTTGTTGGTGTCCTTGACCGCAAGCAGGTCTCTTCTGCTGATCCTTGGTTTCCTTCTTCTTGTCTAAATTTAAGTTTTGTCGTGTCCAGTCCCTCGTGGATATGGGCTGACCTGACATTGGCGCAGCCTCCGCGGTGACTCCCCAGGTCGGGGAGAGGGGAGTCCTGGCTGAGCACCGCTGGTGGAGACCAGGGGGCCGTTTCCTCCGCCTGGGGCTCATGCCCTGCTCCCCGCGGCAGCCCAGCCCCCCACTTCAGAGACAGTGGCTCAAGATGGTCATCAGGCAAACATCACATCCCACGGAAGCAAGCAAATCTTCCCTGGGGCCCCGCAGTGCTGGGCGCTCGCACCTAACACAAACGGGGTGTCATGTGAATTATTTCTACCATTTTTAATTGGCTGAGGTTTGTTTTATGGCTTAGCATGTGGTCTACACCAGACAGGGCTCCCCAGGCACGTCAGAGAGTGTGTGTTCTACTGAGGTTGTGTTGAGTAATTTATAGACGTCAAGGGGCCCAAATGGAATCACAGGGTTGCTGAAGTCCTGAATTACCTCTGGAATCTTCTCTGATGTCATTCTACCCGTTATTGAAATCCAGACCCTGAAGTTTCCACCTGTTCCCTTTGCATTGCTGTTTGTCCCCACATTTCCGTCGATTTGTTCCCCGTGTGTTTGGGGCTCTGTGGTTACATCGCGTGATTACAACTGTCACATAATCCTAATATACCGACCCTTCTACCGTTAGGCGGCCTTTATTCCTGGTGACAACTGTTTGCTTTGTTTTAAACAAACAGCCGCCCCAGCTTTTTTCATGGTTGCCGTTCTCCTGATGGATCTTTCCCGGTCCTTTTGTGGATGACCTGTTGGTACCTTCGACCTGAGAGTGGATCTTTCACAGACGGCATACGGACAGACCTTGCTTTTTTAAAAATTGCGTCTGCAGGTGTCTGCCTTTGCTTGGAGTGTTTAATCTATGCTTATTTAATGCGATTATCGACAGAGCTGTATTTATGTCTGAAAGATTACTTTCCGTTTTCCACATCTCCTGGCTTCTTGTTTCTCTTTTGCCTTTACTGCTTTCTTTTGCACGAAGTGCATATTTCAAAATGTGTCAGTTGTCTTTTCTGCAATGGTTTTTTTCCACTGTGTATTTGAGTTGTTTCCCTAGTATGTTTAGATTCTTACCACAGATCTCTTGACTTAGCAGACATACCCTCACATGCGTAGGAACTTAATTCCAGGAGAGCTAGAGACCTCACACCCATACATTTCTATTCCTCTTCACCTCTCCAGTGATATTGTTAGACACGCATTGCATCTAGAGATGTTACAGACTCAACATTACGTTGCTGGAATTTTTGCTTTATACAATTTTACGTGTTTTCAGAAAGCCGAGAGGAGAAAACAGAGTGAACACTTACAGCTTCTGTTACATCAGCCTCCTAATCTGTTCCTGGATCTCTTCCTTGGTTCTGCAGACCCCAGTTAGCATCTGGGGTCGTTTCTTTCTTTTTTTTTTAATATTAATTTTTTAAAGTTTATTTATATTTGAGAGAGAGAGAGGAAAGGGCAGAGAGAGAGGGAGGCACAGAATTGGAAGCAGTCTTCGGGCTCTGAGCTGTCAGAACAGAGCCTGACACGGGACCTGAACCCACAAGCCGTGAGATCATGACCTGAACTGAAGTTGAACATTTAACGGACTGAGCCACCCAGGTGTCCCTACTGCACTTCCTGTACAGGTAGTTTTCCTGGGAGTGGAATTCTTGGCTGGCGCGTCTGAGGCTGAGCACTGAGCACGTGTTGCCTGCTATGTCCCGGCCTGCGCGGTGTCGGGAAGTCAGCTGGTGATCTTACTTGGGTTCACTTGTAGGTGAGTAGATGCTCTTCCCTTCGTAATTGTGAAAACTTCTTGTTTCATCTTTCAGAATTTTTACTATGATTTGACTTTTCGTGGATCTCTTTACGCCTCTAGTACCTGGAGCTTATTTCTCCTGCTGGGTGTGTCGGTTAATGTTTTCAGTCATTATTTCTTTGAATATTTCTCTGCTCTTTGACTCCTCTTACTTCTGGGAATACATCTCTGTCGGTGCTTTTAATTGTGACTCACATTTGTCTGAAGCTATGTTCGTCTCCTTTCCTTTTTTTTCCTCTTCTATGGGCTGCATGATGTCGCTTGATCTTTTTTCAGTTTTTCGAGTGCTTTCTTCTGCCAGCTCAACTCTACTGTTGAAGCCTCTAAGATTTTTTAAAAATTCAGTTGTTGTACTTTTGAGCTCCAGAATTGCCATTTGGTTCATTTAAGAAATAACTTGAGGGACTCCTGGTGAACAGGACTGTGAACATCCGACTTCAGCTCAGGTCATGATCTCACGGTCTGTGGGTTCAAGCCCCATGTCAGGCTCTATGCTGACAGCTCAGAGCCTCAAGCTGCTTTGGATTCTGTGTCTCTCTCTCTTTCCAGCCCTCCCTGGCTCATGCTCTATCTCTTTCTCTCTCTCGAAAATAAACATTAAAAAATTAAAAAAAAGAAATAGCTTGATATTCTCTATGATGTGGCAATGACATTAGACCTATCATTATATCTTTAATTTAGAGTTTTTGTAGTTTATTGAACATATTTCTAATGACTATTTCAAAGTTTTTGTTAAATCAGATATCTGGTCACTCTCAGAGATGATTTGTTTTTCTGACTTTTTAATATTTTTCTGCTCCTTCGCATACCTCATGTATTTTGTTGGGAACTGGAAATCTGATATAATATCTTTTTTTTTTAAACCCTGTATTTATGTAGGGGAGGGGCAGAGAGAGAGGAGCACAGAGGATCTGAAGCAGGCTCTGTGCTGACAACAGTGGCCCAGTGTGGGGCTTGAACTCACAGAGCCGGAGTCTAATGCTCAACTGACTGAGCCACTCAGGTGCTCCTGAGAGAACATCGTATACAGGTTCGGTACCTACCACCTGGTCCTCTCTTTCAGGGCTCCTTACTGCTATTTGCATTGTTTTAAATGTTTATTTATTTTTGAGATAGAGACAGAGGGAGACAGAACATGAGCGGGGGAGGGGCAGAGAGAGAGAAGGGGAGACACAGAATCCAAAGCAGGCTCCAGGCTCTGAGCTGTCAGCACAGAGCCCATCACAGGGCTCACACACACAACCTGAGAGATCATGACCTTGGGCTGAAGTCTGACACTTAACTGCTTAATGGATGGAGCCCCCCTAGAGCCTCTATTTGCATTTTTTTTCTTGCTTATTCTTTTCCTGATTGGCTGTTTTACTTTAAGCAAGGCTATTTCCCTCCTGTAGTGTGAAGTCTCTGGTAAACCTCAGGAGGTTTGGGCACAGTAGCCCTGGGATTATGGGGGGTGGGGACAGGGCTGTCTTGTCTCTTTTCCTGCCCAAGCCAAGCTACTAAGCTCTACTAATGGCTGGCCGAATGCTCTGTTGTTTCCATCAATGTCCTGAGGTCTACACACCACAAAACAATTCAACTGGATGTGGGGTTCTTTGAAGGGATAGCTCCCACAGTCGTGTTTGACCTTGGTTTGGACCCAAGGAGCACTTCTCTGAGCTCTTATCCTGTTCTTTCCAGGAGACAAGGCAGCCTATGCCGTTTAGCTTCTCTGTATGATGAATCTATTGGTCCCTCCTTCATCTTCTTTCACTACCAACTCCGTTGTTTGGGAGAGCACCCTTGTGCTTGAACACCCTCCATGCCTTCTCCGTTCTTTGTGGGAAAAGATTCAGAGCTCTTTGTCATCTGACTCACTTGATGTATGGCTTTAGAGCCATTTCCAGAGACATTAGTGTGGTTTTTAATGAGTAATTGTCACCAGTTTCACTGGAGAGAGTGGGTCAGAAGGCCTCCCCCGCTGCTGTGCTCAAAATGGAGCTCTGACAAGTTTTACAATTACTCCTCTCGCTTAGGAGCCATCTGACTTTTGAAATATGCTACACTTGCCACCCTTCAGTTTCCACATTTGTTATAAAAATTAAATAAGGTCCACACATGAGAAATCGTAAACTATAAAACAGAATGTATATTGGTTCAATGTTACCTCTTATTGGCCATAGTGAAATAAGTAGGGTTTCTTTTCCAAGCGAAGGCAACCGTCGGACCTGCTATTACCCTAGAAAAAAATCTAGGATGGAGCACATCTCTGTAGGGTCAGAGACTGTTGGTGGCACCAGCCCGTCCGTGGTATGTGGCTTCTCTGTCTGGGTGCCGCTTGGCTCAGTTTGCAAGTCGGGGTTTACTCATTTCGGTCCACAGTCCCTCCTGTTCC
>PISW01003675.1:177860-198143 GCA_004023785.1 Mungos mungo
GCCCCCCCCCCCCCCCCCCCCCGCCAGGAGCTACTCAGCTAGGGTTTCACCTAATAGCCCTTGTTAGGTGTTTGGCTTGAGAGCCCATCCTTGGGCCAGTTTGAGCTGGAATGGAGCTGAGGACCTGCCCAGAGGCCCGCCTGAGTTGCCCTAAAGTTATCTTTAACTCATTCTAATGCTAAGATTTCCTCGGATGGGTGAGCTTTTCCGCTAGTTTTTGGACATAGGAGGCATGCTCTAGCATGTTGACGTGGTAGGCAGGCGCAATGGACCCAAAATGCCTAAGGGATGGAATAAGTGTGAATTCCTTCATGTATGTGCATGCTCCCTGCCCCCACATACATTGGAAACAGGTTCCTGTACTGACCCCACAGGGAGATGGTGCTTTGAGAGCAATCTTCCTGTCTCTTTACTTTGCTGCAAGTGGTAACAATTATTTGTTCAAACCAAAAAGACATGGGCTCATCTGCTGGCTGACGCGCCACAGGTGGCAAGCCCTTCGCATCTGGTGACACCCGGACCTACTCTGAATGGGAGTTTGGGTGAGAAATGGGAAAATGTGTGACAGAACTTCAATTATATTTGTCTCTGTTTCTTACACTTTCTAATGTTTGAACATCTACTATTTTCCAGCTCTGCTAACTTGAGGAGGGACTAACAATGTCTCCATGATTTGATTCGTGTCTTCAGACAATTCGCAAATAGATGGGAAGGCAGACAGCACATAATAAACACAATTTGGGATAGAAAAATAGGAGCACCGTGCTCAGGAAGTCACAGCTCAGCTGTGGCTCCTGTAATGTGTGGTTGGAGAAGACCAGTTGGTGTTTGCAAGGTGGAGAGAGGTCAGCCGCATAGACATTTCAGTAATCACCCTGAGGAGTCTTAGTTTATTCTGTGGAAAATAGGTTTTTATGGAAGTGAGGGGCACCATGTCCTCCTTAGATCCTAGAGTGACTGTATGGATGTTGGAACGACTGGGGGATGGCAAGAGGTGAGGCATCACCAATAAAAACCTTTTCCCAATTCTACTTTGGCTCCTTGTTCCTTTTTGGAGCATAATTTCCCAAACTTTAATAAGAACAGATTAAAGCAGATAATTCCCAATGTCATTACCATTAACATAAAATTCTGTGCGAGTTCTGCCACTTTTCCTGGCCTCTCCGAGTTTCTCACTGATGTGATATAATAGCCCTCTTCATTGTAACACTGATGTTAAACATATTCATCCCAGCTGTTAGATATTTAAAATACTGTGTTCACTGATACTGCCAAACACATTTTCTTATGTCTAAGAGGTATTTGATATACTCAGGATGTTGGCTTTATACGGTAAATATTTAAATGTAATCCTCTTTTTTAAGTTGCTCTGTCATATGTTAGCCATTATCATAATTCATTAAGCTCCATGGAGGGGCTAGATATGCCAGTAGCAAGACAATAGTTGGGATTTACAGTCTGTTGGAATTGCAGATTAGAGGCAGATCGGGGAATGGAAATGAGGATCTGGGTCACACGAATGAGCCGTCTGAGACCATGATTGAGAACTGAGGGGGGCTTATCAGAGGCTGCCAGCACGCTTGCCCTACAAATACGGACGACTTGGAGGAGAGGCCCAGTAATCATGAGGAAGCCAGAAATGGTATTCTAAAGCGAAGGTTTGTTATGAGATTGGCAGTTAGAGAAAAGCCAGGGATTTTAAAACAAAGTGAATACTAACCTTAACCACAACAAGATGTATAGCTTGGGGAGGTCACTTAACATGCTGAGACTCGGTGCCCTCAGATGCAAATGGACATGACGTATTATCAAGTAATTATGAAGGGGAATGTGGTGAATAAAGAATACCGACCAAAGATAAATTTATGATTATTTTAATACCTGTGGTGAATCTATATTTCAAAATTTATAGGATAATCTTCATTTCCAATACTCTATAATCCTCCTAAACCGAATTCATACTTGTCATGCAATAAATCTCAATTTTCTATTTGGACAATATGACATGCATGATAGGCTAATAAAGTGGTGGACGTAGAGTGAATGAAATGGATGGAAGCACAAAGTCAGGATAAAGGCAGTGAATAATGGCCTTTAGAAAATCAAATGATATTAAAATTAGGATGCAAAATTTGGGGCACATGGTTAAAAATATCCAATGATAAGGAAGAGGGGAAAGAGTATTGGACAGGGCTCTCTAATGTGATAAATCGCTTTATATACACACATGTATGCACATACACACACTTTGCATTCATAAAAAGACAGAAATCAGAAAAATAAGAAATATGAAGTCAAAGCATACAGATCAACATGTCTAGAGCGCTGCAAGAATCCCTTGAAGATGTGAGGCTTATCGGCTTTCTCTCTGCTCCAGATCTCCCATAGTTAGAGATAATTTCAGTGTCAACTGAATGACCCATCCAACAGCATGGCCTCTTAGGGGACCATGTGGATCACATTTTCTGGTCTCTTGACATGCCTTATTTTTTTAAATTAAAACTAAAAAGTGGACATCTTAAAAATATATTTTAACAATGCTGGATAAAGGTTCCACCCACTCTGACCCTACTTGGCTTATCTTTCTTTGCTTATTTATTTGTTTGTGACCTCTGTGGACTATTCCAGCGACGTCTACTCCCCATACTGTGTGAAGAGTGTGCTGTCACTCCACTGTGGGTTCGGTCTTGGATGTGCCCTTGGTGACAGTGGTTTCAGGAGGGCTCTCTTCAACTGTGTCTTTCCCCATTCTCTCCATTAAGTCGTCTGCCACATTTGGTATCACACCCAGCCCGTGGGCTCCACCGATGGCTCACTGGCTATTGTTTTTAACAATGTCCTGGGGCATAAATGTCTCTGCAGTCCCATCTGATTAAATTGGAGCTCATTTATGGGCTGTTTTTGAGGCTGGTCCTTGGCGTTTCTTCTGACATCAGGAGATCACTCCCTTTGCCTTGTCCTCCCTGGTCAACAAGCCAGCCTGTGGTGCATCTCTTTGCTCTTGTAGGGTGGTCAACTTACTAATTGCTTAGGCTCAGTGTCTTCATTGGTTTTGAGAACGTCTTTAGGCTTGAATCTCTTCACACACCGAATAAGGGCAATTTCTTTGGGGAGAACTTTGATTTTGTCATTTTGCTCTGTCTAACCTATGAGCAGAATCTCTAAGCCACTGCTGCAGAGTTGGGCGCTATGATAGTGACCTTCTTCTCTTGGAACGACCTGCAAGCTCTATGAGCAGGTTTCTAGGTGAGGCCTCTGGTTTGATCGCCTTGCCTTTCCAAATGGAGGACCTTTACTCTGCAATGAATTGAAGCAATGGCAAGTGAGGTCACATCTTTTTGCACTTGTGGCAGAGCCCTGGTCCAACCGGACAGGGTGGAGAAAGGGAGTTCCCAACCTCTCTGCTCCATTCACATGGAATTTGTCATTACAGCACGGAGCCTGATGGGAGTAGAAATGCTGATAGCTTACCTCTCCCAGAGAGATACAGTATAACTTTGATTGAGAGCCAAGGAAAGGAGGGAGTCCCATCTTCTTGTCCATAACCCCTCAGAGTGGAAACTCTATCATATTGAACTGGTAGGCTGGGGGAAGGTCATGCTTTTTGCAAGGAGAATTATTTTGTTTTGGTGTTTAATCAATTTTGTAAATACTTTTCTCTATTTGCAATATTTAATTCATTTATAATTTTTATTTTATTTAAGGTTTATTTATTTTAAGGAAGAGGCAGCATGAGCAGGGGAAGGCAGAGAGAAGGAGAGAGAATCCCAAGCAGGCCCACACTGTCAGCGCAGAGCCCAATGTGGGGTTTGAACCCACAAACTGTGAGATCATGACCTGAGCCAAAACCAAGAGTTGGGCACTTAACCAACTGAGCCTCCCAGGTGCCCCGAATTTATTTATATTAAATGTGACTGCTGACATGGTGGAATTTAAATCCACATCTTGCTATTTACCTTCTATTTGTCTCATATCTTTCTTTTCATATTTCTCAAGTTTTCTTTTGGATTCATCAATTGTAAAAATTATCACTAATCATCTTGTCTGTTCTATTAGCTTTATTGTAATAACTTGTTAGCATAATTGCTTCAGTGAGTGTTGTCTAAATTACAAAATGTGTTCAGTTTACCTTATGTTGGTGTTACACTGCCATTATTCTCAAAAGCTTTTCTTTTACATATGCTGCAAGTCCCATAAACGTTGTATTATTGTTGCCTAAAATAATTGATAATTGTTTACAGTTACCCATGTTTACTCGCTTTAGATTTGTGCATTCTTTTTTAACATTACTGTGCTCCTAGATGTAATCACTTTTCTTTTCTTTTTTTTATTTTTTAACATTTATTTATTTTTGAGAGACGGAGTGTGAGCAGGGGAGGGGAGAGAGAGAGGAAGACACAGAATCTGAAGCAGGCTCCAGGCTCTGAGCTATCAGCCCAGAGCCCGACGTGGGGCTCAAACTCACAAAGTGTGAGATCATGACCTGAGCCGAAGTCGGCTGCTTAACTAACTGAGCCACCCAGGTACCCCTGTAATAACTTTTTTTTAACCCTAAAAGCTTTCTTTAATATTTCTTGTTGTTCAGATTTGCTGGTAACAAATATTTCAGCTTTTGTTTGTCTGAAACTTTATTTGAAAGTTTTTATTTTGAGATAATTGTAGATTCACATGAAGTTTTAGGAAATAACATAGAGAGATCCCATGACCACTTATTTCTTCAGTTTCCTTAAAGTGCATATTTAACAAAATTAGAGCGTAATCTCACACTAGCATACCTATGTTGATACAGTCAAGATACAGAAGATGTATAACACCATGATGAGAACATGCTTATTTTGCCTACAGTTTTGAAAATCATTTTGCTTGTTGTGGGATTCTAGGTTGACAGCCTCCCCACATTTTCTCTTCTCACTTAAGAGATTTCATTCCATGTCTTCAGACTTTAATAATTTCTTTTATAAAATTAGCTCTCATTCTTTGTGTTCTCTTTTTGTGGATACTTACAAGATCTTTTAAAGTTTTATTCCTTTATTTTGAGAGAGAGAGAGCACAGGCAGAGGAGGGGCAGAGAGAGAGGGAAGGGGAGAATCCCAAGCAGACTCTGCACTGTCAGTGCAGAGCCTGATGCGGGGCTCAAACTCATGAACTGTAAGATCATGACCTAAGCAGAAATCAAGAGTGAAACACTTAACTGATTGAGCCACCCAGACACCCCTGCTTTTAAGGTTTTATTTTTGTTCAGCTCTTTGGTTTCAGCACTTTGGCTATGATGACCTTTATCTATCTATTGAGTGATCTATCATCTCTCTAACCTATCGATACATAAATATATACCCAGATGTATACTGAAGTCTTTCAAAGCAGTTAGAATATACTTGACCATTATGTTTGCACTGCTGCTTACTTTTGCCCCATTCTCTCTCTTTTCATTCTAGAACTCTATTTACATATATGTTAATCATTTCAACTGTGTCTCACATACTGTGATTTTTTTGTTTTCCTGTTTCTTTTTCCTTGTATGCATTTTATAAACATTTTCTACTGATCTGTCCTCAAGTTCACTAATGTCATTTTCAACCCTGTGCAATCTGTTGTTAAATTTACTTAATATGTTCTTAATTTCAGAAATTACATTTTGTGGTTCTAGAATGTTCACTTAATCCTTTTTCATAGTTTCATAGCCTTTATTAAAATATTACACCTTTCAATAATTTTGTTCATTGTTTCCTCTATTCTCTAGCATATTTTTTCTAAAGTGCTTGTATGCTAGCTCCACTAATGGTATCATCTCTGTACATTTCCACTGATGATGTCACCTTTTGATTTTTCAGGCAGTTTTCCCTTTCTCTTCATATGGCCGTTATTTTTCGATTCTGTATTACACATTATGCATGAAGTGCTGTAGAGTCTGAATTATGCTATTGTCTTCTAAAAAATATTGAGTTTTATCTGACAGGCAAATGACTATGGCAGACTGCTTTGACCTAACTACTTTGAGCTGATCTTCATTTTGGTCTCTCTTGCAGTAGGTGCATCTGACTGAATCCCTTTGTCTTAGACCATGTTCTTAATCCTGGCATGTGGCGATTGTTGCTGGGACGTTGCCCTTTTCTGGTCACAATTAAATGTCTTTGTGGTTTGCCAAGCTTGATGTTTGTCTGGGTCCACGCCCCCACGTCTCTCCAAAGCTACATGATCTTGAAAGTTATCTTCAGTAACCAACATACCAAGAACCGTTCCCAGAAGCCTCCTGAAACCTTTGTCTGCATATATGTAGTGTAGAAATTATCCAGAGACTAGAGGGGTATTTTTTTGGGATATTGTTCTGTGGCTTTTTTCTCTTTTTTAATTTATCCCCTAAATCTCAGATACATTACTACTCCCAAGCTCTAATCTGTTTCCATTGTCAGATTGCTATTCTCTGTCTGAGCTCTATTTTCCTTTAAGGTTGTTTTGAAAAATGCTCCATGGAGAAAGAAGAGTAAATACTGAGCTCATCTCACTTTGTTCTCTTCTTTCTTTCAAGAGCGATAGCCCAACGTTCGTTACTGTCCAATGCTTACAAACAGCCGTTTGATATGTCTTATTTAAATATTTTTTATTGTTTGTAGTGGGGGCATAAATCCGATAGCAGCTACTTCATCAAGACTCTATGGTTGGTATTGAAAGACAAGAGATTGTAGGAGATCCCACCAGAGTTCGGTGGGATAAAGAGTAAAGAGTATTTTGGACCAAGCCTTGGGCCATTGCCGTTTTAAAAGGTTCAAAATTGGAGAAGGACTCATCCAAAGATGTTGAGAAGGAATGATCATGGGGATACAAGGAGAGTAAAGAGAGTGAGATGTTCTGAGAGCCAAGTGAGGAAAATCTATCAAGGAGAGCATGTTAGCACAATTTCAAATGTTGCCCTTAGGTCAGTAAAATGTGAGAACTAAGAATGAACCATTTGATTTAGCAACTAAACCCACACCATTAAAAATTAGCCTTTGGTTCCCAGATTATAGAAATAGACTCCAAGCTTTTTTCAACAAAGGACTATTTTTTATGCCTTGTCCAATTTCTCGCTCAAAGTATAAGAAATGGCTAAGTGTTTAAAAGCTTAAACGTGCCTGTAGATGAGTAAATGGCTTTAAGATGCAGGGTAACTGGAAGTGATTGGAGGGCTCAGTTCCCTCCTCTCTATTGTGGAACTTTCCAAGGGCGACTTTCCCCTCTCCCTTTCTTAGCATTCATCTGGAGCCTCAGAGTAGAGCTACGGTGAGCATGTGCAGTCAGAGGGAGGTTTTATATTTCTGGTAGGCAGGCTCCATGAGCACTGCTTTTGATGTTCCCTGTTGGGTTCACCAGTTTTTCTCCAGCACCTAGAATAGTGCTTGGTCCATAGAAAACATTCAATGATATTAATTGAAATTTATTACTTTAGTGTGATTATTATTATCATGAACCTCTTTTTTAGGTAGATCAATTTAGTTATCCTACTGAGTCCACTAAATGACTCAGTAGTGATCTCTCTTTATTCTTCTCTCAAGACTACAAGCCAGATTCCTCAGGACTCAAGTTTGAAACAGATCTTGACCACTAAAGAGGGCAGGATCGCATAAATGGAAGAGGAAATGGTACCCATGTTGTCCATCAATACTGTGAGTCATTTCCTTCCCTCTCTTCCAAAAATGGAATCATTCAGAATGAGACAATTACTTATTGGGAACTATCAGTTAAGCAGGTGAACAAAAAACATCAGCCGTAATTATGTTCGCTCCTGCTTTGGCATTCAAGTTAATCTGGAAAGCACTTGTTTTCCTGAAAGATATTATGTAACCAGGACTTAGATTCAATGAAGGCTCACTGTCAGGTTTTGTTCTACCTAAGTTTTCGTTAAGAGTGTCACTTGACAACTGTGAACATTTTGTTTTGCCCTGTGTCTTCGAGACAGAGGCTTTATAGAGCCTAACATTTGTCTGGTGAAGCCACTATCAGAGGAAGCTATTTTTAGGTCCTGCTCATAACCCCTCAGTTCAGTTTTCAGGTGCAGTCACTTATATTCTGTCTTCTGTTTCCACAGAGAAGAATTTGGGCATTGTTTTCTCAAACCTAGAAAAATCAATGTATCCTATGAATAAAATCAATATGGGAAAAACCAACAACAATTTCTTTTTTCATTTATTTATCAATGATTTATTGATAAATCTTTACTGCACAAAAGTCCATGTTCTGATAACCAGGGAGCCCAATGGTAAAGCTAAATCTGCATTTGACCAGTGTCCTCCCAGAGCTTACAGCCTAGTGAGAATAATGGCCATTAATAAAAATATCCCACCAGAAATCTTTCTGGGAACATGGAGTCCCTCTACTGAATTTTCACACAAGACTTTCAAGTTCCATATGTGTCTCCTGTAAGACGGAAAGATGATTTCAAATTACCAGTCTTGGTTGCCGGTTGCTATCTCTTGGTTGCTACACTGCAGAATATATTAAATTGCATATGGTAATATATGTAATGTGTGTACAAAATGCCTGGCATTTAGTAGGTGAGAAGCAGACGTCAGGTTTATTCCCAGGCTTGTTTACTTTGCCACAAGGGAGAAAGAAGTCTGATGTTCTGTCTGAGATATTGCATCTCTCTGGCTGTTTCTAAAATTCTGGATTACGTCCAGCTTTTAAACTTAGACTGTAGAGGCCACTGTGCAGTTTATGTTACTTGCAGAGCTGGAAATGCCCAACTGCTCCACTTCAATGAAACTGAGACAGAGATCTTCTTTTCTCGTGCTTAACAGCAGCCCCTGGAACAATGTTCTTCAAACCGGAATCTACCCCTGAAGGTCAGTAGACAGTGTGTGGGGAGTTAGGGATTCCTTACAATAATTCTCAAGTCTATATTGATATTATACCTACCAACCGTCTATAAATATGCATGTGTGTATATGTCTATATCCCTCTGTACGGCTTTTCATCCTGGATCATCAAGGTAACCTGCGTTTGTGCTTATGATCACATTGATGCCAGAGGATCATGTAAATAACACCGTTTTAACGTTTAATGCATTTTCTCCCCCAGAATTTGTTGCTCTGTGTCTCTTCCCCCTCCCTCCCTTTGAATCTACTTTCCTTTCCCCCCTGTGTTTTGTTACCTATATAAATTTGGGTAAATTAGCAGAAGAGTTAACTACTGCAAGAGAAATAGATTTTTCTGAAATCCGGATTTAGTTTTTTTGTGGGAGAATATATATTGCTTTTCGGAGAAGATTGTGTGTGTGCATGTGTGTGTATGTACTCTTGAGCACAGATTTAATGTGGGATATTAATAAAAGAGTATTTGTTTACTGAGGGGTGTGGTCGTCTTACTTTTATTTTATATTATGCTGGAGAAACATGACTTGGGGACCACACTGTGGAGTCTGTGTAAAGACTGAACACCCTGGGCTTTGGGACACCTACTACTGAGAGTGTCTGATTTGGTTTGCACAAAACATCTGTGGTTTACTTTCTCTTGAATGTAATGGATGCTATTTCCTATTCTGACTCACCAAGGATGGATGTTAGTCTTGAAGCTTCTCCAGCACAGAAGAGAAGATGAGGGCTTGAGAGGTGATATGGGATGAGGGGAAGAATTTCTCTTCTTTTGGGCTGCTGGATGGTTAGGCAAGACTCTAAGCCACAGAGACTCTTTAGGACATTCCTAATAGCAGAAGGTCATGTTTGTCCAGCACCTAGGAGCTGATGCAAAAGGGACATCGTAGGCTCAGGAGGAGGCCCAGCCTCCACCATACTCAATATATTCCATCACCTCAAAAAGTTATGCTATTTCTTCTGTGGTCAAACTCCTTCCTACCTTGATTCTGGCAATCACCCATATGCCTTTGTTATTACTGTATATTAGTTTTGATTCTCTTAGAATTTCACATATTTGGAGTCATACAAGATAAACTATTTGTATCTTTTTCTTTTGCTTAGTGTAATGTTTTTGATATTTAACCATGTTGTTGAGGACACTAGTAATTCACTCCCTTTCCTTCTAGGTAATATTCGATTATATGAATATACATTCACTTACCTGTTCAATCATTGGTGAATGCTTGGGTTATTCCCAAGTTTTGGGATATGAATAAAACTAGTATGATTATTCATATACAAGTCCTATGTGGACACATTTTTAATTTTTCTTAGGTTGTGAGGTCCTATAGAAAGTACATATGAAGTTCTGAATGAAACGGTCAAATATTTTCCAAAGTGGTTCTAACATTTTGCATCCTACCGGCAATGTAGGAGAATCCCAATCGCTCTACGTCCTTGTCAATACATGGCATAGTCAGGGTCCTCTTCTTCTTTTTTTAAAACAATTTACTTTTGTCATTCTAGTGGATAAGCAGGGATATTTTAAATTTGCCTTTCCCTGGCTAATTTCCACCAGTTGGTCAGACCAGTGGGGACTCTGGGATCATGGCAACTTCAGGATGAAGAAGGGGCTAGTGCCGTGTTTTACAATCACATGCATGGAACACACAGAGTAATGATTTTTCTCTGAGAAGTTAATCTCAGGAGCAACGTGCTGAGGTGGGGGGGCTTCACTGCCCGAGCCCTTCCCACCTTTCCTCCTTACCCCACCCACAGAGTTGACTGTCCTGACTTCTGTCGAGAGACAGTGATTGGGCACGTTGTAAAGCCAACCTTGCTCTCCCTGGTGGTGGGGTTTGGGCACCAAAGGTAAAGGCCTTGTTACTTCTCCTGGTTGTCGCTATCACTCTAGAATCATACTGTGAGGTTTTTCTTGACTGTGGTTTCCAGGTGCCAAAACGATAGGTAGAGACACAAGGCGTATGTCTGCCACACTTCTCATTAAGCTGTAATTTCCTAGCACTGAGAGAGCGGAATGAATTTCCAGCTCCTTCCAAAGGTATACATTTTTTTGCCAGTATGTTAGGGGGAAGATTCTCGGAGAATTATTAAACTATAGTGCTCAGATGCATATTATTATTTTGTAGGATTTTAGTTTAAATGAAAACCAGATTCTGTCACCTCACAGTGGCTTTAGTTGGAGTCAATGTGCCCCGTAGTCTCATCAGGTCTTCTATTTTTTTTCTTGTTTTCCCCTGTCCGAAGCTGCCAGGAGGAACTGAAATCTTAGGAAACTATGTTGGGTACGCCATTGTTAACCTGACTTGGTTTAAGGCTCTGTAAAAAAATGTTAAAAGTAAGAATCCTCAGTAATGATTGCTCAGTGGGGTTTTCCATGCCCGTTTAGACAGAACTCAGGTTTGACTGTACCTGTTCCTCTAATCTATACTGATGTGATCAAAAGCTTACCCTTCAATAGGTTTATATCATCACCAGCTGTGGGGTGCTGGGAGATGATTCCAAGCAAGCACCCCTCGCGGCCAGCCGCCCCCTTATCCTAATGGAATCTTGCCGTGGAGAAATGAGTGGCTAGTTCTGAAATAGGATACCCGTTCACCAGCACCATGCTCACATTTGTGCAGCCGGCTCAGTCAAGACTGGTAAGCCGGGACACTAGGGTGACAGTAGACAGAGATGAGGAGGAGGAGGAGGTCCAAGGAAGAGACAGAGGACTGAGTTCTAAATTGCAATGTGAATAGGTCTTGATTCGTCAGTTCGGCTGTCCAAGAAATGCTGTGTGATTTTCTTTAAATCTGATTCAAGCAGACTCTGAGACCACCTATGGCAGTAAGATTATGGGGACAGGAAACCGGAAACCTCATTGGGCCCCAACAATATAACCGAGCTTCCATAAAGGTCCTGGGTCTACACAAAGCAAATCATTCTGGAAGTTTCCTCTGGGCTGCACCCACCAGGTGCACCAAGATGCTCTTATCCAAGAGACTCTGACCCCTGAACCTGGAAATTCTGACATGCCTGTAGCAGGTGACTCTTTGCTGGGCCTGGAGCCCTGACCTGGTTGACCTGTCTGACAGCCTGGAGCACCATTTTCCTTGGAAGTCTGTCTGGTCATCTTCTCAGTGGGAGGGAGAGAGAATAGCCAGAGAACCTCCCCCATCCCTGCGGACCTCACGGAGGGGCGATGCTTCTGAGCCAGCTCTGCACCTCTTACCTACTCCCCTGTGCTTTTTAGCCCCCACATGATGGCTTCTCTCAACCCTCACCCCTTTCTGAGACCCCATATATACGCTCTTGAGTAAGTTCAAGCATGGTGAGACAAATCTTTCACACTTAGAGTGAGCAATTTAAAAGGCTTACTTTGAATAAATTCATTCAAACTCTGAGCCCTAATCCTGTTAGGCTGAATTTGAAGGATGATTGGCCTCTTCCACTGCCTTTGGACCACACAAGGACTGGTACCTGTCAGTGCTGGAAGGACCTCTAGTCTGTGACCCACTATGGTCACTGTCCACATCTTGATTCTCCCAGTTCCTTGCAACCGGGAGGCTTGGCTCCATGGCTCTGTGGCTCTCTGGTGTGCTGGGGGCCTGGGAAACCGGATGCACCCACTTTCACAGTAGCTCCATTCATTCAATAACTGCATAGAAGCCTCATCACTTCTTTGGATTTGGAAGACAAAGCCAGCCATGGGCCCTCCGACTCACAGGACCCCCATATATGTAGCCCTTCCAGAAGGCAGGAATCATTGCCTCTGTCTCTTGAGTGATCTCCTTCTCAAGAGATCTCCCCTTTTCCCCAGGATAATTTGAGACAAAGGAATACAAAGGCTGACTATCTGCTTGGAATGGAGTGGGGGAAAAAGGTAGAAACAAAAAGTAATTAACATTTAGGGAGATTCTCCTGCTAGAAAATTCTAAGCAGAATGCTGAAAAGGTCAAAGATTTGTCTTCCTGCTGAGCACATGGGGATGAGTGTTGAGAAGAGATTACAGCAAATGTGGGTGGATAGTCTAGAAATAATCCTGCATTCGGTCATTCAGCCATTGAAGAAAAGTATATTGAACATCTACTATGTGCCAGATACTTGGGTAAAAATGACACGAAACACAATGTAATGGGGAGACCGGATAAAAAGAATATCATAATGTCGTATGGAAATGGTCTGCACAGCGGGAAGAACAGGACCTCTGGGTGAGACCATTCTGGGCTAAAACCCCAGCTTGGCCATCTTCCAGGTGCGTGACTTTGGGACACTACTCCGCTGACCAGTGTTACCCTCCGCTGGCTCCGAGGGGGTCTTCCTGTATGTGGGCTCTCACCTTCCCCATCCATTATTATGGGCTTTTAACCTCCCCATCTGTTATTGAAGGCATTGGACATTTATCCCTAATTTTGTGATGTATTTTATCCTTCTGAGCAATGTATGAATACTCTATATTCTGTTTTATCATCATGATCTCATTATCTTTGAACAGATCTCGGGAATTTTATTTCCAAACGTTCTTTCTTTAAATCTGTTTGCAGATGCCTTCGAAGCTCACGTGTTTCTTCTTAGAGAGGAGAAAGAGGATCCGATTACTGAATTATGTATATTATATGGTGGCAAGGCATTGGAAAGGCAGTCCCAGGGCCCAGAAGTGTGTGACGGCAGAGCGGAACGTTCCAGCGAGTGCACACTCTTCCTGTGTTCCCTTCCTATCCCACCTGGTTTGCCGTTTTAAGTTGGTCTTTGAAAAGTTATCGATGTCCACCACTCAACTGTGAGCCAGTTAAATGAAGAATTTTGTCTTACGCGTTTCTGTGTCCGCAACATGCAAGAGAGCACCTCCGGGCAGATGAAAGATTTAAAAAAATGTTTGCTGCCATTAAAAAAAATACAGCATGGACTAAATATCATGCAATTTGTATTTCTAATAGAAATAATGTAGTCTTTATTATATATTTAGAATGTATCTGTTATCACTTAGTCTTGCTACTTTAGCCAAATCTATTAAAATCTGTGCTGTTCTCCTACTGATTCAGAGTTTGGGTAATTTTCTGCTTCATCTATTTCATAAAATCCCTTTTGAGCAGCTCCTGACAGAGCATTCATGGTGAAAAATGTCTTAAAATATCCTTGGGTGACCGTGAGGAATTCCAGTTGCCTGCTGTAATGTTATTCCAGTTCTTTGACGGTGGGGTGCTCTTCACCGACCCTGTTTTTTGGGCGTCCTAGGCAGACACGTCAGCCTGGGCCAGTTATTCTAGCTCTGATGGCCCCACTGCATTTCTGTGTCCTCCCTGGACATCCTGAGGACCCCCAGGGTCCAGTGCCATCTACCTGCCCAGCTCTCTGTCTCGCTGCTCCCCACATGCACCCCTGAACCACGAGCATCTTACTGAGTTTCTCTTTGTCTTCTTCATGCACCCAGGGTCTGATCACTCCTCAAGATCTTAGAGTCTGGTTCACAAGCTGCCACCTTTACAGAACCTTCTCTGATTTCTTAGCTAAAAAGTACCTCTTGATCCTTGGAAGGTCGTACCTCAGTTTTCACCTCCACTATTACGCTTTTAAGTGAAATTGTGTCTCAACTTACTTAATTGGAATATAAACTATCTCCGGAGGAGGGAACCATGTCCCATTTGTTCTGTATCTTCACCTTTTCCTTCTGTTTTGTCTCCTCTTATGCATGAACGATGCTTAATCAAGAGCTTTGGAGGAATTAAGCAAGTACCTGGCGTCCCTGTGGGGCACAGTAGGAAGAATATGCACTGGGCTCAGGTCCCCAGTAACTGAGCTCCAGATTGCCATTTATAGAGAATCTTGGTTCTGTATACTTCAAAACTTCTTTTTTTCTTTTTGGTTGAATGACAGTCAAACATGGAGGAAACTAGCAAGACTTTTCTAGGACGCAGGTTTAGGGAAACCCTTTCTCTTCCCTCATTTCATCACAGGACTGGGTCCAGCCTCTGCTTCCCTTCCCGGATAACAGCCATGGCATCCTTGACTTTTACTGCTTATTAAACTGTCTCTTTCTCCTGATCAGAGGCAGTGTCTTTTCTTGGGTCCCTGGAGCCTGGTAGGTACTCAGCATGTGTACTGAGTTGGACCAGTGGGCGAGCAGAAACTTTAATATCCTGTTCATTTTTGCCAGTGATGTTGGTTGCTCACCAAAGCCTGCCAGGAAATGTTGGGATCCAGGAAGCTCTTTTCCTATCTCATTTTTCTTTCTCTGCAAAATAGGGTGCACGGATCCCCTCTCCTTCCACGTCAGATCCCCAAGTCAGTATTTCCCAAAGTGTCCCCATCGGAGAACACAAGAACACTAACTTTATCATAGGAACTAGCAAGAAAAAAAAAGGAAGCAAAGATACCTTATTTGACCAAGCAAAATTTTTTTCTAAGTAATATCTATTGATATAAAAGACAAAAGTCATTTGGAAAGCATTTTAATACATGTTGATAACTTTCTACTATATATAAACTCTGCTCAATTGAATAGCTTCATTTTATTTATTCGTATGTATTTATTATCATTATTTTTTAAATATAATTTATTGTCAAGTTGGCTAACATGGAGTGCATACAGTGTGCTTTTGGTTTTAGGGGTAGATTCCCATGGTTCATTGCTTACATACAACAGTGCTCGTCCCAACAAGCGCCCTCCTCAAAGCCCATCCCCCAAACACCCCCTCAGTTTGTTCTCTGTATTTAAGAGTCTCTTACGGTTTGTCCCCTTCTCTGTTTGAAACTATTTTTTCCCTTTCCCTTCCCGATGGTCTTCTGATACATTTTTCGAGTTCCATATATGAGTGAAAGCTTGCTTGAATAATTCCCTAAAATAAAGTTCTTTTCAGTAGGAAAATTCTGGCTGTGGGGAGGATCCTTCGTATCTCCCTTCCTGGATGGCTAGAGGCCCCCCCACGTAATGAGGAAGCCTGAGTGAAGTCAGCGACTGGGTGTCCAGTGCCTCCACTTCCAGAGTATGGCCTACTTTTCAGCACCTCTTTAGTGCCCAGCAGGGAAAGTACAGGAGAGATTCTGAAGCTTTGTAATGGTACGCATGACTTTTTCAAAGATATTCTTTAAGATATATTCAAATCCTGCAAGAAATAACAAATGAGGGAATAATGAGAAGCATTTATTTCTCAGTGTTTAGCTGTAATGTTGCCTCTCCGCACTCACAATTTATGACGAGTAAGGATTTGTGTGTGTGTGTGTGTGTGTGTGTGTGAGTGGAATGCATTATGTTAGGAAAAGAATTAATGGCCATCTGTACATGTGGGGACGGCTGGCAAATCTGTTATGCACGTTGTAATAAAAATGGTTTATTGGGCTGTCCTGGTCAGACAGAGGAGCCAAACACCCCCGGCTCCGCTAGAGAACATGCGTGGACTTCATCCTGTTTTGACTTACACGAGCCTCTCCAAAGCACTCTTCTTCTGGTCCATTCCGAAGGGTTTCTATAAAACGGCTTCTTTGGACAAGTGGTTTCTGCTTTGAGCCCAGCTTCCTAGTCTGAGAACGGAAGAAGCTTGGGGCTCCTAGGGGGCTCAGTTGGTTAAGCATCTGGCTCCAGATTTCGGGTCAGGTCGTGATCTCATGGTTTGTGAGTTCAAGCCCTGTGTCCGAGATTCTTTCTCTCCCTCTCTCTCTGCTTCTCCCCCACTCTGCATGCTCTCTCTCTCTCTTAAAATAAATAAACTTAAAAAAAAAGAAAAGGGAAGAAGTTTGAATTCAATGACCTCTATGATCCCAAGCACACATTACTTTCTGGGATTCCAAATTCCTTTTTGTGGATTAAGTCTACACAAATCTAGTTAGCCTGAATTCAACCCTATTTCAAGACTGCGTAAGAACAAGAGAGAGGACGTGCTCACCATCTTCCCAAAATATCTCGTGTTGGAAAGTAAGGCAGGGCCCAGAAAACAAGGGCACATGTCAAAAGACCCAGGGTCCGTCTCGAAGGGGATACCACTCCTACATCGGACACAGTCTGGTACCAAAAAGTCAACCAGTGATGGCGGTACCAGCTTACATAGCCACCGCACAACGGGACAGTTGGTAAGTCCGTGCTGGTAGAGATTAAGGCAATGAGGAGCGTGGCCTGATTACTGCCTCAGTGCTGGTGACTTTAATTTTGATCACGTGGTTAGGATGGAGTGAGCCACATTTCTAACTGCAAAGTTACTATTGTTTTTCTTGTACAATGTTACTATCTGATAGTGAGGTACTACAATATACTGCTACATTAACATCGTATATCACTGTCTTACTAATGTATACCGCTATGTCACTGACACACACAGTATTACTATACTACTAACACATGACACTACTCCACTACCATGACTATGTTACCAGAATACATGACATTTCTCTATAACTATTACCGTATTACTAACACCCACACTACAGGACTGTTGGTGATGAGACTGTCTCTCACCAAACCCTCACCAGCAGCAGGTGAGTCTTTCCAGAATCCATCACTGCTGTGGCAACGGCCTCGCGGTGCTGCTCTTGCTTGTCATGTCTCCCGCACCTGTGACGTGGCATCCCGCTCTACAGCGGAGCGCCCCTCACCTGTTCACAACTGCCTTGTTTATTTCTATCACTATCATGTCACAGATTCTGGGTGGACGTTTTCACGGGTGTCTTCGGCACTTCTTGTTGGTTTTCCTTGTATCTGGGTATCGGAAGTGACTTTAAAATAAAACGTTTGTGAAAAGAGGACACACGGACGCCAGCAAACCGGAGAATGGGCTTTGGCCTTGGCTGCTTTCTAGACCCAAACAGCCCTGGGCTGACTGGCTTTTACTCCTATCACTCACGTTTCTCGGGACCACCAGCCCGAGGATAAACTCGGGCTCCGTAGGGTGACGGAGTGCCCCAGCCACCGCCTGCCCGGTGCAGGAAACAAAGCTCCCTCAATGCCAGGAGTCCCCAAAAGGCGCAGAGGCATGGAGCGTGCCTCTCTCTCCCAGTCATCTCCCACTTGGAGTGCAGATGAGTCTAGGTCTTGCTCCTTTTGAAGGGCCAGCTTTCGGCCCCAACAAGTGACCGCATCTCCCTGCTCGGGCCTCTCTTGCCACATGAGCACAAGATGTGCCACTCCATACTCTTGCTGTCTTACTGAGGTGTTACCATGTCGCTGTTCTACGCACCCCTGCCCGGAGCTCCGCCTGGGACGCAGGGACAAGAGAGCAGGCGGAGGACGCAGTGTGTGGTCTATGCCTGTCACTTGACCTCCGGGCACTGCCTTTGGCTTAGGTCATTTGCCGAAACTCTCATTTCCCACAGATTGCAAGGCGTTCCACTCACACGTTCCTGGAGAGAGAACCTCGGATTCACCGCACCCCGGAGTCCGTGCGAAGCTGCGTTCTGGCTTTCTCGGGAGTGACGCACACCCAGTGTCTGCTGCCGGCTTCACGCTGCAATGCCCCTTCCCGCTCACACACCTGTCTGTGCTTGGTGATACGTCTATTGTTCGGTAAACCTTTCCAGAGCTGACGAAGCTTGGATTCAACTGTCTGCTACTGAATAGTTTGCTTTTCTCTTAGCTTCAGACTAGCTGGTGGGAGCATGAGATTTACGAACATATGGAGGTGAGTGTGTGTGTGGAGGTGGAAAGTGAAGGAGAAAAGTTCAGAAAAGGTGCTCAGAGATATTCTTCTAAACACACACACACACACACACACACACACACACACACATTTAAGTTTATTTATTTATTTTGAGTGAGGGGGAGGGGCAGAAAGAAAGAGACAGAATCCCAAGCAAGCTCCACACCATCAGCAAAGAGCCCAATGTGGGGCTCGAACACATGAACTGTGAGATTATGACTTTTGCCGAGATCAAGAGTCAGATGCTCAATCCACTGAGACACTGACTCCCCTAAAGACTTTTTTTAATTTCTTTTTTTTAATGTTTATTTATTTTTGAGAGAGAAAGAGATACAGAGACAGAGAGACAGATAGAGCATGAGTGGGAGAGGGGGAGAGAGAGAGGGAGACACAGAATCCGAAGCAGGCTCCAGGTTCTGAGCTGTCAGCACAAAGCCCAACGTGGAGCTTGAACCCACAAACCCCAAGATCATGATCTGAGCTGCAGTCAGATGCTTAACCGACTGAGCCCCCCAGGTGTGCGCCCCTCCCCTAAAGACTTTACTTTTTCAGAAATCTGTATACCTGATGCGGGGCTGGAACTTACAACCTGAGATCAAGACTCACACGCTCTCCCACCAGAACCAGCAGTCTCCCCACAGACAGATTTTTTCCAAGGCTGAACTAGCGCTTGTGTTTTTAGAAGAAACGGACACGGTGAGCGATTGGGGAGGGAAGCATATATCCATCCTCAAGGCCACGGCGGCTCCTCCCCTGACCGGGGCGCTGGGGCGGGCTCACAAAACCTCACAGGTGGCCGTGATCTGGAGAAAGCACGGGGGATGGTGGAGCACACCCGGAACATTCTAATTTCATGCAGATGGAGGTAGGTGCCGGGGTCTAGGAGCAAACCCCGTCTAGTCTAGTGGGAGCCCAGAGGAAGGAGCCACTGAAGGAATCCGAGGGCTGACGGCTCACAGGCCCTGAGCTGGGGGTGTCGCTAAGTTTGTTTCACAGCCGGGAGCCTGTGGGGGGGGGTGTGGCTGCCCAGAGCAGAGCTAGCCGGGCCGTGGAGAGCCAACGACAGGGCTGCGCAAGGGCTGGACATCTGTACAAGGTGGACAGGTGATTTGTCACAGCAGGATTGAGACGTGGACGGTGCAAAGCTCGATAGGAGTTCCTGGTCTTCTCAATAAGCTCCTGCTTTCCTTCTTCACCTTGGAGGAACCCGTTCTCGCTCATGAGCTGGGTGTTGGTTGCGAACAGGCAAGCTATGACCCATGGTGGTGGGCACCTGGGGTGAATTAGCCAGAGCTGGGCGGCTCTGCCCACAGGGTCCCCTCCCGTGATGGGTGGAAACCGGGACAGGGAAGCGTTCGACTCGGGAATTCGTCTCATTGCGGAATAACAGAAAGTCAGTTTCAAGTTCACCCGGGCAAAGGAGAGCGTAATCTCTTCCAGCGGCACCACCCCCCGCCCCCACCTGTTCCTAAGCCCATTTCCCTCCCATTCTTCACTCTCCGCTGGGAGCACAGACACAGGAATCAGCTTCAGACTCTGGTCTCAGTTGGATGACTTATTCTATGACCTTAGAGGGGTCTCTTATAGGAAGGGAACCTAACACTTGGGAGCACAGGCTATGGGCTGGCCCGGCTTTCACATCCGTGATGCACCCGCAGGTACATATTAATCGCCGGTGAGTACCAGGTGCTGAGCTAGGTGTTGGGTGCACGGGGGTCAGTACAGCAGAAATGGGGACCTTTGTGCTCACCAATACCCTGGGAGCGGTGACACTTATCTTCTTCGGCCAGTTGAGGAGACTGAAGCACAAATAGGTAAGTATTTTGCTT
>PISW01003676.1:0-196552 GCA_004023785.1 Mungos mungo
CTAATAGCTAAATGCTTTTAATATTTTTAAGTTGAGAAGACCAATCAGTACTTTATGGAACCACTAATTAGTGGAATTTTCTTATCTAAAGCCTTCAGCTGATTTTCCCTTATTAAGAAACACATATCATTCCTATGGCAACTAAGTATTTTTCCTGTCTGTAAATGGATTCTATTCCTATTATTAAAAAGACATAACATGAAAGGAAACTTATAATTATTTGTTCAGCCTATAGTCCTGTGTAGTGTATTCTGCATTAAGTCATCTTTAACCAATACTGGAAGCTTCTGTGTCAGTATGTCAGGCACTATTTGGCATGGATGTTGGAGCAAGAACCCAAGATATCTATGTCAGAAAATAAGAGAATGTAAAGCTCACTAATGTTCTGGATGATTTCACCAAGTATTGGCTACAGAGACAGTGGAAAATAAAGTATCTTCTTTCTGCCTCACTTTTATTTCCCTATGGCAGCATGTTTTCATAAGTGAGTAACAGATATGCTAAAATGAAGCTCTGTCATCTAATAAGACTGGAGAGCTCTATGTTGAACAAAATATAAAAGCCTTACCAGTGTCTTTAATCAGTTAATGTACACTGCAAATCTCAAGGAGATTTACAGCATTTTTAAGTTTATTTGACCATGAAAACATTTTATGGAATAAAATATTTAGCAAAAATATATTTTAAAAGTCTCATTCTTCATTTATATTGAAATAATTCTTTACTGCCTGCCTTCAGTTGTTCTACCTTCACAAAGTCTATCATACATCAGTGTTGTATGCTAATTAATAGTGATAGATGTAAACTGAATTGAAAGTTTAAAGAGAATTGTGGTTTGTAAGCAGTTTTTAGCAGGGAGATTTTTTTTCCCAAAAAAATCATAACTGAAGTCCCAAGATAAAACGATAAAGTAGAGCTGCCTTTTTGGCGTGGCGATTGAATCCACTAGTCAATCTGCCACTCCTCTTATGCCCCACCATTCACAATTCTGGGACTCTTATGTAAAAACCTAAATTTCCAAATACCGAGTCAAGGGAAAAAATGTCTTAATCCATCCTGTTCAGTTTCAGTTTAAGGAGATGATGTGTTGAGAGTGACCTGCAACCTGAAGGTTGCAGACGAGGGTGATGGCAGCAAGGGGAGGGGAACCCAAGAGCCCTACTTTTAACTTCATTTCTCATTTCATCATATCTTCTTGGTACATCACTTTATAGAAAGCATCATGTTATGTAAAACAAAATAGAAAGCATATTCTTTGGGAAAGAGTGAATTACTTATTTCATATGTAATTTCACATTCTTAAAGCAATTCCATAGAAGTCATTTTTCTTAAGATGACTTTGTGGTGAGCAATTTACAACTGCTTCTGTCCTTGTGATTGCTAGAAGTCATTTTCTATTTCTTAATGACTATGCTTTTCAGGGAGGGGCTACATATAAACACAAAGTGAACATAATCTTTTAGTCAATTCAGTGGTTTCAATATTGGCAATTAGAACATTCTAAAGCAATATTAAAATATCTAAAGTAATGGCTGAAAGTTCTCATAGCTATTTTTTCTCTACCCAAAAGGGACTGCAAATTATTTTTCTTTAATCACTATGGGATTTAAGAAGACATGTAGTTGAATAAATTTTTCTCCCCATCCTGGAATGGGGTCCTTTTGTATATCCCTTCTAAAGTCCTGGCCTGTCCAATGTTAAAATAATAGAACTGAATCTGTTCACTATAATGGAGAAAAACAAGGAAGACTTAATTAGGATAATTATAGGTTGCAATTATGCCATGATAGCTAGTCAGTATTAACAAGGAAGACATGTGCTTGTTTTGTAAATATTTCACTCTGATGCAGGAAGATATGAAACATTACCAGTTCCATCTGATCCCCATTCCCCTCATGGACCTCCGGTTCCAAATGGAAATAATTGACCCTGAGACTAAAGACCCTAGGGAGAGTAGAAGGGTTAAAACCCTGAAGCCACTGGAGGACAAGAGAAAAAGACAAGAGATAATATGTGGATAATGGGAAACTATATGGGAAAAATAAATAATTGCTCTATACCATTACTCAGAACCGTTTTAATAGACAAATAATAGATTGAACAATGGTTGATTACCTATTCTATACTATCATATTCAGTTATGCTTCTTTGTCTCAGCCTTCACAATAACCACACCCAAGTGAAAGTGGTGTTTCTAAGTGCATTAATGTTGAATGAAATGTTAAAGAACAAATATCTCCCTATTGAAATGTTAGGCAACTAATGCATCCAAAATAGTTTAAACCATCTATTCATAAAAATACTAAAATTCTAACAGTATCTTGCTGTATTTGGCTGAAAGTTTTCAGTTTGATGGAAGTAGATATTGCTGCCTCTAAGATCTACCTCATTATTTTGATACTATATTTGTCCTTTTCCTCTGACAACTTGACTTTTATAACCTTGTTCTTTTGTGGCATTTCTCTTGTTAGTTGAATTGTGCACTTTAGTCCCCACCAGAAACAAACTCTATCACTTTTGATGTCGTTTAGCTACCATCTCTCAGAATGTTAAATAGCTAATGGTCTTGTCTTTTCCAAGCACTCAAATTCTATTGAAATAACTGCATAATACTTGTTTCTCACCAATGGTGTTATACATGTTTATGGTGTCTAAGGCAAATTATCTTTAAAGGAATAAACACAATGACATGATTCGTATACTATTTGGAACAATGAAACACATTTCCACATAGTTAACAAAATCTTAATGCATATGGACTGGATTAATTTGTTTTGCTAAGGAAAGATGAGGGAGTTAAAATCTTTGTGTGAGTAACATAATTGACTAGCAGTTCAAGTCCAAAAAATAGTCAATATTCTAAAGAAATAAATATAAAGTCTGGAAATAGAGAGATAAAATTCTACAAGTTAAAATGTAATGCCTAAAATTTAAATCAATAGCTGTACTATATTTGTACAGCTGATGTAATTTTGTGTTATATTAAATGTCCCAATATAACAAAATAAAAGTGATTAACCTGTCACTGTTCTGAATATACAAAATAATGAATTGAATTATTTTTCTTTAGTTGTTTAGAAAAATAATTCACAAGGAAAACAAGATCTGTTGAAAGGCCATGGGAAAAATGTTCTTCCACAGATGTATCACTAATGTACTTTAGAATTTACTAATCTAAGATAGTGTTTCATGAAAGTTACCTATGAGTTTACTTTGGATTGAGATATTTTTATATCAAAGCATGAACAGATGAAATGTGACATTATTATTTAGTATAGCACAGCAAATACCGAACTTTAGGTTATTTGGAAAACAAAAACATAGTTCTTACACAGAGCCTTCTCAGTTAGATAGAAGATTTTCTTCCACACACTAAGACACATTCTTAGAAATGCAAAAGAGATTTTATATTTGAGGCATCAGTCTAGAATCATGACTAGTCTAGAATCATGATCTAGACTCTAGATGGACATTTACATGTATTCTATGGCATTAACTAGTATCTTGTCTTCATATTGAGCTAAACTGAAAAGAAGACTTTTCATTCATCCCTTTAATCAGAAACATTCATTGAGTATACACTAAGTGAAACATACTGAAAGAAATCCCAAGGTAAATAAAGTTGCACTGTTGACTCAACAGTAAAAGAGCTGAGTCATGAGCCTAATGATTCTAATAAATGGTAGAAGATGATAATTGCTATAGGACAGATGCAAATGCAGAACTCTAAGGTTGGTGGAGATGGGTTTCTGGCTGAGAATTTCAAAGAAGATTGCAGTGTAGGAGGTGAGATTGAGGAAGACATTAATGGAGATAGACAAGGCATCTTAAGTAGATGAAATGTGTTGAGAAGAGTCATATGAGCAAAAGATTTGGAAATGTTTAGGAAAAAACCAAATATTTAAATTTAAATAGTTCTCTGAGACTGTGAATAGCAGGTGATATACTGGAGCCAGATTGTGGAAGTCCTTAAGCAGTAGCCTAGAAAGAATGAACATTTATGTATTTATTTTTTAAGTAGTAGGGAATTAGTAAAGGTTAGAGAAGAGGTGGGATGACCAGAGCTGTGCTTTAGGAAGATGACTCTGCCTGCTGATGTTATACATAAATAAAATCCCATCAACTCTCTGATTTGAACTCTCCAGTGACCTCCCCTCTCCTAGCACTCTCTTTCACATAAACTTCAGCCACACCAATCTATCAAAACAGCTGTCATACTTCCAGCTTCACAGCTTTTGCTCCAGCCATTCCCTCAGCCTCAAATTCTCCTTCACAGAGCCACATGGCACACTCCATGTATTGGTAACTTGGTTCCATCACTTTCTCAATTAGCTAATTTGACCACTTTATTAACATTATAACACTCTTCCTCACAGGATCCTTATCTTGGAATCACTACTGTAAAAGGCCCCACATATCACAAACACACACACACAAAATAAATTTATTGCGAGGCCCATGGGTTCTCCATCACTCAGGATCCAGCACTGGTGCTCATACACTATGACCCACAACCCTAAATGCCTCATTTTGTAACTGGCACCATTCAGACAAGTACCTATGTCTGAATGAGCTGGAACTTTGTGAGTTGAGTCACTGAAAACATCAGATGCTGACTCTGCTTCAAGGCAGAAGATGAGCAGAGCAATCAAGTAAGAGAAAAGACAAATTTATTAACTAGTCAAATCTTTTCTTTTAAATAGCATGAATGCAGCTTCTTGCATGAAGAAGTGTACCTTTCTAGTAGTGGCAAACATCCATTTTCTTGCTCTATTTTCTAATCTGTTGCTCTAGAGATCCTCACAAATTGGCACAATTTTACAAATGGCCATTGAGAACCTGCAATATCAAATAATTCATATTACTCTAAAATTTTATGTATGCATTTGTGTGTGTATTTTTATATATTTATATATACATATAACCTTGAAAACATATGTGAAGTATAAACCTGATTATGTATGTTTGGAGATAGTGCTTTAAGTACTTATGGAAGTCAAATATTATAGAAAGTTATATAATGAAATCAAAATATCTCATAATATTTCTGCTTACCAACAATTTATCACATATAACCTTGATTGTTGTGTTTTGAAGTTATGTCTAAAATTTTTTGTTCATTTCAAATTTGAGTATGGCTTTAAGTATGACTTTTGACAAATCTAGTTGCTTTTGTCTCAACAAGGCAGTTTCTCCAAACTGAAACTCATTAAACAAAATTATCTAAAAGTTAGTAATGGTTGCCTAATTAGGTATTACTATCAGTAGAACATAAATTATATAGAAATCTTTTTACCAACATGATTAGTGATTTTGTTAAAATGAAGGCAATAAAAATAAATGTATGATAAATTGTAATTATGTTTATCTTTTTGAAGCTACTCATTAGAATATTAGTACATCGACAAAACATCAAGACATGTGCAATAAAAATTAAATTCAGTAGTTTTAAGTATTTTTATTAGTTTTATTCAGGTAAAAATTGTTGCCTAATGCATCTTGTTATTATGAGTATATTTTCTCAAGGGGAGAATATAGAACATAACTCATAAAATTTTTTTGTTGACAGTTTATGAATTTTACATATTTAGGTATAGGATATGTAAACTTCCATTTGTCCCCTTGCACTGGTCTTGCAGAAGAGAGAGACTGGCACATGTACTTCTTAAAGAATTTCATTTCTTTCCTAAGAATCTTGAGGGATATGGCTGTATATGAGATGTTGAGAAAGAGTCATATAAGAGCAAATCCACAGAGACGATCTATCCAGTCTCTGTGTTTCCTTTGAAAGAAAGGCAAAGTCACAAGACTCTACTAGGACCTGAGCTTTAAAATAGGCAAATGTCATCACCACAGAAAGCAAATAAAAAATTAAACATTTACTGTAGAGAAGGGAACTAATGTTTATTGACTGTACCAAGCCCATTCTGCTATGAATTATTATGTGATAGGAAAAATCTAGGTGCAATGTATGTTATTCAATAAACATCAAAGAAACACCGTGACATAGTGGTGATTATTCCCATTTTTAAAAAGGGAAACCTGAGGCTTACAGATGGCAGGTTATCTTCCAGGAGCAATGCTTGGTTGTGTCACATGAGCCTCATTTCTTAGTTCCTTTTCTTCCTTTTCTTTCTTTTCCATGGGTCTTGGGGATTCATCCCCTTCTTTTCTCTTTGCTGTAGACTTCTCAGTCCCAAAAGATATCTCTCTTCCAAGTCTGACTGTGTTGAAATGGTAAGATGTAATGTTTCTGATTCTCTTCTTTCTTTTTATTCCCCACTTCCTTTTCAGATTTTAAGGGCTTACATCATGATGGAGAAGGTAAAAATGTAATAACTAAATGAACAAATTGGAGCAATCTACAAAATTTATGAGGATTTTGTTGTCTTATTTTCATAGTGCCTGGTTTATAGTCTTTGATTTCCTATAAAGCAAAAAATGTTAAGCTTTTATTCTCTTTTTTTTCCTAATGAGCTTCAACGTTCTTGCCCTTCTTGACACTGTTCCCCTAACCTATAATCATTGTCTTTGAGAAAGACCACTAACTATTTTTTTTATTGTTGGTGGACCTTCTACCTCGTATGAAAATTCCATCAGAAAAAATATGCAGCAATAAATACTGGTGATATAATCGGTGTTTCTGTTGTCTCCAGTGCACCAAGCCTCCATCCTGTCTAGGAATGAGCCTCCTGGGCATTTCCTCACAGTCACATAATGAATGGATGGCAGTGCAGAGGTAGAAGCTGAATCTGTCAATCCCCAAGGACATTTTCTTTCTTTTACAGTCCAGGCTCTTTTGTGTTGATTCTGTCAAGCCCCTTGGACATGTTTGACTCTACTTCTGATAGGGTTGTCTGTGTCTACTTTGGTTCTCAGGCCTACAGCAAGACACACTGAAGCACTGAGGAGGTCTCACAGAGGTCTCTCATCATTAAGAATATATTGAATGAGAGTCACTTATAAATGTTTTTACATTTGTATGTAGGAAGCTACGTCCTAAACATACAGAAATCTTGAAGGACAGATGGAAAGACATCAATGGGAGAAATAATGTATCCTTTTGAGTATCTTAATTTTCTAGCATGTAACCAAGTTCTATTCCATGGTGAAAATGAAAGCTAGAAAGCTTTACCTGTGCTGATACCACAGGGACAATTACAGCTAAGTGTGTAGGCCAGAGCCAGCCCACTAAGTGATGATCCTGTCTTCACCTTCTGCTTGGGCTTAGCCATGGAATTTATAAATATTCAAGCAGCATTTCCTGAGAGGCTGTTTTAATTCTCGAGGTTTCTTTCAACGTATAATTTTAGCATTAACTTGAAAATGTAATGTTTCAAATTTATTTTAAAACTTGAAGAATACTTTGAACTGTTAGATTTTTTTTTCTTCCTTTTGGAAATTAGGTCACAAGGTATTTGTGTGGATAGTCTTTTTCAGTATAAAGTTAGACTATACTATGGCAAAAATAACAAAACACAAACCCAGAGAGGCCTGAGTTCAAATTCTGGCTCTCTTTTTATTATGTGATATTTTGTAATTTATACCCTAAAGATTCTGCTTCTTTACAGATAAAATAAAAATAATAATAGAACTTCTATAAATTTTGTAAACATAGCATGTCAAGTGCCTAATACAGTGTGTCCAGTAAACAGAATCTAGTAAATATTAGTCTATTCTAAAGATAAATCAAAATAGAGAAAGGAAAACGGTGGAGAAATAGAAAGCTCTGTATTTTCTGCCCACATTTCTCAAAGAAGGGCTGAAGCCAAAGGACACTGAACTACAAGAGTCTGAGAGGAAAAGAGATAGAGCCCACTAAGAAGAGAGGTTTATAAGACTACCTATAGAAACAAGCCAAATTACACATGGTGGGGAGTCCCAAATATCACTACATGGAGGGAAATAAAACAACCAAAGGCACAACAAGAAAGATCAAGGGACACCATTAAAAGAACACTTCCTGAATGGACAGCTGTGGACAGTCAATGCGCCTCCTTTAATATAGCAGAACTCACAGGTGCAGAGACCATAACAAGCTTTTAAAACTTACAAGAGACAGAAAGCTAGCCAAAATGATAAAACAGAATAATTCTCCTCTAAAGAAATTTTAGGAAGAAATGACAGCTAAAGAATTGCTCATAACAGATATAAGCAACATAACTTACCAAAATTTAGAACAATAGTCATAAAATAAATCGCTGGGCTGGAAAAAGGCATCGAAGACACCAGAGAAGCTATTGCTACAAAGATTATGGACTTTAAAAATAGTTATGATGAATTTTAAAAATGCTACTAATGAGGTGAATAATAAAATAGAGGTGGCCACTTCACATATTGAAGAGGCAGAGAAGAGAATAGGTGAATTAGAAGACACAATTATAGAAAAAGAAGCCAAGAAAAAGAGAGATAAATTGATCCAGGAGCACAAAAGGAGAATTTGAGAATTGAGAGATGAGATCAAACAGAACAATATCCATGTCATAGGAATTCCTGAAGAAGAAGAGAGAGAAAAAAGGGCTGAATGGGTACTTGAACAAATTATAGCTGAGAACTTCCCCAATCTGGGGAGGAAATAGACATTGAAATCCAAGAGGCAAGGAGAAATCTCCTCAGACATAACATGAATTGACCTTCTGCACAACGTATCATAGTGAAACTGGCAAAATATAAGGATAAAGAGAGAATTATGAAAGCAGCTAGGGATAAAAGGGCTCTAAACATACAAAGGGAGGTCTATCATAGTAGTTGCAGACCTATCTACTGAAATTTGACAGGCCAGAAAGGAATGGCAGGAAATCTTCAATGTGATGAACAGAAAAAATACACAGCCAAGATTCCTCTAACCAGTAAGCGTGTCATTCAGAATAGAAGAAGAGACAAACATTTTCCCAAATAAACAAAAATTGAAAGAATTAATCCCACTAAACCAGCCCTACAAGAAACCCTAAAGGAGACTCTGTGAGGAAAATGTTGCAAGGAACACAGGTACCAGAGACACCACTACAAGCATGAATCCTACAGAGAACACAATGACTCTAAATCCATATTTTTCAATAATAACACTGAATGTAAATGGACTAAATGCTCCAATCAAGTGATATAGATTATTGGAATGGATTAAAAAACAAAGTTCATCTATTTGCTGTCTACAAGAGACTCATTTTCGACCGGAAGACACTTTCAGGTTGAAAGTAAAGGGATGGAGAAATATCTATTATGCTACTGGAAGTCAAAAGAAAGCTGGAGTAGCCATACTTACATCAGACAAACTGGACTTTAAAGTAAAGGCACTAACAAGAGATGAAAAAGGGCATTATATAATAATTACAGGTTCTATCCATCAGGAAGAACTAACAATTATAAACGTCTATGCACCGAATTCGGAAGCACCCAAATACATAAAACAATTGATCACAAACAGAATCAATCTTATTGATAAGAATGTGCTAATTGCAGGGGATTTTAATACATCACTTACAGCAATGTATAGATCAACTAGACAGAAAATCACTAAAGAAATAATGGACCTGAACAACACATTGGACAAGATGGATCTGACAGATATATTTAGAACTCTACATCCTGAGGCTATGGAATACACTATCTTCACAAGTGCGCATGGCACATTCTCCAAGGTAGATCACATACTGGGTCATAAAGCAGCCCTCAATAAAAATAAAAGAATTGAGATCATACAATGCACACTTTCAAATCACAATGCTATGAAACTTGAAACCAACTACAGGAAAAAGTCTGAAAAACCTCTAAAAACATGGAAGTTAAAGAACACCCTACCTAAGAACCAATAGGCCAATCAGGCAATTGGAGAAGAAATGACAAAATAAATGGGAACAAATGAAAATGAAAATAAAACAGTGCAAACTCTTTGGGATACAGCAAAGACAGTCATAAGAGGAAAAGTGGTTGCACTCCATGCCTATTTCAGGAAACTAGAAAAAGCACAAATATAAAATCTAAAAGAACTAGAAAGGGAGCAGCAAGAGCACCCAAATCCAGCAGAAGAGAAATAATAAAGATCAGGAAAGAAATAAACAATATAGAATACAGGGAAAAATACCAGTTGAACATATCAATGAAACCAAGAGTTGGGTTTTTGAAAAAAATAAGCAAAATTGATAAAACTCTAGCCAGGCTTCTCAAAAAGAAAAGAGAGAGCACCCAAATAGACAAAATCACAAATGAAAATGGATTTATTACAACCAATCCCTCAGAAATATAAGCAATTATCAGGGAAGACTAAGAAAAATTATATGCCAACAACTGGATAACCTAGAAGAAATGGACAAATTCCTAAATACACACACTACCAAATGGGAAGAGAGAAAATCTGAACAGACCCATAACTAGTAAAGACATTGAATTAGTTATCAAAAATCTCTGAACAAATAAGAGCCCTGGACCAGACGGCTTCCCTGGGGAATTCTACCAGACATTTAAAGAAGAGTTAATACCTATTCTTTTCAAGCTGTTCCAAAAAATAGAAATGGAAATGGGGGTGCCTGGGTGGCTCAGTTGGTTGTCAACTTCAGCTTAGGTCATGATCTACAGTTCGTGGGTTTGAGCCCAACATCGGGTTCTGTGCTGACTGCTAGCTCAGAGCCTGGAGCCTGCTTCAGATACTATACCTCCCTCTCTCTCTGACCCTCTCCTACTCATGCTGTCTCTCTCTGTCTCTCAAAAATAGATTTAAAAAAACATTTTTAAAAAATGGAAGGAAAACTTCCAGACTCATTCTATGAAGCCAGCATCACTTGGATTCCCAAACCAGACAGAGACCCAGCAAAAAAAGAAACCTACAGGCCAATAATCTTGATGAATACAGATGCAAAAATCCTCAACAAGATACTGGCAAATCGAATTCAAAGGCATATAAAAAGAATTAACTACTGTGATCAAGTGGGATTCATTCTCGGGTTACAGGGCTAGTTCAATATTTGCAAATCAAGCAATGTGATACATCACATTAACAAAAGAAAAGATAAATACCATATGATCCTGTCGGTAGATGCAGAGAAAGCATTTGACAAAATACAGCATTCTTTCTTAATAAAGAGCCTCGAGAAACTCTGGATAGAAGGCACTTACTTGAACATCATAAAAGCCATTTATGAAGCCCACAGCTAATATCATCCTCCATGGGGAAAAACTGAGACCTTTCCCCCTTTGATCAGGAACACGAGAGAGATGTCCATGCTCACCACTGTTGTTTAACATAGTGCTGGGAGTCCTAGCATCAGCAATCAGACAACAAAAGTAAATAAAAGGCATCAGAATTGGCCAAGATGAAGTCAAAATTTCACTTTTTGCAGATGACATGATACTCTATATGGAAAACTCGACAGACTCCACCAGAAGCCTACTAGAACTGATCCATGAACTCAGCAAAGTCGCAGGGTGCAAAATTAAAGTAAAGAAATAGCTTGCATTTTTATATACCAGTAATGAAGCAACAGAAGGGAACTCAAGAAATGGATCCCATTCACAATTGCGCAAAAAAATCATAAAATACCTAGGAATAAACCTAACCAAACATGTAAGTGACCTGTATGCTGAAAACTATAGAAGACTTATGAAGGAAATTAAAGACACAAAGAAATGGAAAAACATTCCATGCTCATGGATCAGGAAAATAAATATTGTTAAAATGTCAATACTACTCAAAACAATCTACACATTCAATGCGATCCCAATAAAAATTGCACCAGCATTCTTCTCAAAGCTAGAACAATTCTAAAATTTTTATGGAACCACAGAAGATAAATAGCCAAAGTAATATTGAAAAAGAAAACCAAAACAGGAGGCATCACAATCCCAGACTATAGCCTCTACTACAAACTGTCATCATCAAGACAGTATGGTATTGGCACAAAAACAGACACATAGACCCATGGAATAGAATAGAGAACCCAGAATTTGACTCACAAATGTATGGCCAATTAATCTTTGACAAGGTAGGAAAGAGTACCCAATGGAAAAAAGACAGCCTCTTTAACAGATGGTGCTGGAGAACTGGACAGCAACATGCAAAAGAATGCAACTAGACCACTTTCTTACACCATACACAAAAATAAACTCAAAATGGATGAAAAACCTGACTGTGAGACAAGAAACCATTAAAATCCTAGAGGAGAAAGCAGAAAACATCTTCCTTGACCTCAACTGCAGCAATTTCTTACTCGACACATCTCCAAATGCAAGGGAATCAAGAGCAAAAATGAAATATTGGGCCCTCATCAAGAAAAAAAGCTTCTGCGCAGCAAAGGAAACAATGCATAAAACTAATAGGCAATCAAAGGAATGGGACAAGATAGTTGCAAATGACATATCAGATAAAGGGCTAGTATCCAAAATCTATAAGGAACTCACCAAACTACACATCTTAAAAACAATCCAGTGAAGAAATGGGCAGAAGACATGAACAGACACTTCTCCAAAGAGGACATACAGATGGCCAAAAGACAGAAAATGATGCTCAGTGTCACTCATCATCAGGGAAATACAAATCAAAACCACACTGAGATACCACCTTATGCTGGTCAAAGTAGCTAAAATGAACAAATCAGGAGACTATGGATGCTGGTGAGGATGTGGAGAAACGGGTACCGTCCTACACTGTTGGTGGGAATGTAAACTGGTGCAACTTCTCTGGAAAACAGTGTGGAGGTGCCTCAAAAAATTAACAATAGAATTCCCCTATGACCCAGCGATAGCACTGCTAGGAATTTACCCAGGGGATATGCTGATGCATAGGGGCACTTGTACCCCAATGTTCATGGTAGCACTTTCAACAATAGCCAAATCATGGGAAAATGAAGGGTGAATGGATCAAGAAGATGTGGTTTTTCTATACAATGGAACTACTACATGGCAGTGAGAAAGAATGAAATCTGGCCATTTGTAGCAACGTGGATGGAACTCAAGGGTGTTATGCTAAGTGAAATAAGTCAGGCAGGGAAGGACAAATATCATATGTTTTCATGATGGGTGGGAAAGAGGGAAAATATTTGGGGAGAAGGAAGGAGGCAAACCATGAGAGGCTCTTGAATACTGAAAACAAATTGATGCTTGACGGGGGTGGGGGAGAGGGGACAGGGGATGATTGGCATGGAGGAGGGCACTTGTTGGGATGAGCACTAGGTGATATATGGAAACCAGCTTGACAATATACTATAAAAAATAAACTTCAGTTCCATGAAGTTTACAAAAAAGCTCAATATATTAACATTTCTTTCAGGTGATATGTTGAATAAAATATTTTTGTTCAATTGAAGAACCAGTATATCTGTTTAGAATATATGTTTTAAACTTTGACTTAAAAAATGTAAATGGTTCATGCAGGCAAATAAAAGATAGTTTTTTAAATCTAAAAAATAAAGAGTAGTCAAAATAAAATATTTATAAATAACCTATAACCAATTAGGCACTAGTGTTCTAAAGATGAAAAGACCCTGTTTAATATCTTGAAGCTCATCACAGTTTACAATGGAGAGAAAGCCTACAAACCATGAATTACAAAACAGCTTAATGTTTGTTTAGGTGACATTAAGAATGGCTTCATCCCAGGTTTATAACAGTCAGAGTATCACCTCCCTTTTTCTTGAAGTCTTTGATAGAAATAAGCATCACAAAGTTGGTTAGAGAAATATATTTTACTTAGTATAAGACACTAAGGAGTTTAATTGAACCTCATGGAGCATTACTTTTGTCTGAAAAGACAACTTTAGATTTCCTGTGCAAAGACCATCCCTAATATCATATTTAAATCTTGGATTTTTCACTGTGCAAAGACCATCCCTAATCTCATATTTAAATCTTGGATTTCCCCCCCATGTGTTTAAGAAAGCACAATCATGATACACTCACTTATGGGAAGAAGGAAACGTTTTTCCACATGCTTGAAGCAGTTCTGTCTAAGATCACAAACTTGAAGGTCAGGAAGGCAAGGGTTTTGAGTGGATGGGTAGACAAGCCAGAGAGACAACATCTATATAGAGTTAAAGATGGAAGACAGAAAGCCCTGCTCTCATCTAAGGAAATGCAAGTAGTTCAACATTGCTAGAACATAAAGTTCAGATAAGAAACTTCAAGACATAAAATTGTGGGAGTAGGTAGGGGCCAGTTCTTGGAAGTTTTGTGTGTCTTGTCAAAGAATTTAGACCGTCTTGTAGGCAATAAGGACTTATGGAAGGATGTTTATAAGTAAGTGATATAAACAGATATGTTCTTTTCAAAGACAAACTTGGCAAGGGTGAGAGGGACTAGAGAGAGCTGAAATGAAGACAAGGAAAATGGTTATTGCAGTAGACCACATTGAAAATCTTGAGGATCTGAGTGATAGTTAACATTCTTAAGCTAGTAATTTGCAGATCTAGGTTTATCTAGTTCTTACATACTTTATGGTCAAAGATCTGTGAACATGAAGTTTTCAAGGATGGATAAACATCACTGAAGATCCAGCTGTGGTGGACTTGACCAAGAAGGAGCAGAGTGGAGAAGGCAAATTAGTAATTGAGCATCTTGTGCAAACATGGAAGGCACCTTTGGCTTTTTCCTCTACTTCACTGTACCACAACCAAATCAGTTACTGTGTCCTATTAAGTTTACCTGAGGAATGCTAAGCCATATCTTTAGAGAGAGGATTATTGCTTTCCACCCTATGTCAGAAGAATGAACTTTTGTCAGACCCAGACAGCTACCTAGGCAGCAGTTGACCTTCCCAGGGATCTAAGACCATGTTGACTTCTCTCTCAGCCAACTTAAGCTAAATTATGCTTGATAATAAACAAACTCAACATCCCAATGCCTTACAAAAACAAAGTTTCTTTCCTCATTCATGTCTTTTTTCAGTCAATTTCGTCTCTGGTCCATATATTTTTCACTCTGGGATCCAGGCTGCAAATTCTATCTGTACGTTCTGGTCTTGAAGTAAAAAGAATATAGAGATGACACTTAAAACTTCTGCTCTGAAATAGCACAAACAAATTCCACTAAATTTCATTGGCCAAAGCTGGTCACATGTGCAAAGACATACATCAAGAGGCAGGAAGTATGATACTCTTGCAGGAATGTACAATAGAGGCCCAAAATGGAGTGGCAGTAGATATTTTTCAATATTCATATCCTGGAGTTATTGAAATCAAGCTCTCCTTGGGTATTTCTGGATATTTTAAAGTGGGGCTGGTTTACTGGGAATCTATTTTCTTGAAGGACTGAAATAAATCATTGTAAGAAGAGAATTCCAGAGAGTAGCTCAGTTCAGTTACAGATTACCTAGAACAAAGTATCATAGTTGTTCAAGCACAGACACTCTTAATTCAGATGCTTGGCTGTAAATCATATCTCTAGCATTTCTATATTATATGACCATTGGCAAATTCCTCAAATTATACACTTTTCATCTATAAAATGGGATTTTTTAAAGGAAAGGAACCTCTTCACATAAAACTTTAAAGAGATATGGAGTTAGGGTCCATAAAACAGTCTCTCGGTGGTATCAGAACAAACATATGTAACAAAGTAGTGTCCCAAGCTCATGGTGGCAGAGGGTGGTGGTGTTGCGTTTTGGCACACTACAGCTCCAAAACAGAGCCACGCACACTGCCTCCTCCTGACTCACTGCAATGTCTCTCCCTCTGCTCGATCAACACATTCTAGGTTTTAGCAAAGCCGCCCACCCTGGCAGAGCAGCATGTGGCCACTCTGGTCATCACATTAGTAGAACAATTTGGTAGCAATGCGTAACTGACATAGCAGGTGGGACTTGCTGTTGAGCCTATAAGATATAGCCTAGGTACTGCCGAAATAAATAGTGGTGGACATGTATTGGTAGAGAGATCACTAATGGAAACTTCAGTGAGAAAATCTTTCATGTTGATGAAAATTTAATATCCTTGATATTACTGGGGCACCTGCGTGGCTCAGTTGGCTAAGCGTCCAATTCTTGATCTCAGGTTAGGTCATAATCTCACAGTTTGGGAGTTCACGCCCCTTGAACTCTGAGCTGACAATGCAAAGCCTGCTTGGGGATTCTCTCTCCTCTCTTTCTGCTCCTCCTCCCTCATGAGTTCTCTCTCAAGTGTGCACATATGCAAAATAAATAAACATTAAATCCTTGCTGTTACTGAAACATTATACTCTACCAAAGGGAAACACGGTTTAAACTCATTTATCTTCTTTTTGAGAAAAATGGTGCATGCTCTCTCTATATGAAGGGCATAATAGAGCTGATAATTAGGTGAAAGTAGAGGGAGCCCTGATGCTAGGAATGACCTGATCCCCACAATCAGTAAAGCAGCCCTCAATCATCTCCCATGAAGGCATTCAAAGAACAGATTGTTTTAAAATTGCATTCTTCCCTCATAAACTGTCAGCTTCCCAGGTGTCTGGCCTGGCTCTCCTGACCAGGTACCTTGGGGTCAGGCCACCTTGAAAACAGGAAAGACAAGTTTTAAGAACCTTGCCTTCAGAGTCTTAATCTGTCCACCTGGCCTATCAGCCCATGTAAGAACCTCAATTCTGAGTTTGAAGGTCACAACCCTTGATGATATTCCCTCTGAACCCATACTGACGTTGAAATCATCCTGGTTTAATTCTCCTCCCTTCTTACCTATTCCTGAACATTCTCTGATAGACATTTACTCTGGATTCCTTCCCACTACTAACTGTCCAGTAGTTTCTTGGATGCTAAAACAGAAATCCTGCCTGGAAAACAAAACCCTCAGCTCCCTTCTCCTGAATTTTGTCTGCATCTAGGCCAGCTCATTCTGGGATTAATCTTTCTTTTTTTAAGGTTATTTATTTATTTATTTTGAGAGTGAAAGCAAGTGGGGCAGAGAGAGGGAGAGACAGAATCCTAAGCAGGTTCCATGCTGTCAGTGTAGAGCTTGATGCGAGATTTGAATCTACAAATGGTGTGATCATGATGTGAGCCAAGATCAAAAGTCAGATACCTCAGGCTGTGTGCTGACAGCTCAGAGACTGGAGCCCATTTCAGATTCTGTGTCTTCCTCTTTCTGCCCCTCCCCTGCTCATACTCTGTCTCTCTCTCTCTCAAAAGTAAATTAAGATTAAAAAAAATTTTTTTTAAGAGTCTGGCACTAAACTAACAGAGCCACCCAGGCGCCCCTATGACCCTTTTTATGTAGTGGCAATCTCTGGAATGTCAGTAGGGACTATAGAAGATCCTGTTGGTTACCTGTTAGAATTTCTAACACTATCCTGTATCACTTTTAGGATTCTAAATACACACACACACACACACACACACACACACAGTAACAGTTCTAAGGAGATGGATTTTCAGCAGAAACACAAGGATATTTAGGGTGAGTACAGTCAACATGAAAGGCAATTTTACTGTTAACACCTCTCAGGTGCCAATCTGTAATGGTCTCAGTCCACATGAATACATAGAATGTCTAGAGGTTACCAATTACAGTGATTCTATTTACTGATTTAGTCTGAACTAATTGTGTATTTAAAGTCTGTGTCATAGAAAGGCCTCAGGCTCTAGTAAATGCATAAACACTAAGAGACTATTATGTGTAAGATAGTCATTAGAATTTTATGAGCTAGTAAACAGACTACATTAGGCTTCATTTCATAACCAGTTTTCAAATTTGTATATACACACACATATATATATTTCAATATATATTTATACATATAAAATACATATTTCAATATATATTATACATTATACTTTTGTTTCTGCTGAAAATCCATCTCTTTAGAATTGTTACTGTGTGTGTGTGTGTGTGTGTGTGTGTGTGTGTGTGTGTGTGTGTTGTGTGTATTTAGAATCCTAAAATTCGTACAGGATAGTGTTGGAAATTTTAATAGTTAAACAGCATGGTCTTCAATCCCTATAGGCCCTTCCGAAGGGACTGTCACTACACAAAAGGGTGAAACCTAGGGGCGCCTGGATGGCTCTGTCAGTTAAGTGTTCTTTGCAATATAGATTGTATAATTATATCTGCATTAATTTAAAACTGTTTAAATTTAATAGTGAAGCCTGCTTTGCTTAAGGTATGTAAATTATTTTTTAAAACTTCAGCTGACATTAATTCCTTTTGGAATGGCACTGAAGCATAATTTATTTGGTCACTAGCCTAAGACAATAAATCCCTAAACCTGAGTTATCATTTTTGTTCCATTAATTAAGTTCTTTATAAATAGGAAGCTGCTCTGGGCTTAAGTTAGTGAAATAAGTCACTTAGAGAAAACATTCAAAGAAGTATAAAACTAATAATAGGACAACATAATCATATTCGGGATTTGTTATAAGTCTAATCTTACAGTTAGAAAGATATGAACTTTCATTTGGAATTAAACATTAAATATAGGATAGGGTTGGTGACATGTGCCATTTATCTAAGCCTTGGAAATTATTTTTCTCTTGTAAAAACACAGCCAAATTACTATTTCTATGTTTGTCTTTGCTCCTTTTGCCACAGAAAAGTAAAAGTTAACAGTAGTCCTTATTGGGGAACTCTATAATCTAGCAACTTAAACTACATTCGATGCAACAATGCTTTTAGCATCCAGTGAAATCAAATGGGGCCGTGATTGTCAATGTGGAAAAAGTCTTACTTGATAATTTCAGGAAAATACACTTAGACTACTCTAATTTGTAGATATTTTATAACTAAATTAGTCCTGATGTAGCAAATGAGAAAAGTATTCCATAGATAAAACTTAGAAACATGTAATGGTTAATGACAGTTAAAACGTAGTCATTTATTTATAAAATACAGGGTGCCTGGGTGGCTCAGTTGGTTAAGCATCCGACTGCAGCTCAGGTCATGATCTCAAGGTTGTGGCTTCGAGCCCTGCATCAGGCTCTGTGTTGACAGTTTACAGCCTGGAGTCTGCTTCCGATTCTGTGTGTCCTTCTCTCTCTGTCCCTCCCTGCTCATGATCTGTCTCTCTCTATCCCTCAAAAATAGATAAATTAAAAAATTTATATTTAGAAAATATAAGTGCCTCCTACATGTGCTGTGGTATATTAGGGAATAAAAGTAATCATAAATTAGTTAAAGAGATAGGAAATAACTAAAAAAAGACTCTGAGCTACAGCTTCTCTACAAAATCATACTTGTCTATGATTAAAAGAATTTTCCTATGGCCACAATCCATAGATTAAATCTATCATATGTGTTAATGACACCATGGTTTCTTATTAATCAGAAATAGTCCTAATAGTATAAATGTATAACTACGAACAGAAAAAGAAATGAATAAGAAAGAAAGGAAGGAATGAAAAAGCTAACATCTTACTTATGGACGCTTGACAACGTTTTTCTCAGGCTTGTTCTTGCTTCCTTCATATAAATATTTTCAAATACATGTATGAATTTACCAGAACTGATCTTGTTTACACATATTTAGAAGTTGTTTATTTCTAGATATCACAGAAAAATGAACTTTCAATAATTTATCCTATAAAATTTGCTTCTATACTTCTTTTTAAATGTTGATGAAATTGCTCTTTATTTTTTTAACATATTATAACTTCTGTTTATTCTTTTTTTTCCATAATATTTTATTGTCAAATTATTTTCCATACAACACCCAGTGCTCTTCCCCATAAGTGCCCTCCACCATCACCACCACCTCTTTCCCCCCCTTCCCCTTCCCCTTCAACTCTTAGTTCATTTTCAGCATTCAATAGTCTCTCAAGTTTTGCATCCCTCTCTCTCCCCAACTCTCTCTCCCTCCTCCACTCCCCCTGGTTCTCCATTAGGTTTCTCCTGTTTTCCTGTTAGACCTATGAGGGTAAACATATGGTATCTGTCCTTCTCTGCCTGACTTATTTTGCTTAGCATGACACCCTCAAGGTCCATCCACTTTCCTACAAATGGCCATATGTCATTCTTTCTCATTGCCATGTAGTACTCCATCATGTATATATACCACATCTTCTTGATCCACTCATCAGGTGATGGACATTTAGGTTCTTTCCATGTTTTGGCTATTGTTGACAGTGCTGCTATGAACATTGGGGTACATGTGCTCCTATGCATCAGCATTTCTGTCTCTCTTGGGTAAATCTCCAGCAATGCTATTGCTGGGTCATAAGGGAGTTCTATGGATAGTTTCTTGAGGAAACTCCACACTGTTTTGCAGAGCGGCTGCACCACTTTACATTCCCATCAACAGTGTAGGAGGGTGCCCATCACTCCACACCCTCGCCAGCATCTATAGTCTCTTGATTTGTTCATTTTAGCGACTCTGACTGGCCTGAGGTGGTATCTCAGTGTGGTTTTGATTTGTGTTTCCCTGATGATGAGTGATGTTGAGCATTGTTTTATGTGTCTGTAGGCCATCTGGATGTCCTCTTTGGAGAAGTGTCTGTTCATGTCTTCTGCCCATTTCTTTACTGGATTATTTGTTTTGTGAGTGTGAAGTTTGGTGAGTTCCCTGTATATTTTCGATATTAGCCCTTTATCTGATATGTCGTTTGCAACTATCTTTTCCCATTCTGTCAGTTGCCTATTAGTTTTCTTGATTGTTTCCTTTGCCTTGCAGAAGCTTTTTATCTTGATGAAGTCCCAAGAGTTCAGTTTTGCTTTAATTTCCCTTGCCTTTGAGGATGTGTTGAGTAGGAGATTGCTGCGGTGGAGGTCTAGGAGGTTTTTTCCTACTTTCTTCTCGAGGATTTTGATGGTTTCTGGTCTCACATTCAGGTCATTCAGCCATTTTGAGTTTATTTTTGTGTATGGTGTAAGAAAGTGGTCTAATTTTCACTCTTCTGCATGTTGCTGTCCAGTTTTCCCAGCACCACCTGCTAAAGAGGCAGTCTTTTTTCCATCGGATACTCTTTCCTGCTTTGTCAAAAATTAATTGACCGTACATTTGTGGGCCCAGTTCTGGGCTCTCTATTCTGTTCCATTGGTCTATGTGTCTGTTTTTGTGCCAATACCATACTGTCTTGATGATGACAGCTTTGTAGTAGAGGCTAAAGTCTGGGATTGTGATGCCTCCCATTTTGGATGAAATTGCTCTTTAAACCACTCCACGTGTCTTGCATAAAGTCAAACCTTTGAGGTTTTAGTGCTTAGAAAATGTTTCTTCAAAACTATGAAGCTCAATTGTGGTGATAATCTCTTTCACTGTTTCTCTTTCTGCCTTAAGTTCAAGGACATTGAGTCAGTGTGAAGCTGTGTCACAGAAACCACCTTTCACCTAGGCTTAGCATGTTTCCTTCTTGTCCCCATTCTAACCTGTCCCCTCTGTTTCTTTCTTTAATGATCTAAGATATGACTTGCTTTGGATATTTCCCTCCACAATCTTTTTCTGGAGTAAAAAAAAATATATATATATAAATTAAGGAAGAACAGATTTTTTAAATGGATAATAAACTAGAGCTCAGCAAGAGTGCACAGTAGTCATATTCATATTAAATTTAATGGTAGAAAGAAGAGAAGAGGAGAAGAAAGAAAAAATGAAATATCCAAGCAATTATCCAAGAGACCAAAGGACCCATGAAAACTGAAATTTATAGAAGTTGATGAAATGCCCTTTTAGGTCATACTTGGGGCTGGGAGCATATGCTAATATTTAGACCAGCCAAATTCTTTGAAATGTCACTTACTATGAGGACTTTTTTAAAACATCTCATGAGACATGTGATATAAAAATGTTTGATTTCATATCATTATTTCTCATGTATTATTCAAAATCAAAATCATAATGAAGAAGATGAAACCTCTAAGTTATCTTATTAGAAATTCAGAGAGTAAAGCATTTCACAGAGCAAATCCTAACAGCAGAAATTAGCATCAGAAAGAACCAAGTGTCAAATAAATTTCTCTTTTTCAATAAGCTTTATATGTGCCAAATCTTTTCCCTGGTCTAAGCCTCCATGACTCTCCATTATAGATTTTATAAAAACACTAAATTCCTTTGCTTGATAGTTAACAAGGTCTATCATCTGACCTAGTGTCCAGTCTAGTCTTTTCTGTTTTCCCATCACCTTTTCCAACCCTTTCCATGGACTCTTACACTGCAGAAATACCACAAGATGCTCATTTCTCTGATGACACTGCAGGCAGCTTTATATTGATGCTTTCTCTAATGCCTTTTGAGCTTCAGGGAATACTCTTCCATTCTCCCTCCACCTTTGATTAACTGCAGCCCCTCTTTAGGTCATAGGGCATTGGAGCCCCCTAGGAATCTAGGCAAGAGGTTCAGCCATCCTCTCATTGCAGGAAAGATGCCAGATAGTTGCTTTTCTTTTCCTTTGCAGCATGAATATGGACACTAGTGATAATCTCTACCTTTTTAATCTGTGGATACCAATGCAAAAAAGAAGAACCAGGAGACATTTTCTCTGGTGGAAGAGGTAGTTGTAGCAAGAAAGAGTTCCCAAGGTTGCTGTGACAGTAGTATACTATGGCATGAGCAGGAGCTCCTTCTGAAAGCATGATTGGGGGTCTTACATCTGGCTATATTTCCCTGAGGCATGATTCTCTAACATTCTTAGAGATCACTGAGCTCCTCAATATCCTAGCAAGTTCCTTTTATGCTCAAATTCATGGAGTAAGTTTCTGAAAGTAGAGGTCCTGGTATATACAGAGTCCATCAAAATCCTTTCCAAAATTATTTAGGGCCCGCATCAAATTTGACCATCTCTGTGAAATCTTTGCTTTATATTTTTATGTGGAAAGAATATCTCTATTCTATAAAAGTCTTATAATAGTTAATGTGCATATTTCTTACAAGACTCATTATCTTCTGCCCTATCTACATTTATTTAGAAATTTTATCTTGAAAACTATAGTGTAGACTTCTTCAAGGCAGAAACTAGGCCATATCTATCATATAACACTGATTCACAAAACCTGACATGGTAACTTTCAGACAGGAAAGCTTGTGACTAATTGAAGTGATTGAAAGAATAATGCAAGGTAAAAGTATTTGTGAAACAGTTTTGAGTAGATTTATTAAGAGAAGGCTATCCACTTAAGTCATATGTTTCATGACATAGTAAACACCAAATAATACTATTTTTATTGAGGTGTTTCATATAAATACACATACATATGGTTATATGTGTGTGTGTGTGTGTGTGTGTATTAATAAGAAATTACTTCCATACTTGACCTACACAGCAATTGGCACAAAGAGAATTGCCCTCATCCCACATAACAAAAGCATACCTTAAGTTCTCCAGTTGAGAACAACTGAGGAATGACTGCTCTCTTGAGAAGCTGCAGAGGTGTGGGTCAGCATACTTCTCGTGACCCTAGAGACATGAAGGAGAGAAGAAATTGTGATCATGGTACTTGCTATAATGCCAAGAGGCATTAGGGTGGAATGGTTAAGAGCAGGAATTTTGGCACCACAGTATCATGATCTGAATTCTAGTCCCACTACTTTAGAGATATGTAATCTTGAGTAAGTTATTTAACTACTGTATGCCTCAGTTTCCTCCCCTGGAAAATAGGCAAAGTAATTCCATCCACTTCATAGGAATTTTATAATAATTAAATACCTTAGTATATGTTAAATATATAGAGTCATAAGAAGTAGTACCTATGAGAGTAAATATTTGCTAACTGTTAGGCAACCTCACTGTGTCTAATGCTTTACCTAGTCTGGTTTCTGTTCCATTATCTTTGCCACTTGTGACCCCATCCTCCCAGTGCATCCCTTCATCGTGTATTTCTGCTCCTGGGGAAGCTGCTGTAGCCTTGGGTGTTTATAGTCTCACTATACAGCACTGGTTCAATAGAGGTTGGTGAGCTAAACTGGGGACTTAATGGCTATTATTGCCATTCAAAGGGAACTCATGTTCCAAAATATTGATATAAACTTTACTTAATGAAATGAAACTATTTCATTAAGATTAAACAGTCATATACAGGGTGAAGGACAAGAGCTTGTAACCACAGACTTCAAGTGTGGTGTGGTTGAGAGATTAGTGTGTTTCTCTCCAAAAATGAAGAGCAATTTAAGCAAAAAGATAACACGTTCTTAAAAACAATGTTCAAAATTCTCTAAAATGTTTTCACAAACCCTATTTTTTCCATTAAATATCTTTTTAAGTAATTTGAATTTTATAAGAAATTATTGGGGAAGATGTGTGAAAAAAGTAAGTTAGACTAATTTTACTCTAGGTAAAAACCATTTAAGAGCATTATTTAAAAAAATAAAAGAATGCTGTTTTCTTTTCCTTTTTTTCTCCAAAATACAAAAGTGATAAAAGCTGTTAATCTACCACACTATCACAAAAGAATCTGTTAAATGAAATTAAAGTTATTACTGACTTTTCAGCATATTTATGGATGTAAAATTCTTTTCATTGTATGCAAAATAGTTCTGTAATACTTTGGATCCTAGTTACTTTAATGGTAGGATATCCAGTGAGGAGTAATTATTAAAGAACAAATAGTAATTTTATCATTTGGGACTTCATGTGCTCCTCCTTATTTTCCATCAACCATTGGTTAAAGATATTCAATGACTTCCAAAACAGGTTTGTCCCATTTCTAATTTTAAATCTTGGTGTTCTGACAATGTTGAAATCTGGTTGCACTTATTGGATTATCTGAGATGTGATGGATATATTATTCAGTAGAAACACACAAAAAAATATATTTTCTTGGTACCACACACATTGTTATAATGCAACCATAATAAGGGATTTGCATTTATTTCAGTTAAAAAATTTTAAGTTAAACCTCAAATAATTGTAGTTTAAGTTGTTATTTTCTGAGCCATTTTAAAGTTAGTCAATGCATTGAAATAAAAATCAAATGTCTTTTGATAAAAGAAAAAAATACAGAACCAGATTCATTCCATTGTTAATTTTTATTAACACTTTCATTATAGTATTTTCTTACTGATATGACTTCTAAGTAGTTTTCCTTCATTATCAGTAGGAAACATCGAGCAAAAAAAAAAAAAAGAGAAAAAAGGAAGAAAGAAAAGAAAGGTTTCTTCCTGTGTAAATACTTATAACTGAGATAATATAGTTTTTGAATTTTTACATTAGAGTTCATTATTATTATTAAAGTTATTATTTGCAGCTTGAAAGGGCCCAGCATTAACTCTGAACAAGAAACATTTGTTTCATGTAGATTTGTATATTGTAAGATGAAATATAAAGGTTAAATCTTTAGCATACGGTATAATACAGTGAAAATGTAATTTTAATTAATAAGTATTTTAATACAAAAAATATCAGAGCATCAGAGGAAGGCAAGACACATTTATCAAGTATCTAATGATTTTAGAAATTTTACATATGCCAGTTAATTAAATCTTCATCAAAATCCTGAGAGGTAGGGATTAAACCTATTTGAGAAAAAAGGAAAAAAGTTGAGACTATTAATAAGGTAAACACTGTTCAATCTCACCAGGCAGCTGGCTGAGTTAGGCATGCACATGAGGCTGCCTAGATAGATGAGGGTCCAGAATTTACACTTTTTACTTTCATGTTTAAGTTTTGTTTACAGTGCTCTGATGTGTTCCCACATGTGAACTGTCCTTGATCTACCTTAGCACAGTATAAGAAAGCCTATCAGGATGAGACTAAAGATACCTAGGGGAAGAATTCCATAAATTCTAACATAAAGCAGATACTTTATTGGAGAAAACACTTTTGTTTTTGGGTTCTATTGTTAGTCTTTAAATCAATTACAAGGCCAAAAGTCAATAGCCTTATCTACCCACAGATTCTTTTCCTATTCAACCTATTCCTTATTTCATTATTACTGCAGTGCCCTTCATTCTACCTATTTGAATTACAAATATGAGGGGAAATGAGTTCAAGGTGATAGAGAACCAAGATAAGGAAATATTCACTATTGAAAATACAGTAATCATAGTAATTTAATTTTAAATTACCATATGCAGTTTAGAATTGAGAGCTAGGCATCAGTGTTGGCAGTTTTAAGGCAAACTAGTTGGTAAACTACCTCTCTATGCCTTTGTAGCCTTCTACCCAAGGTTGAGAGTGTTTACAGATCTGACAGATTAATGTTCTCTCTATATAGCTCATCTTGGTTAATAATGATTCAAAAGATGGTATTTGGGGGTGCTTGGGTGGCTCAGTGGGTTGTGCATCCAACTCTTGATTTCAGCTCAGGTCATAATCTGAGGGTCATGGGATTGAGCCCCACATCAGGGGGCTGTGTTGACCATGGAGCCTGCTTAAGACTCTCCCCCTGCCCCACCCAGCTTAGTTTCCACTCTCTCTTTAAAACATAAAAAAAAAAAAAAAATTTTTAAAAAGAGAATATTTGGCTTTAATTCTGTCATCAAAGCATCAACATTTGAGATGAAGCTATCTATCACAAGATAACCATTTTAAGATGAGTCCTTTGACAACCAAAGAGGTAAGTAAAGAACAATCAAAGCACCCTATTCTTTCCACATGAGAAATAAATGAGAGCAAAATTATGACAATATTTACACATCCTATCATTTTAGGTTTGGAGATCTTTGGATTGCCATTTTGTGTATTTGGATTACTTGCATTGGGGAAGAAGGGGAGAAAGGAAGGCAAAAATCTGTCTTGGTGCCTTTTGCTGGCTTTCAAAAGCAAGTGACAAAACAGCAGAAGGAGCATGAGATGCATACCTCCTTGCTACACTTCAAGAAAGGAGTCAACACTGGGGCACCTGGGTGGCTCAGTTGGTTAAGCTTCCAACTTCAGATCAGGTCATGACCTCACAGTTCATGGGTTTGACACCAGCGTCAGGCTCTGTGCTGCCTGCTCAGAGCCTGGAGCCTGTTTCAGATTCTGTGTCTCCCTCTCTGCCCCTTCCTCACTTGCATTATGTCTGTCTGTCTGTCTCTCTCTCTCTCTCTCTCTCTCTCTCTCTCTCTCTCTCTCTCTCTCAAAAATAAATAAACATTAAAAAAATTAAAAGAAAAGAAAAAGAAAAGAGTGCCCACCTGCTCAGCTGAGGCTGACCTCTGTCACTGTAGGCTGAATTCATAACACATGAGAAAGTTTTGCTTTTGGCTCCAAGAAATCTGTTAGTTGCAGTTAATCCAAGCACTTTCCAACAAGAACAGTGCACTCTTCTTGTTCACAACATTACCCAGAAGTGCTGGGAGTTTTCATAAGTCTTTCAAAAGAAGTTTTCCAATGCCTACTTTCTTCCTAAGGTTCATTCAGGCAGTGTTTTTAAGCAAAGGCTACTTTGGAATTGATAATATTATGGTGAAATAATGTGAGTTAAGGAGATAATAATCCTACATTAAAAATCTAAAACTTTGGGTATGTGTGTGTCAGTTTTCACACCACATAGTTCTGTTCAAGAAGCAATAAAGTTAGAGTGCCTGAGTGGCTCAGTGGGTTGGGCGTCTGACTCTGGCTCAGGTCACGATCTCACAGTTCACGAGTTCAAGCATGGCATTGGGTTCTGTGCTGACAGCCCAGAGCCTGGAGCCTGCTTTGGATTCTGTGTATCTCTCTCTCTCTGCCCCTCCCTCACTCATGCTCTGTCTCTCATTCTCTTTCTTAGAAAAAAACATTAAAAACATTTTTTAAAAAGCAGTACAGTTTTATTTTTAATATACTATAATCAAGATTAAGCATATTTTCTTTTGATTTAGAATTATATATTTTACTAATATAGTTTCAAATATATACAAAAGAATGATATCACTTAAAATTTTATCTTTGTAGAAGCCTTCAAAAGAATATACAAAACACTTTTATATCATGTCTATGTACTCTAAAAAATGGAAAAGTTGCATTTTAAAACTAACAGGGCTCCTGGTGGTTCAGTCGATTAAGTGTCCAACTTTGGCTCAGGTCATGATATTGCAGTTCATGAGTTTGAGCCTTGCATTGGGCTCTGTGTTGACAACTCAGAGCCTGGAGCCAGCTTGGGATTCTGTGTCTTCCTCTCTCTGTGCCCCTCCTCCACTCGTGCTCTGTCTCTCTTACAAATAAACATTAAAAAAATTAAAATTATCAATAGTAGGCTTAATTTTTATTTTAGATAAATTTTTGAAAAAAATTATTAATCCCAAGGTTTACTACCTTTGAAAAAATTAAACCAATGATTGGTAAGAGTATGTTTCACAAAAGCTGATAGGTCAAGATAATGCTATGAAATATATGGTTAACTTTAGTCACAATTTTGTGTTTATTATATGTCAGGTATCTTCCTTAGTACTTTAGATATATTACTTGTTTAATCCTTACAACAACTCTATGTACAGTTTGTTTCTTATTCCTCTCATCCTCTTCTTCTTCCTCCTCCACATCCTCTTCCTCCTTTTTCTTCTTCATTATCATCATCTCTTCTTCAGAGATGAAGAAACTGAATCCAGAAAATCTAAGTAACAAAGTCTAGCTCAAATAACTGGAAAGAGTCAGAGCCCACGTTCAGCTCCTGGCACTCTGGGGCCTGAGCTTGGTACCCTTAGCCTCCATGCTGTCTATATCATCTTTCACCCTGCTACTTGATTTTGAAGCCCCTTGAAGTTCCTCACATATTCAGGGGTTTTAATCAGTGACTAGAGAAGGATCTTTCATAATATGCCACAAGACTTCTATGGACACAATGAATTCTGTGGCTTTTCCTGATTCTATCATGTCATAGATTTTGTGAAAAGAAAGAGGTCTTATTTATCAAACTGGCAGAGAGTTCCAAGCATATGCATGATAGCTAACACACAAGAGAACAGAATTAAGATTCAAACTGGGCTTGACAGAATCAAAATTTTGCCATTTTAACAAGATCAGCACTGAATCCTTGCTTGGAGATTAAAAATAACAATAGCAACAAAAATAACACACACACACACACACACACACACACAACCAGAATGAAAAAGCCTGTCTGACAGCAGTTGACTTGAAAAAGACCAGAGTGCTTTAGTCGACCACAGATTGCAGCAACCAAACCAAAGATCATGTCACCGAACGACAGCCACCACCACCAACCCTTTTCTCCAACATGCCAATTATGTGCTTTGATGTTGCATTAAGAGAAAAAATATTGTTCAAATCAATTGAGATTTTCTCCATCAAGGTATTCAGTACTAGTCAGACAACATCTAGAATACTGAATGCAGTTTTAGATCTCATGGTATGGACAAAGTAGAGGGAATTTAGAATAATTTAGGGGCGATAGTTTAGAATCTGGTCTGAGTATCATGCCATAAAAGAGTGGTTGGAAAACTAGAGAAGGGAAGATCTAATTAAGAACAGAATAGAATTTTTAAATATTAAAAGGTATCATGTGCTGAGAGGAATAGACTCATTTTCCCTAATGTTTCAAAAGGAAAATATAAGACCAATAGGTAGGAACTGCAAGAAGATAGGTAACACTTGGATTCAATAATGTGAATGTTTGACTCATGAAGAAATGACTTCTCCCTCCCTGAAAGTAAACAACCAGGGGATGAATAAACTTCTGCCTATTTTTGTGGAGTGCCCCGATTTGAGAAAGAATTTAAATTAAATTACCTCTGAGATCCCTACCAATATTAAGATACTATTAATTCACCTCTTTCCATGTCACATCTCTATTTTATTCTGTTCTTGAATTTCTATTAAAATGTTACCTCAGTGTAAATTAAGGAAACTAAATATTTTTGTTTATTTAGTTTCTTTTAATCAACAATAATAGCATCAAGGGCAAATATATTAGTAGAGAAAAATTAAGTGAAATAATCAGTGTTCAAATAATCTTCTGTCTGAAAGTAAGATCTTAAGATAAATCTCCATATTTATTTTCTAAATCACAACACAGTGGAAACATTTAAGATTCAAATTTAGTGAATTGGTATAAAGAAAACATAATTGTTATAAAGAAAAGATAAAGAAGATTTTAGTGTGTCTTTGTATATCTGAGGGTTTATCACTAAACAGAAAATCTATGTAATTAAGACAGTTGTCTACTTTATGCTCATCTAAAGTTTTATTTGGTCAGGACTAAACAGTCTTTACAATGCATCTTTCAAAATAGATACTACAGAAATCTTCATCTCTCAATGTACTAGGATAATTATAACTTCAAACAGAAGAATCAGGCTGTAGCCTAACACTACTGCTTTCAAAGTGTACATTTGAATAGTGATTGGCACCTCATCTTTTTGAAATTCTTGTTTAATTTTATAAATGAAAGATTTTTGCTGAATTGAAACTGTCCACTTGATCTTTGCTAATGGGGTTACAGGCTATGGAAACCAATGCCAGCTAAGCTAATTATTTTAAATGCAAATGTTCAGCTGAATCTACATCTCAGACCTAACAGACAACACATGACATTTTCAACAATTGTTCAGGGCTGCAAAAAAAAATAGTTTTCCTCAGAATGCAAAAGGTGACTGCTATACAATGAATTCCTGATTTAGCTTAGTTTCTGCAGTCTGATTCTTCTATATTTTAAATGAGATGGGAAAAAGTAGTGATTATTTTTTTTCTGAAACCAACAGATAGCAAGCATTATGTAGCTTAAAAATCCAAATCTGATTTTAATAGTGTACTAAGCACCTGAAAAATATAACTACCATAAATAATGCTACATAGCTACATTTCCACATATATTCAAACCCAAGGTAGAGTATGTTTTTGGGGGGCTCTGAGAAGCATTTCAAGTATTCAAATTATATATTATTTATTAAACCCATAAATTGCTGAATGATTTGGGGACATCCAAGGCACAGAGAATTACTTCCATAATGAAGTTAAGATAGCCCAGGAATTTTAATATTTACCAAATCACTAAAATATTTTTGTTCTGTTTTGTTTTTAATTGTATGTCTCCAAACTGTGATGCCAAGTTTAACTCTGGATGACATACCACGAATGACAAAGTATGAAAGGTCATCACAGCACAGGATCCAATAATCCTTCATTAGCTCTTCTGCCTCTCCTTCATCCCCTACTAATCCCTTCTTTTTTTCCTCTTCCTCCTCCTCTTTTTCCTCTTCTTCCTCTTCTTAGTTCTTTCCCTTTTCCCTTCTTTCACCCTTCTTCCATTCCTTTATTCTTCTCCTCTTCCTCCTCCCTTTTTAGATAAACACATGCCTGCTGTAAAGTTTGAATACCAAAATATTTTCCTTTTATAGATGTTTCTTCTTGCTCCACTCATAAAAAAAAAAATTCTTATGAAGATGTAATGTTAAATACAGACCCAGATCAAAATTTGTATTTTACTTGTTTATGATCCAAGATCATCACAGATGATGTATTTCTGTGTTTATAACTTAAATCTTTTAAATATGAAAAACTGTGTATAATATACAAATATGAAAGTATTGTGAAAGTATCAATTTTAAATAATTTTCAATTACAACTTCCTTAATTTTAAAGCTTAATCTGGTGTTGAACATTGCAGCAACATTTTTTCTATCTTTAAAAAAATTCTACTACAAATTCTTTTTCTACAGCTCACTCTGTATTTTCATGGATGTGTGCGTGTGGATATGAGCGTACCTGTGTGAATATACTGAATACTCAGTGATTCATATTTCAGTCCAACAGTTGGAGTTCTAAGCTTATTTGACTATATTTTGACAGCCTTGTAAGTCTCCAACATATTGACTAAAGAAGTGAATTGGCAAAAATGGATGATCCTAATTAATTATCATATGGCATTATTCACTACACTGTGACAAAATAAAATTTGAAAATTGAGAAACAGCAAGGAGGGAGAAGTGAGCCCCATCCAGTCGAAATACTTCACTCAGGACTTATCCAAGTGGGATCTCTCTCAGTTTTCCTTTGGGGTTGTTCCATGGCAGGAAAAGGGGGAAAAAGCAAATTTCTGTTACTGCAGAGGTAATGTGTGAGGACAGCGTATCCTGCCAAAAAGGTAACAGACAAATGCAGCCTTGATTCTCATTTTAAGGCCCAACCAGTTATTCTTCTTAAAGAACATTCTAGTGCCTGGTGAGAAGAATGGGGAGAAGAAACCCAGAGCACACGCAGGAAGATTTTTTTCTTTTAACTAATGATTTGATGCTAGAATTTTCTCAGCCAGGAAAATTTTCAGGCTTTCCTATGACTCCCCAGGTTTTCCTTCCATTTTTCGGTAAAGTGTACAAAAAGCTGCAAAATCAGTCTGAGACGTCCCTTCCTGCTGGAGGGAATAATGGGACGCCGGCCATCGATGTGTCCGATTTCATTAGTCAGGACAAGGTGCCCCCTCTCTGAGGCCAACCATCCTAACAGACCTAATCCTTTCGTCAGCAGAATGACTGACAGGTGGAAATCTGTAGCGTTAAACAACCTTAACGGTCTGTGTGAAGGGAAGGGGAGTTAAAAAAAAAAAAAAAAGTTTAAAACCTGACACATATGGGTTTCCAAATAAGGGTTTGATATTTCCAAATAAAAGTATTACACTGGAGCCTGGGGTGGCTTAGTTGGTCAAGCATCTGACTCTTGATTCCCAATCAGGTCATGATTTCAGTCATGAGATTGAGCTCCGCATCAAGCTCCATACATGCTTGGGATTCCCTGTCTCCCTTTCTCTCTGCTCCTCCCCAACCCTCCCTCTCAACACTAAATATATATGCTTATATATATTTCGCTCTGATCTTCTCTCCAGCCAGTGCTTGCTTAGACAAGAAAACATAAGATATGTCTTTAGCATTTACATATCATTTTTAAAATGTTTATTTATTTACTGTATCTAATTTGGACCTTTAATCTGTCATATGAGCATGTTAATGAATGATAGCTCAAAGATACCTGACCAGTGTTCCAAAGAAAAATGTTTATTTAGTTATCTGAGACAGAAAGAGAGAGAGCAAAAGAGAGTAGAGAGGGGCAGAGAGAAGGAGAGAATCTTAAGCAGGCTCCTCGCTGCCAGCATAGAGCTGAAGGAGGGGTTTGATCTCACAAACCAGGAGATCACATCCTGAGCTGAAACCAAGAACCAGACACTTAACTGACTCAGTCACCCAGGCACCTCTCAGATATCTTTATTGATAGCTTTATATCTAGACACAGACCCTGCATAAGGATATATGCAATAATTGAGAAGAAATTATTATGGGGCTTAAAATTAAGCAAAAAAAGGTATATCCCTCATCTGGCATATATGTCAATTATCTTCAACCTTTATTTTGCAACACCAAGCACTGCAGTGTTCTCAAAAGGCATTGTGAGATTTTTCAAAAGAAAATTATGTTTCATTTTCTTAATTTTAAAAACTAAACAAAATATGACATCTAGAACTTTCGGGAGACAGTGGCCATGGGAAAGGAGTGATAGAGCATCAAAGCAATTGTGTGTGACCTCCGGGTCTAAATCTGGTCACCCATGCTCCTGGAGAAGCATGTGACATGTGGGCCCTACCGTTCTTCAATTTACTGCCATCTGAGAAATGGGGGGGGGGGGAGAAAATCAAGTACTAACCACCCACAGGAATCACTTTAAAGGTCATTCTTTTTAAAGTGTAGAAGAAATATTTAGCATAAATACAAAATAAAATAGTGAGGTTTGCTTGTAATTACAGGTCACTTTTGGTTTCCCTAAAAGACATAAAATCCCCAGGGCTAGACTGAGTGTGCATAAGGGAAATTGTGTGGAGCTCTTTGTGGGTGGTATCACAACTAGGTTTGAGTTAAATAACAGAGTCCTCTGTAGCTGGTCTTCTTATTTTTTTACAAGATAAATATACTTAGAGGAACTGCCTTGCATGATGGCAGAGAAAGTGGTTTCTTATGTGGTAAGAGTTGAAAGACCTCTACCGACTTATCCAAAACTATTTCTGCCACCAGCCTGTGGTGTTCCCAGAAAATTTCTCACCATTCCTTTGGGACATTATCTCCAAGATGCCCATTAAAATGCAAGCGTATTACCTCACAGCTCTCACATGTTTACTCACTGTCCCCCAGGATCATATCAGCTAGGATTTGTTTGATCTGCAAGACAATTTAGGTGAGAGTGACCAAACTTGGGTTCGGCCACAAAGTAAACTAGAAGGAGCAAGACCTACTTCGCAGAAGAGCCCTGGGGGCAGTTAGTACCTTGGTCAGAGAATGCTGAGATGGATGAGGGCACATGGACAGGGCAGGGAAAGACAGGGTATGTGTCCTCGTGTCCCTGCAGACTCCTATACCCAGCTCTACATTCCTAAATTACACAGTGATTTTTTCCTCTTTACGACTTCCAAAGAAGCTTGTATTTGCCCACCCACCCGATAGGCATCCTATACTTCCTTGTCTTGGTGGTGGTTATGTGTCCATTTGTCCTCTGCTTAATCTTAATTCTGTGTCCCTACATTCGGGGCTCTGTCTTCCAAATCTCAGTGATTTCGACAGCTCTCAGTGGAAGACTTATATGTAAGTGCTGTACTAATACTTACTAAATAAACAAATAAAACCAGTACACTGGAGAGGTTACACTGAGTGGGATTCTAACAAATGTAGAATCAGATTTTCTCATTTCGCACAATCCAGGCAAGGATTTACAAAAAATTGGTGGTCTAACTTCTTACCTGCCTAGTTATCACAACACACTCTATGCACTATTACTCTGTCCACTTACAGGGTTTTTTGTTTTGTTTTACATCTGATTCAACTTTGCATTATGAGATGAAGAAAGTCAAAATTTATTCATTGTTTTAATATTTTTATATCATTTTTACTATATTTTCTCCCTTTTTCTACATTTCATCAGATGCTCCCAACCCCCACCTCAACATCTCTGACCATGCCTGACATAATACCAAAGAAGTGTGAGAAGGAATAAAAACGGAGAAAAAGGAAGGAAGGGAGGAAAGGAATGAGAGGAGCAATAAGAAATACACTCACAATCATTTTAATTTTTCCTCCAAGGGAGGCTGTGACTAAATGATATGCACCATGCTAGCAGCATTTTGTTTGCTTGGCTATTTCTGAGGAAGGGTCTGCACACTTGAGTTGTGCTGAATTTGACAGGTTGGGAATGGGGAGCAGCAGTGGCCAAGGGACAGTTTCAGGGTCATGCCAGCCATTTTATGTCTCTTTCATCTCATTACTACTCTTCCAGAATGGAATTCTTTATATGAGTGTATCATGTCAACTAGTTCTCTTATTTTGTAGGTTGAACGGCCTGGGATGTGAATATGCCCTTCTCCTTGGATATTCTACAAAAGATTACTGAGAAATTGGAGCTACATTTTTCAGAGGTCTTAATTCATACTACACAGATAACCTTATACCACCTCAAATTCTACTTTTAGCTGCAGATGTTGAACAAGTCTGTCCAGTCTTTTGAAGATATTGTTGAGAAATTGTTTACTTTGTGAAGGTCCATGATTGCATGGGTCATTAACCATGCATTCAGCTACTGAACAAAAACTTCCCAGACAGCAACTTTTCTAACCAGGTCTCTGGAACAGCCCTATTTGTCCTTTGGTCGTTCATGCTGGTGCTGTTTCACTTGTTTTTTAATACATGGCCTGGAAGCCCATGTTTTGAGTGTGGAGGACAACACGCTTCAGTACACAGGGCTATTTTTATCAAAATTATTTTTGCTCAGCCTACAGAAGCACACTGTGATCTATGTATTAGATCATAGTCTGATAATCTAATTCTTCTCTAGTACATAGATCTAAACATCATAGGCATTTAACAAATGTTGAATGAGTATACTTGTAAATCTAAGTTAACCAAAGCCTATAGACATTTTCCCAGCAATGTCATAGTAGATTTAACAAGCATGGACTTTGTAGCTACATCCGAAAGAGACTTACAAAGAGGGAACTGATAGCTCACACATTAGTACCAGTAGTTTCTCAGGATAAGATGTGAAAGAGGGAATTCAGAGTTCAGAAAAATTTTAGTATCATGAGGTGAACTGGCAGATTTTAAGTTTGGTGAAAAGTGGTGCTACAGTTTTGGGGGGCTCCTGTGAGCCCTTCAGAGCCATTAAATAATTGAGAGCTATTTCATGGGGTGGGAATAAATACGGGACACATTTTTCACCATGGTCACTGGCTCTAGATGGTTTTGAAGAAATACAATGTCATCATTTACAAAACCTGTGTTGTGCAGTCTCTATGTCCTAAGAAAATTGAGAAGAATGAAATTATAACTATCAAACAAATAAACAAAAATTAGATTCCTCAGGAAAAAAAATTTACTTTGGTACACTTTTTCAAATATGTCTCTGCAGATCTGCAGGATTTATTCAAGGGCAGAAAGAATGCTCTCACCTTGGCAACCAGGATTCATGTGATGACTCAGCAGTTTTCAGTTCCAGGAAAGCCAACAATTTTATAGACCTCAGTTATGCTTGTGCTTATAAAGCGTAAGAAAGAAGAAAAATAGATACAGTATAATATAACTATAAAGGATTGAAAAGACTTTCTATGGTTCCCAGGAGGATGAAAACTCTGGAGTTGGAGACAGTAGAATTCTGCAGTAGGAATTAGGCTTCTCAGAAACTCCAGTGACATATCAGTTCTTAGTAAATTAAGTGAAGATGTTTTCTTTTTTTCAACTTCTAAAACCATGGTCACTCCCTGCTTTTCATGAGTTGTCCAACAAATGAAGTAAACGTCTATAAAAAAATATGATTAAAGAAGGCAATCTGATTTTGTGTTTAGCAACAAAGGACACTGGCTGTCATAAGAGCAAAGTGCCTTGAAGATTCACATGGCCTCTTTTGGACATTAAAAGAGTGTGAGTTGCACAGAAGAGCTTCCAATCAGCAATCATCAAGCCCTATAAAAGGAGATTCCATGTAGTCCCCTTACTAGCAAATTTGATAGGAAAGCCCGGTAAGGGTTTCTGATATATCATTAAGAGTTCTCACAATATACTTAGAAAAATATAGATCATTTGTTTTGTATAAGACTTTCAAATATGTATCATTGCTTCTGAAGATATTTACAAGAAAGCATAGTCTTATTTTCTCTCATGCAAATCATTCATTCTCAATCTACGGAAACCAACTTTTTGGCATGTGATTCAAAAGCTCAAAGTAATTTCATAACATGAACACACGATGCACACACAACTCCAGAAAGAAAAAAAAGGAAAAGGGAAAAAACATTACACGAACAAGACACTGTCTAAATAGACCCTTTGTGAACAAATTATTTATATGCAACAGTGTAAAAGTATGACAAGAAAATCTGAGAGAAACAAGTCAAAATATTCAACCTATTGAAAGAGTTCAGTCAAATGATAAGATTAGAAAAAAAAATCTCTTCTATATCAGCAATACCTAGGTAAATATTTAATAGAAGATTATCATTTATTCAGAAACAACAAAAATATATAACACTTAACATTACTCTTTTTAAAAAATGTTTATTTCTTTATTTTGAGGGAGAGAGAGCACATGCACAAGCAAAAGAGGGAGAGAGAGAATCCCAAGCAGGCTCAGGACTATCAGTGCAGAGCCCAATGTGCGGCTTGACCTCAAGAATCAGACACTTAACCAACTGTCCATACAGGCATCCCATAAAATACTTAACATTACTCTTGAGCCAAAATGAAGTATATAAAGAAAAGTATCACCTTTTGCTGATAATCTCATAAAAAATATTTTTATATTTATTGACAGGAAAACCAGTCAATGTAAAGATGTAAATTCTTTCCAGAGTAATTTATCAGTTTCATGAAATATCAATTCAAATTCAGGAAAGGGAGGACACAACTAAGAATTTTTTTGAAAAAGAAAAATAATTACTGTGCCCTGTTCTTACCAGATATAAAAGTACAATATAACCCATGATAATCAAAACAATACAAAAAATTGAGGTGAGCTGATGGCCAGGTAAGATTATCAGAATAAGTAGATCAGAAAATCACCTATCACAGATACTACTTTAAGGTATAATAAGGGTGAGACCATAAATTGGTGGGGGAAGATTATTTATTAAGGGTTACTTGGAAAGTGATTATTGTATAGGAGGAAAACAAAGCCCTTTTTTATAATTTATATTTTAAAATTTTTGTAGACTGAGATGCATAATACAAAGCTATTAAGATTATTGGACTGTGATTTAGGTTAACACTTTTTAACTTTTTTTAATGTTTATTTTTGAGAGACAGAGACAGAGCACAAGCCAGGAAGGGGCAAAGAGAGGGAGACACAGAATCTAAAACAGTTCCAGGTTCTGAGCTAACAGCACAGAGCTGATGTGGGGCTTAACTCATGAACCACAAGATGAAGACCTGAGCCCAAGTCTGATGCTTCAACTGACTGAGCCACTCAGGTGCCTCTAGGCTAACACTTAAAAAAAATGAAAAGAATAATGAACAATAATTTATCAAAAACTTTCTGAATACTAAGAAACATGATTAAATAAAAGTAAAAGGGAAAATTTTCAGAAAAATTTTTAGTAAATGCAACAAAAACATAACGAATAGGAAAAATATATGTAAGTTCATGTCCAGGATAAGAAATAAATAGTCTCATCATAAATTGATTAAAAATTACCTTAACTTTGTCCAAGATATATCACAAACTAACTGTGAAGGTTCATACCCATCCAAGAAGTGGACATAAAAAAAAGCCCTGAGTGTTCAGCCAAAGGAATTCATAGAGAAGTCTGATTCTATTCTGTGGTCCATTATGAGTGAAGGTCTAAAGTTTCAGAAGTACACAAATTTCCCCGAACCTCTACAGCAGTGCAAGGTATTGATACATTTTGCTGTGTAGTTGCTACTTTAGGACACTCTAGAGAATGACAGTGTAATTATCATCTTTGCATACTCTCTGGGAAAAACCAACATTTATGTTTTAGGAATCTGCCTTCCTTTTTTAGTCCAAAGCTTAGGTTCAGAGTGGTGAGAGAAATGGTTTTCCAAGAGATGAGGGCTCCCAAATGAGAAGGAAAGGATGATAATCTGAAGTTCACAAGAGGTGGAAATGTTTCCATCCTTTTCAGCTCTTAGAAGTAAGAAGGTTCCATTTTTTTTTTCCTGGTGTGCATACAGCAGGAAGAACATTGGCACGATGCTCCACCACCTGTTGAAACATCTTTTATCCCAGTTGCTGACTTCATAAGACTTCTATCCACCAAGTTAATTTTCCCAGAAGCAGAGACGAGGATGCTCTTAAATTTGCACTGAAGAGGGGCAGCTGTGTGGCTCAATCGGTTAAGCATCGACTCTTGATTTCATGTTAAGTCATGATCGCACAGTTCATGGACTTGAGTTCCACGTTGGGCTCTGTGCTGACAGTCCAGAGCCTGCTTGGGATTCTTTCTCTCTTCCTTTCTCTATGTCCCTCCTCATCTCACACGCTCTCTCTCTCTTTCAAGAATAAATGAAAAAATCTGAGAAAAATGAATTAAGAAAGGGGGCCAGATAAAGCTGGGAGCCTCATCAGACCCTAGTGCCTGTCTGAGGAAAGTAAAGAAGTTTGGGTGGAAGCGCCCTGGATGCCTAGCAGTCTATGAAAGACTTGGTAAACTCTTCTGGGGGTCCTTGGCCAAAATCACCCTTAGTGTCCCTTCTATACAGAGTCAGGTCATTTGTACCATGGGTGTTGGCCTCTGAAAACAGAGTAAGTAATAAATTTTGAGCTCAACAGCTGGGGCACAGGGCGATTGGCTCCTCATGCTGGCAGGGCTGCAGGCTCATTATCATCCTGCTACCCCCTTCAGAGCCAACACATAATTCACCGCTTCCCCAAGCTTCCAGAGCACCCCTGAATCCAGCTAACTCTTCCTTTGAAGCATACAAATACTTCTGATACTACATTTCTTCTCCCAGGAAGAAATATTTGTTTAGGAGTCTCTCTCCTACCAGGCTGTGACATATTGAGCAGAAGGTTTGTGTGTTTTCATTCTCATAGCCTGAGGTCATACACAGTGACTGGCACATAGTAGGGACTGAAAGTCACTCAGTCACTGATTCGGTGAAATGATCACTTTATTGTCTTGTTACCAATTGAATGTACACACTCTTCATGTTTAGAGTAGGTCTTGTAACCCCAACTGGACTATAAACTCCCTGAACACAGCAAAAAAAAGTTTATGTATAAACTTTTTGATTTTGAAATAATTTCAAATTTATACAGGTTGGATTAGGACAAGGAACTCCACTGTATCCTTTACCCTCATGGATTGTTGATATTTTGTCACATTTGCCATGTCATTCATTTTTTTCCTGTTTCTCATATCTATATATTGTATTCATATCTGTGTTTCTATATACAAATATATAAACAAAAATCATTATTATATATAAACAGAGATAATGGCATACAGAGAGATAGAATCATCATCATTATTGTTATTTGAGTCACTTAAGAGAAAATGCCTCTTTATACTAACTGCATTCATTTTTTTAATGTTCCATTATGTTTTTCATTTTTTATTTAAAAAATTTTAATGTTGTTTTTTATTTATTTTTGAGATAGAGAGAGACAGTGCGAACAGGGGAGGATCAGAGAGAGAGGGAGACACAGAATCTGAAGCAGGCTCCAGGCTCTGAGTTAGCTGTCAGCACAGAGCCTGATACAGGGCTCGAACCCAGAACTGTGAGATCATGACCTGAGCTGAAGCTGGACGCTCAACAGACTGAGCCACCCAGGTGCCCCACATTTTTTATTTTTTATAGTTTATTGTCAACTTGGCTTCCATATAACACCCAGTGCTCATGCCAACCTGTGCCCTTCTACATGCCCATCACCCCTTTTCCACTTTCCCCCACCCCAATCAACCCTAAGTTTGTTCTCAGTATTTAAAAGTCTCTTATGGATTGCCTCCCTCCCTCTCCTTAACTGTCTTTTCCCCTTCCCCACCCCTATGGTCCTCTGTTAAGTTTCTCATGTTCCACATATGAGTGAAAACATATGGTATCTGTCCTTCTCTGCCTGGCTTATTTCACATAGCATAACACCCTTGAGTTCCATCCATGTTGCTACAAATGGCCAGATTTCCTTCTTTCTCATTGCCATGTAGTAGTCCATTGTATAGATAAACCACATCTTCTTGATCCATTGGTCAGTTGATGGACATTTAGGCTCTTTTTGGCTATTGTTGAAAGTGCTACTATGAACATTGGGGTACAGGTGCCCCTATGCATCATCACTCCTGTATTCTTTGGGCAAATTCCTATCAGTACTATTGCTGGGTGATAGGGGAGTTCTATTGTTAATTTTTTGAGAAACCTCCACATTGTTTTCCAGAGAGGCTGTGCCAGTTTACATTCCCACCAACAGTGTAGGAGGGTGCCCGTTTCTCCACATCTTCGCCAGCATCTATAGTCTCCTGATTTGTTCATTTTAGCCACTCTGACCAGCGGGAGGTGGTATCTCAGTGTGGTTTTGATGTGTATTTCCCTGATGATGAGTGACACTGAACATGGTTTCATGTGTCTGTTGGCCATCTGGATGTCCTTGGAGAAGTGTCTATTCATGTCTTCTGCCCATTTCTTCACTGGATTGTTTGTATTACAGGTGTGGAGTTTGGTGAGTTCCTTATCGATTTTGGATACTACCCCTTTATCTGATATGTCATTGGCAACAATCTTTTCCCATTCTGTTGGTTGCCTATTAGTTTTAATGATTGTTTCCTTTGCCATGCAGAAGCTTTTTATCTTGATGAGGGCCCAATAGTTCATTTTAGCTCTTGATTCCCTTGCCTTTGGAGATGTGTAGAGTAAGAGATTACTGCAGCTGAGGTGGAAGAGGTCGGTTCCTGCTTTCTCCTCTAGATTTTTGATAGTTTCCTGTCTCACAGTTAGGTCTTTCATCCATTTTGAGTTTATTTTTGTGAATGGTGTAAGAAAGTGGTCTAGTTTTATGTTTCTGCATGTTGCTGTCTAGTTTTCCCAGCACCATCTGTTAAAGAGAATGTCTTTTTTCCACTGGATACTCTTTCCTACTTTGTCAAAGATTTATTGGCCATACATTTGTGGGTCCAACTCTGAGTCCTCTATTCTATTCCATTGGTCTATGTGTCTGTTTTTGTGCTAATACCATACTGTTTTGATGATTATCGCTTATAGTAGAGGCTAAAGTCTGGGATTGTGATGCCTTCTGTTTTGGTTTTCTTTTTCAATATTACTTTGGCTATTCAGGGTCTCTTGTGATTCCATACAAATTTTAGGATTGTTTGTTCTAGCTTTGAGAAGAATGCTGGTGCAATTTTGATTGGGATTGCATTGAATGTATAGATTGCTTTGGGTATTGATGGCATTTTAACAATATTTATTCTTCTGATCCATGAGCATGGGATGTTTTTCCATTTCTTTGTGTCTTCTTCAATTTCCTTCATAAGTTTTCTGTAGTTCTCATCATACAGATCTTTTACATCTTTGGTTAGGCTTATTCCTAGGTATTATGTGGTTTATTGTGAAATTGTAAATGGGATCAGTTTCTTGATTTCTCTTTCTGTTGCTTCATTATTGGTGTACAAAAATGCAACTTATTTCTGTACATTGATTTTGTACCCTGAGACCTTGTTGAATTCATGGATCAGTTCTAGTAGGCTTCTGGTGGAGTCTGTCGAATTTTCCATGTAGAGTATCATGTCATCTTCCTCTTGGCCAATTCTGATGCCTTTTATTTTCTTTTGTTGTCTGATTGCTGATGCTAGGACTCCCAGCACTATGTTAAACAACAGTAGTGAGCATGGACATCCCTGTCATGTTCCTGATCAAAGGGGGAAAGCTCTCCGTTTTTCTCCATTGAGGATATTAACTGTGGGCTTTTCATAAAGGGCTTTTATGAAGTTTAAGTAAGTTTCTTCCATCCTGAGTTTCTCAAGGATTTTTATTAAGATATGATGTTGTATTTTGTCAAATGCTTTTTCTGCATCTATCTACAGGATCATATGGTTTTTATCTTTTCTTTTGTTAATGTGATGTATTTCATTGATTGACTTGTGAATATTGAACCAGTCCGGGAACCCAGGAATGAATCCCACTTGATCATGGTGGATAATTCTTTTTAAATGCTGGTGAATTCCATTTGCTTGTACCTTGTTGAGGATTTTTACATCTGTATTCATCAGGTATATTGGCCTATAGTTCTCTTTTATTCCTGGGTCTTTTTCTGGTTTGGGAATCAAAGTGATGCTGGCTTCATAAAATGAGTCTGGAAGTTTTCCTTCCATTTGTATTTTTTGGAACAGATTGAGAAGGATGGGTATTAATTCTGCTTTTAACGTCTGGTAGAATTAGCCAAGGAAGCCATCTGGCCCAGGGCTCTTATTTGTTGGGAGATTTTTGATAACTGATTCAATGTCTTCACTAGTTAAGGATCTGTTCAGATTTTTTATCTCTTCCTGTCTGAATTTTGGAAGTGTGTGTGCATTTAGGAATTTGTCCATTTCTTCTAGGTTGTCCACCCAGTTTTTTGGCATAGAATTTTTCATAGTATTCCCTGATAACTGCTTGTATTTCTGAGGGATTGGTTTTAATAAATTCATTTTTTTCATTATTTTGTCTATTTGGGTGTTCTTTTCTTTTTGAGAAGCCTGGCTAGAGTTTTATCAATTTTGTTTGTTATTTCAAAAAACCAACTCTTGGTTTCATTGATCTGTTCAATTGTTTTTTTGGATCCCATAGTGTTTATTTATTCCCTGATCTTTATTATTTCTCTTCTTCTGCTGGATTTGCAGTATTCTTGCTGCTCTGTTTCTAGCTCCTTCAGGTGCACTATTAGATATTGCAGTGTTTCTAGTTTCTTGAAATAGGCCTGGATTGCAATGTGTTTTCCTTCTTTTCGGGCACTGCATTCACTTTTATAACCATAGTAGAAGTCCCAAAATCTTGAAATTTAATATTGATACACTAATTATGTATTAATTATAATTCAAATTTCACCAGTGTCCCAATAGTGATACTTATAACAATTACTTTTCTCTGATTCTGGGTCCAGTCCAGGGTCATATATTATATTTAATTTTCATGTTTTGATCTTTAATATGGAAGGATTATTCATTCTTTAGAATCAAGGTTTTTTAAAAATGTATCACTTCACTGCACACAGTGTTATAGCAGGTGCATAATAAACATTAAATATGTATGTTCACATATGCAGCTATGCATCACAGAGACATATATGGACCATGCCAACATTCTTTTCTTTCTTTCTTTGTAACAAAATAAAGAATTCAATGGTTTCATCAATTTTATAACCAATAATACTACATGACCTTTTCAAAATACGACTGTGGCAATTCAAGTGTATTGCATTCTTATTTTACAGAGAAAATCTTTAGGGGAACTCAAAAGATTTTAAAAGATGACGTTATTTGTCTGCTCTGATCTCTTCAATTGGGTAAAAATCAATATTCATGCACATGGAGACTTTTACTGAGGCAAATTTAATAGAAAGTGCACAAACTGAACAATTTAAGAATGTCTGTGGAGCTAATGTCATTCGGAACTAAAACAGTGATAACCTACCTCTACGTATTACATAGCTTTTGCTTAGTAAATTGCATTTTCTCTTATCTATCAAAATTAGCACATCTCAAGGTATACAATTAATTAATCACTTAAACAAGATGCACAGGAAATAAGAGTCCATGTGAAACATCATGAGGTAGATTTCTGATGATAAATGGACTTGAGTAAGAAAGTTAGAATTGTATTGGAGGTTCAAGCCAGTAATCAGGAAAAGAAAGAAAAGCCATCCAGGTTGTAAAGAAAGAAGTAAGCTATACCTCTGTCTGCAGATGGCATGGTTTTATATGTAGAAAATCTTGATAAGGGACTTATATCCAGAATATGTAAAGAATTCTCAATAATAAACATACAATTAAAAAATGGGCATAGGATGGGGAACCTGGTGGCTCAGTCGGTTGAGCATCTGACTTCAGCTCAGGTCATGATCTCACAGTTCATGGGTTCGAACCCCCATGTTGGCTCTGTGCTGAGAGCTCAGAGCCTGGGACCTGCTTCTGATTCTGTGTGTCCCTCTCTCTCTGCCCCTCCCCTACTCATAATCTGTCTCTCTCTCTTTTAAAAATAAATAAATGTTAAAAAAAATTTTTTTAATGGGCATAGGATTGGCGCACCTGGGTGTCTCAGTTGATTAAGTGTCTGACTTCAGCTCAGGTCATGATCTCATAGCTCATGAGTTTCAGCCTTGTGTCAGGCTCCACACTGACAGCTCTGAGCCTGGAGCCTGCCTTGGATTCTGGGTCTTCCTCTCTTTCTTCCCCTCTTTCTTTCTCTCAAAAAATAAATAAACATAAAAAAATTTTTTTAATGGGCAAAGGATCTGAGTAGACTTTTCTCCAAGAAATATATACAAATGGCCAATAAGCACATGAATAGATGCCTAACATCACCAGTCATTAGGGAAATGCAAATCAAAACCACAAGGAGATAACACTTCACATGCAGTAGACTGGCTGTCATCAAAAAGAAAAAAAGAAACGAAGAAAGGGTGTGGAGAGATTGTAACTCTTATTACAGTAGTAGTGAGTATGTAAACTGGCATGCCCATTTAGAAAAACAATATGGCATTTCCACAAATGACTAAACATAAGAGTTACCATATAAACCAGCAATCTATTTCCAGGCATATATTCAAAGAAATGAAAAAAAAATGTATGTTTACACAGAAACTTGTATGCAAAAATTCATAGCAACATTATTCATAACAGTCAAAGGCAGAAACTTCAGTGTCCATCAAATGATGAGTAGATAAATAAAATATGATCTATCAATACAATGGAATATTACTTGGAAATAAAAAAAATAAGAACTGCTACAGTATGGATAAATCTTGAAAACATGCTAGGTGAAAAAAGTTAGTCACCAAGGATCATATATTGTATGATTCTATTTATTAAAGTTTCCAGGATAGGCACAGAAAATACAGATGTAGACTAGTGGGTGACAGAAGCTGGCCAACGGAAGGGATTGGTGGGGAATGGTTAATGAGCTTGGAGTTTCTATTTGGAGTAATGAAAATGTTCTAAAATTGATTGCTGTGATAGATGCAACAACTCTGTGAATATACTAAAAAATATTGAATTATATATTTTAAGTGGCTTGATTGCATGAGGCAACTAAAGGAAAATTCTGCAAGGTGGGAAAGAGGTGTTCTATAAATGAGCCAAAGATGGTGCCTTATGTTTTCTGTTTCTTCACTTCATGCTAAGACTTATTAGCTCAAAAGTTGGCCAGTGCCAAACTCAAATTTTTATACATCCAATTATTTTAAAAATAGGTCAAACAAACAATTTTTAGCTGTTTAGAACCTGCCTACTGCCTACTTTGCATGCTTTACTAAACCTCACCCAAAAGGCCTTATGGTTGTAAAGTTCTAAGTTGCTGCCGCTCTTTGGAACTGTTTGACCCAGAGATTCCCACAGTGCTGCTGACTGATATCACCAGACATATAAGCTCCTTCTTTAATACCCCTCCTTCCCCGGGAGTCCCTTTGACTTCCTCCCCTTATAGATGGTGGCCTCTTCACCATAAGCTGTGAGGGAATTCTCTTCTCATGCAACCTTATCCAAGCACTAGTAAAGCTTATTGTGTGTTACTGCCCATTCTGTCATATCTTTTTTCTTGATCAGGCCCTGGATCACTTGAATCTCTTACAGAAGGTAAGCTGGCTTGGGATCCCAGGACTAGTAGAACAGGATGGTGACACTGTTCTTTACAGAAGATAGCTGCCCAGGCCCTGGACTTCCCAAAGCTCAACCTGTCAAAAGAAAACAGCCCAGGTAGGCTCATTTTTCTACCAGGTCAAGCACAAATCTGTCTGACAATATCAGATGAGGCTGACATGACTAGCAAGGGGATGGATTAGAAGCCCTGTTAGTATTAAGCAGAGAGGAGCAGCACTTGTCTTCCATGCTATTCCTGAGACTTCCCCGGTCTGTCAAGAGATACTGTGAGATGAGCAAGCAAAATTGTTAAGGTGCTCACACTTTACTTGAAGCAAGAAAATGTTGATACCAAAAATATTGTAAGTCACATACATACATTATCATACCCAGAACAATCACTGTAGAAACTGTACAATGAGATACACTCAAAAACACTATATATAAATCAAAATGTATTCTTTAATTTGAAGTAATATATGAGAATAAAATAAAAGAAAAACAGAAAAAAAAACCCTAAAGAAACAAATGCAAACAAATAATAGAAGATTTAAGCCCTAACATAAGAATAATTACATTAAATGTAAATATTTCAAATACACCAAAGGACTGAGGTCAATAGAATGGGTACATAATATGACCTGCCTATATCCTGTTCAAATTCAATAGCATAACTACGTTGAAATTAAAAGAATGGAAAAAAAACATTGATGGAAATATAAATCAAATAAAAGTATGTATGGTTATAGTAATAACTGATAAAGTAGATTTCAGAGCAAAGAAAATCACTAGAGACAATGAGGGACATTACACAACAATAAATGATTAACCCATCAGAAAGATATAATGGTGTCAAATGTGTATGCACCCAACCACAGACTCTCAAAATACATGAGGGGAAACTGAGAGAGCGGGAAGGAGAAATAGATGAATCCACAATTATAGTTGGGGATTTCAATGTCCCCTCTCAGCAACTGATAGAACTAATAGAAAACAAGGGTATAAAAGTGCTATACAAAATACTCATCTAATAGGATCTAATGGGTATGTAGAGAACATCTCACCTAACAATAGCAGAAAACACTCAGTACCCATGGATCATTCATCAAGACAGACCATATCCAAAAGCTCAACACATTTAAAATAATTGAAATAATACAGAGTATGTTCTCTGGCCATAATAGAATAAAATTAGAAATCAATAACAGACAACAGGAAACGGAACACCCCTAATAATCCATGGGTCCGAAGAATCTCAAAAATATGCAGAATGAAACTGAAAACACAGCATATCAACATATGTTGTTTACCACTAAACCTAGGCTGAAAGGGAAATTTATAGCAATAAATGTTTACGTTAGAAATGAGGAAAGATTTCAAATAAATAATCTGAATTGCTATATCAAGAAACTAGAAAAAGAAAAGCAAAATAAACTCAAAACAATCAGAGGAAGGAAATAATAAAGAAAAGTATAGATCAATGAAGTTGAAATAGGGAATAATAGAGAAGTTCAACTAAAAAAGTTCTTTGAAAAAAATCAATAAAACTGATAAACGTCTGTCAAGACATGTAAAAATAAATAAGGAAGACACATCATTAATGTAAGAAATTAAATACAAGATACCATTATAGATTCAGCACCTATTAAAAAGATAATAAGTAAATACTCTGCACAACTTTACAGTAAAAAATTCAACAATTTAGAAGAAATTGACCAATGCCGTGAAGATTACAAAACAGTAAAACTCAACCAAGATGAAATCAGAATCTAAATAGCCCTATAATCAATTAAGGAATTGGATTTGTAATTTTAAATCACGAAAGAATAAAAAAACCTCTTAGAACTAAAATTGAACTTTGCTGATTTCACATATTAGTTCTTGTTTTGTTTTGTTTTGGGTTTTTCTTGTAAATTCCACATAGAAAATCTGTATGGACTTTACTTCTTTGACTTGTCATGTTGTAGTGGGTAGAATTTCCAGTGCAAAGTTGAGTAAAGCTGCTGAAAACAGACAACCTTGCATTGTTCTTGATCTTTGGAAGAAAGCATTCATTCTTTTACTGATTTATTGATTGACTATTTGACTTAAATATCATTATTAGCTGTGTCGTAGATCCTCTCAATCTAGTGGACATTATTCTCCTCTATTAATTTTTTTTAATGTTTGGTAAAATTTTCCAGTGAAACTAACTGAGCTTGGATAAATCTCTTTGGTAGTTTTTATAACTGTATGTGAAGATTCAAATATCTCAACAAAATATTTGAATTAAAAAATAATATTAAACTTGGAAGTTTAAATTTAAAGGAGCATTTAAAATATTTTCTTTTTCTTTAAAAGAAGTAACAGGAAAATTTTTTGATAAATTAAATGGAAATAATAAGAAAATATTCTAAGAAAACAATTAAAGGCAAAGAAATGACTATTCTGAAATTAAAGCAGTAGGTTATAGATCAAAATAGAAATAAGAAAATAACAGCAAGGAGCATACCTCAGAGCAAAAAGGCGAGAAAAAAGTCCAAAACATGCCAAGATACTTATTGACAACATAAGGTGCCTCTGTAATAAAATAAAGAGGAAGATGGAAAGAAGGAAAAAGCAAGATAGTAGAGATACTGAGTGATCTTACATTTGAAAATGATGCCTTACTTTTGCCATCAACACTGGAGAGAGTTTGAAACTGATTTTAACTCCCCCCCCCACTTTTTTCACCATCATGTGAAATGGGGGTAATTACCTATATAAACAAGTTCCTGTTTGACAAGACCAGGACTCATAGCCACAAAGAAACCCAATGACAAATAGTCAGGTCTCATGTGGTTCCCAAATCCATACCTGCAGTCTTGACTTTTAGTCTGAATTTCAGACCAGTATACTCATTTGTTTAATCATCACTTGTACCTTTATCCTGCAGCCATTCTAAATTCAACATGTCCACAAATAACCCTTTTCTTCCACTGCCTTCAAACCAGGCATACGAGCATCATTTTATATTGATCTTTCAAATTGGAAACCTGGATGTCATCCTTGATTCTTCTCTTTCCATTACTCCTCACTTCTAAAAACTTACCAAATATGATATATTCTACTTGTTTCCCCTCAGTCCTTGCTTTGGTTTAGATCACCATTTTTTGTGGCTTACAGAAGCTCCCTAACTGCTCTAATGAGGCTTTCCCCTCAGACTCAGTTTACTCTTGACCCTGAATTCTATAAAGTATGCTTGAAAAACATATATACTCAAAACACATCATTGCTTAAAAATATTCCCAGTTCCTTCATGCAGCACAGCACAGCCATACAATGCATGCTCAAGTCAGAACACTATAAAGTGACAGGAAAAATTAGGATGAGGCAAGTATACACTGAGCTTGTTCTGGGGAACCTGTGACCTGTGATCACTTTCATTTCTCTAATGCTATATTGAAAGTCCTTCACAATCTCCTCCTGATGGCCCCCTCTTCTCAGGACTAGCTACATAACTTGTAGGCTTCAATGCAAAATAAAATGTGATGTTCTCTTTTCAAAGATTAAGAATTTCAGGGGTGCCTGTCTGGCTCAGTTGGTGGAGCGTGAGACTCTTGATCTCGGGGTTATAAGTTCAAGGTCCATGTTGGGTGTAGAGATTATCTTTTTAAAAGAATCTTTAAGGCACCTGGGTGGCTCAATCAGTTGAGCATATTGATTCTCGATTTTGGCTCAGGTAGAATGATACCAGGGTCATGGGATAGAGCCCCACATCCAGCTCCACACTGAGTGTGGAAACTTCTAAGATTCTCTCTCTTTTCCTCTCTGTCCCTCTCCCCTGCTCATTCTTTCTCTCTCTCTCAAATAAAATAAAATAAAATAAAATAAATACAGTACAATACAATACAATAAAAATTTAAGAATTTCAATATGGTCACCACAAAACATTAAACCAAGCAAGGGTTCTTTGGTGCGTAGGGCTCGGTGTGAATGTACAGGTTACATATCCATGAAGCTGCCTGGTCCCCACCCCTATAATTGTCTGTTCCTTTGAGTTGGAAATTCTCACTGCTTTCATAATACCCCTTCATAATTACCCATCTCTGTACTCTCTATCATCTTTTGGAGTGTCTTTCTCTGTTTCTTCTGTTTCTAAACACAGTATAAGATATGACTGAAGAAATGGTCCTTCTTTGATCAAATCTTGCCTTTGTTTCTTTACCAGTTCAATTATTCATATACATCGTGATATTATATCTATGACAACACTTACCATCTTCAAGTATAATAGATTGCCTTTTATGGTATCTTTTTCAACATATCTTGTAGCAATTTTGTCCTAGCTATTTTAAAGTCCCTGTCTGATCTGGGCGATTTCTGTGTCTATTTCTATTGACGTTTTTCTTTATTGTCCATGGGCCCCTTTTCTTGCTTTATAATCTCACCATCATTTCTATCATAAGCAAGATATTTTGTGTAAAAGAATAGAAGTAATATTAACTCAAGTAATCTTAACTTCCCAAAAAGGTCTTCCCCCTTCTTTTGTTTGGATGCTAACGTGAAAGACTAAATGAGGATGATAAGCAGTTGGGCTGGACCAACTTTCATCACTGGCCTCACATGTTTTAAGGAAGGATCTAGACTTTCCTCTGAGAATAGCTTAGGAGCTGAGTACTGGTTAAATTCAGGAGTTTTCTTTGTCTTTGGAACTCAGCCATCATTTCCTTGTACTATGAATGGTATACCTCTGCTTTATAGCTTAGCTGCAAACTTTTTGATTAACTGGGCAGAAGACTTTGACATCCAGGGCCACCCCTGGTTCCAACTCTGGAGAACTCCTTAAGCCCTGCTTCCTATTCCCCAGACTTACAAGGACAGCTATTTTACATGCTATGAAAGAACAGAATGTCACAAAGGGTTTCCTCTCTTCCTGCCTTAGCGTGTTTTCTGAGAGACCTGGGCATCTCAGCGCTCCTGTGCATTGTCCCCCCCCTTGCCTCAAGTGGGTGCTGTGCTATACTTACAGGGGGCTCTGTGCCTGGAAGAGCTCTCTCTCAGCTCTCCTGACTCGCCCCACACTTTTGGCATAGTGCTCTCAAGCACAAGGTGAAGACTTGTGGGAAATATTTGGTGGGTGGTTGCAGATTTGCTCTGTGGTTTAGGCTCCTTGGAAATCTAATCTCTCATGCCAACCTACGCACAGCCATCAAAAGTTCAATAAAAGTTTAGCTGGTTTCTCCTTACCCGCTTCTATGGCAGGTACCTCCTCTTCTGCTACTTTGCCTAAAATGTGAACAGCTGTGGAACTCTTCTCTCTTGTGAAGGGCTTGTCGTTTATCTGGAAATTAGTTTATTTAGGTTTCACTGCATCCTCAGCTCTCTGAAGGGAGAAAAAAAAAAGAACTCTGTGGTTTTGAAGGTTATCCAGCTTCTTCTGGTTGTTAGGATGAAAGCAATGATTTCCTGTGACTTTCTATATCATAACCAGAAGTCCCACATAATTTTTTTTATAATTCCTTAGTAATATATTTAAGGTTCTGAGATGAGAAATAATTACTTACTATAAAGAGTTATCTTCCATACTAAAGGCCTCCTTGCATTATCTCTTACTTAGATAGTAAAAAAAAATTTTTAATACTTAATTATGATAGAGTATTAGATTCGGTGAGGTGATTTTTTTTTAAATTTTCTATTTATTTGGCCTATGGTTGACCCTCCCGCAGATATTTTCATCATCATAGTTCTCAGAATATAAAATGACCTGTCCAATTTAGGATATACTAAAAAATGAAAGCTATGAATCTAATCAGGCTATCTGCTTCCACGTAAATTGTCCCATTGGTAATTCACAACCACTTCTGAGGTCCACAATATATTTCTTTTTTGAGAGAGAGAGAGCATGAGTGAGAGAGGGACAGAGTGAGAGGGAGGCAGAAGATCTTAAGTGGACTCTGCACTGACAGAAGCATGCCTGATGCGGGGCTTGAACTCCTGAACCATGAGATCATGACCTAAACTGAAGTTGGATGCTCAAATGATAAGACACCCAGGCACCCCCACAATATTAATATAGGTAGTTAGTATTCTTCTCTTTCCATAGGTGATAAATGCAAGCTAAAAGACCTCCCAGAGGTTACAAATTGTCACAGGTCTGCTAGCTCCAAGTTAATACTTATTCAGCCACCTCTCTGGCCACATTGTTTCAGAAATTGTGGGTATTTGACCACATTTTTCAAGGTGAATTGTGTTTTAGAAGAAAGAAACCTCAGTTCTCATAAAGAGAACTAAGTGGAGAAAGAAACAGGCTTGCACAAGTCTTTTTCTTTTCTTCTCCAGTTATACCATACCATTTACTTCTGGAGACTGATATCCCTGTATATACCTCTTGCAGTCTTCTCAGAGCCACGGGACCCAGGTACCATGCGGAAGACGAATTTACTCAAATGTAGTATGTAAAATGGAGTAAATTTTTATCTGAGCTTTACGAGCAGAGCATAAACATGCAGATGTAAGGTTGTCTTATGGGCTCCTTGATAGCTCTCTGACATAGCTTCCATACTATTTCCAGCAGATCTCTGTCACACAATGAATAAAGTCCCAACTATTCAGCCTATTATTGAAGTATTTACATAATTTTATACTGCCTCTTTTTCTAGTCTTACTATTTCCCACATGACCCTTGTATTTTGTCCCTATAAATCCATTTACTTCTCACTGAACATGAAGATGAGCTTTGATGTGATAGAAGTACAAAACTTAGAGTACAAAGACAGAGATCTGAGGAGTTCATAGTTTCTAATCCTGCTTGGACCTCATATGTTATATTCTTTCTCTGTATTATGAATAGGTTTTAATAGAGAATATCAAAGTTCTCTTCAAATTCTAACATTGTGTAGTTAAATGAATTTTTTTCTGTTCCAACTTTTAGTTTGTTTTTGATTTTGACATAGTCCAAAAAAAGGAAAGGGCATTGTGAATTCTCTCTTACCGTTACCTTGGGAAAGAAATGCCTCAGCCTTAGATAGTATTATTTGATAAATATGTCTCAAAACATTCAATCATTCAACTCAGAAATCTCATTGTTTAAATTTATTTTAATGAGAATGCCATGTGAAATTTGTTTCTTATTGGTTTTGACATTAATAAACTGCAGCAAAAGCATTTTTAGAATTTAGGTTCTCAAACTCAGGTATGCTTTTAAAGAAAAGAATGCAGAGAAGCATTGACATTGTTTATAATAATATTTGGTGTATGGTTCCACCTGGAATAATGGACTTTTCAACATATTTCCATATTTAGGGACTGAATACAAACTGTATTTCCAGAAGTTTCTCATCCTCCAGTCTCACTGAGAAAGCAGCTAGACCATTTGTCAACAAAGGAGAGTGTTTTCTGCTGAGGTAACTTACTAACCAGATGCTGACATGGCCATCTCATGCCAGGGTGCATTCTGCAGCCAGAGACTACACCTTCTATTTCAGGTTTTATGACAAATCTTCTATGTTTTTAGAGCAACTCCAGACACTGACAGTGGTGAGACACTGTTTTTAAACAGATAATATATCTGGATTGGTTTCCTTCAAAATTGGTCCAGGAGGCACTCTACCTACTTCCTCCTGACACTAAATCTGACACAGGTTTCCTCTTTGGGGTCTTTCTTTGCTTTCAGAATCACCCATCTCCACCAGTGACAATTGAATGTCTTCACTTAGGTCCTATAAGACAATTCAAAACTACTACTACTGGCAGCTTAACTGAATATAGAGCTGTTGGTTCTGAAGGTGTTCTTCCTAGGGCCAAGAATCAACGGGTTTTGCTTTGATAAGAAATTACGTCCTTGGTGTGAAATTTGGTTTGCATGGGATTCTTTTGGTGCTTTGGCTGTCCTGGCAGCTGCAGGTCACTGAATGTTTATTCCATTGAAGCCGCTTTCTACTGATGACACTAAATAGTCAAGTCATATTTCTTAAACCTGTGTTACTCATTAACATAACAGCAGTCACTTAGAAGTACAGGAATCAACAAGACCTTAGATAAAAGTAATTTGGTATTTTCATTGGAAGGGACAACATGAAATGGGATTCTTATTATTGAATAAAGACCTACAATACAATACCTACTCTGTATGTTCTCTAATTAGATTTAATCTCATGAAAGCATGTGAGACAGAAATTTCACCTTCTATGAAAAATAGAAATGAGGTACAGAAATACTCAGGTCCTTACCAAGTTTACTCAGCCAGGTCTGTCTGAATCTAAGGCCTTGTGCTTTTTTTCAGGACACCTCATTGATTTCTATCTAAATTGTTTTATCCCTTATAAAGCTTCCTTTTATTACAGTAAAAAACACTCTCCATTCTATCTGAGAGATGGGAGAGGGGGTTAAGATGACTCAAAAACATCAGTAGAAAAAAACTTGTTTTCTTCCAGGACCTTAAATATCTTTCCTTGAAATTGATTGACTTTAAACATAATTTAAATCAAATACTTGGGGTTTCAAAAAAAGAGAAGAGAATGAAGAAATTTCTTGTTAATTTAAATAAAACAACAAAGAGACAAGAAAGTCACACTTATCTTCAGCAAACCTTATTTTTAGAAAGCTTTTCTTTAAAAACAAACAAACAAACAAACAAAAAAAAGGAAGGTAATAAGACAAAGGTTAAATATGCACATGTAAGAAAAATGGCAGGGTAAGTAAATGGAATTTGAACTACTTGAACTCTCTAATTCATGGCATTAAAGCAAAAACAAATGGAGTTTATTCTGTATTGAGTTATGTATAAATAAACTTTCATGAATATACATTTATGTTTCTCTATTAAATTCACTCTTATTTATCTGTCTTGGTATACAGAGATGGGTCCTAATGAAATTAAGAGTGTGACACAAGAGATAAAGTGTTTCATTAGTTAAGAATCAGGCAAATTCATCACATATGGACTTATTTATCTCATGAGAGTTATAGACAAAGGTGGAACTTAGAAAAACAAGAAGCATCTAGTTTTGTCTACTTGAAGGTACCAAAAATTCATCTTCTAAAAGTGAGGACCAAAAAGGCCTAAAGACAATGGCCTGAGAGGAGTGAATTAAATACAAATTACAGAACTTCTTAAACATGCCAGACTTATTTGTCCCAGTAATAGAATGTAACAGTGTAGTATTTCATTGTTTTTACAACTTGGATGTACCTTAGTTTCAGATTGTGCTGTAAAACTGGAAGTTCCCCAAAAGCTGTGGGTACACAGTTTCACTGGGCAGTGAGGGAGACATGATGATGGATCATTTTTCCTTCAAGTGCCACGAATATTAACATTACTGGTGTCATTATTCACTGAGTGGTAAGTAAGAAGAGTCACTTTTTCTCCAACACATCCCACACAGTCTAGCTTTGGGAAAGGTTCATTTTCAACACAGAAGCAAAAGCCCAGGTGTTACTAAAAATGCAGACTGTGTAACTGTGGAAATAAATCCAATTGTCTCTATAAGTCTCTTCAATGACTCAGTACCAAAAAGAAAAAAATATGCCAATCCTTGAGCCACAGCTACTATAAACTGTTGGTAAAAGTTACCTTGTAAGTTAGGCACTGCTGATTATGTTTTCTTTATAGATATATTACATATATAACATATAAATACATATGTATAATACATACATATGCAATAATGTGTGTGTGGTATGCAACTCATCCTGTGTAAAAATACAGAAATTGAAATATTTGTATAAAATTAATTCTATATTCTATATTTGTTCTACATGCATAGTAAATTGGAACTAACTCTTTCAGTTCCTAGAAAGACAAAGTTAAGTTACTATACATACTAATGGGGTTATTTTATATAAGTTAGAATGCCATCACCATCAATTCCTCAATGTTCTGTTAGAAAGAAATAAGTAGCAGATAAATCATTCTTTTTAAAATAATTTGCTGTCCAATTTGAACATTTCATTTCTTTCTCTTAATCTAACTCTCAAGTTTCCCTCTTAAACTGACACTAGTTTGAATGACAAATTAATCCATAGGACTTAGATTCACAGAGAGAAGGGAACATTTCATAAGATTTAGTTTTGTAGAAGAAAATAATGAATTTGTCAGTTTGTATGTCAGTTTTCTCCTCTATTCACTTATAATTTAATAGCTAAGGGAAAATATATTTTGCACAAGATATAGACATAAGATCACTAAAATCACTTTGTAAAGTATGAAGTAATCTATCATTTACATCAGAAAAAAATTTAGCTGCTTTGCTTTAATAAAATGACTACATATGTGTTTTTCTTGATTTCTGTTGAGTTTATGTAAAATACTATCTCAACTTTACCAGTCATGGTGATAGTAAGGTGATGTGTGGCAACCATTGCAACCTGACCAGTTAGCTTAAGATACAGCCATTTTAAACTGTGGTCTCTGATCCTGGTTCTTCATTCTCATTTCTCTGGGACTTTTCAAAAACTATCCATGCTTAGGCTGCATCCCAACTGATTGAATCAGAATTCCTGACTCTGTATTTGTGGCATCAGAATTTTCTATAATGTCCCAATGTTCTACCTTAAAGCCAGAGTGGAAAAGCAACAGTGTCTTTCAACAATGTAAGAGAATAAAGTTGTTAAAAAGAACAACAACAAAAATCCCACTGACATGTACAGTGGATTGACTTCCAATAATCTTTCAGATAAATGAGAAACTTTCTAATCACTAGCCAATAATAATAGCTGACCATTTTCCCACCTAGGTTAAGTTGTTTAGATAACTATACTTAGATGGAAGTAATCTAGTAAATATACTGCTGCATGTTTAAGTAGCTTCTCCTACACTGTATCCAAGGACAGCCAAATACAGTCACTTATTAATCAAAAACTTTTGTGGGGATTTAATGATTATGTGCCAAGGATCATTCCCAGATGGAATCATGGAATTGAGTCAAACATGACCTCTCCATTCAAGTACGTTATACCATGAATGTGTGTATTTATTTAACATACATAATTGAGTCTTATTATAAAACAGAAATAATTCTAAGCTGTAGGGATATCTCAGAAAACAAAATAGGGGAAAAATTCCTGCTCTGTGAAGCTTGTTTTCCAGGAAAAGCAACAAGAAATAAAATAGAAAATATTTGATGTGAGTGTAAAATAGGAAAGCTGAGAAAAGTCTCAATGACAGTGTAATATTTACGAAGAGGTAGAGGTATAAACCATGTGATTATTTGGATAAGGAAGTTTCAGGTAGGGAAAAAGGCAAATGCAAATGTCCAGAGCCAAGAGTTTGTCTGGGAAATTCAATGAAGAGCAAGGCAGCCAGCTGAGAGTATGAGGAGAGGCCAGAGAAGTGATGCAGGCCATAGGATGCAGGGCTATCAGGACTGAATGAGATGGGGACCCAGTGAAGGGTTTTGAGTTGAGGATGAACAAGATCTAACATTCCATTTAAATGTATCACTGTGATCACTGCTGAGGATTGACAAGTATGGAAGGAGGAGACGAGTTGCTATTACAAGATTCCAAGGAAACATGGCCCTCTGCAGAAGATCTTCTGGAAGTAGAAAGACAAAAGTAGATGAACTCACTAGAGTGTAAGGAAGGCTCTGTAGAGATTTTGTGTGTCTTGTGAGCCTTCGTATAATGAGTAAGAATAGATGATCTGGAAAGGAAGGAGAAAAAAACCCATTCCTTATCAAAGGAGAAATAAACAAAGCATAAACTACCATGGCACATTCTCTATGAGAGTGTAGGGTGTACACCCCTTCATAGCATGGGTGATGGAATTGGGGCTGGAAATGGAGTGTAAAGAGCTCAGTGTACTGTGGTCACTAGCTGGACTTTAGAGAACAAGCAATGAAGGAATATCAAAGGTTTTTAGAGAATCTAGAAACCATGAGGAAGGAAGGCTAGAATGCGGAGCAACTGAAGACAGACACGAATTAGAAGTTTCTTGTTGGGAGTGCTGGGAGGGGGATGTACAGTCACTTAAGCATCCAACTCTTGATTTAGTCTCAGGTCATGATCTCACAGTTTTGGGGATTCAACCCTGCATCGAGCTCTGTGCTAACAGTGTGGAGCCTGCTTGGAATTCTCTCTCTTCCTCTCTCCCTACCCCTCCCCTGTTCTCAATCGCCCTCTCTAAAAGCAAATAAATAAATAAAAAGATAAATAAATAAATATTTAAAAAAGTCCTTGCCACTCTCACTAACAGAAAACATAAAAGTATTTGCAATCATGGCAAAAGCTATAACAATAACATGTGTAGAATATAATGAGGTGGGAAGGGGAAAGAGAAAAAAATAAGTTAAATAGAAACATCAAGAAAGGCTTTATTAAGGAATTAATCTTTAAACTGGTTCTTGAAGATTCAATAGATTTTTTTCATTCATACATGATGAAAAGGACTTCCAAGTAGGGGGAGAATCAATGGCACAGAGACCTGAAAGCCATGGTAAATTAGCAGATGGAGAAAGTGATTGGAGCATAGGGCATAAACAGAAGGGAATATGGTAGCAGGAGACAAGGCAATGGCTCTGTAAAATTTGGATGTGGTTCTAGTTTTAAAGGCAATGGGAATCCAATGAAAAGTATGAAGTGCTATGATACTATGCTCAGATCTGTATTTTAGTTAGCTGCATTGTGTCAGTGCTCAAGGAAAAATGGGAGTTGGTGAAACTAGAGGAAGGAAGACTATACAGTAGACTATTGAAATAGTCCAGGACATAAATAAAGGGTCACATTAGTCAAGGAGTCCTATGAAGTATGGGGGTGAATTCAAGAAGCCTTTCAGAGACTAAATCAATTGGATTTGGTGATAAATTATGTACAGGAAGTAAATTAGAGGAAGGAATTTCAATGACACATAGATCCTATCTTGGGTCTCTAGGTTTATGGCTGTCCATTTATTAGTATAGGAAGTAGAGGAAAAGAAGCAGGTCACATGACGGGGGTGGGAAAAATCAGTTTAGCATTGGATCTACTAAATTCTAGATGAACCTTTTAGTTTTAGATTTGATTATCTCATAAGCAACTTGATATGTATAAGAGCTTAGTGCCTATCATAAAAAAGGCATTCAATAAATGCAACATTTTAAGTGAAGTGAAACTATGCTGGCCTAACTTGTCCCACTTGCAATATGTTTCCACTCTTTAAAAAAATTCACTCACAATTATATCACACATTATTCATGCATTGTATTATACATTTGGTCTCCCAGCCCAGCTGCCAGTGTTATATTCTATGCTACACAACATATCTGTGGCCCAGACTAAAATCATCAGAGTGATGAGAGAGAAAATGGCTCAGAATAGTCTTCCTGATAGAATCCTTACTGGGCAGCTACTCTTTTTTCGCACAATTTAATAAGGCTTACTTTCATTTCATTTGATAAATATTTAACTATAATCCTCAAATTAGAAAATCTTTAATTTCCATGTAATCATGAAAAAACACCATACATTAAAAAAAGAGATGTGGTGATGAAAAATTCATTCAGCCATAGGCCGCAGAAACAGAGCAGCATGATTTATGCATTCTTTGAACTAATATTTTGTTATAATTCTAATGGTGTTGCATAGCTATTTTGCAAGATAAATGGAAAAGTACTTATCCATAGTTTTTCATTAAGATAAAGTAAAATTATATTTAGTTCATTTAGTAATCATTATATGATTAAATAGTCCATACAAATTAAATAACTTACTGTGCTTTACAAATTCATATTGAAAGAAACTCCATGAAAATTTGTGGTATGAATAAAAACATTTTGTAATAAGTAGTTCCCTACTCTTCGAGCTAAGGAAAAGATACTGGCATTTCTTGTTCATTATAAAAAGTCTCAAACCACTCATGAATTTTGAAATTCTTCTTTGAGTGATGAGAATTAATGAAAGCATTTCATGAATTCTGTATGAATTTAAATTATAGATTAATAGAATATAAAGTGTGCTTTTCTTCCTATTTACATATTGATTTATTGCTTTGATATCAAATACATCATTAAATAATGTAAACATAGTTATGAAACAAATGGTTAAATGTCTCAGTACAAGTTTCCTGACAAAAGAAAGAAATTATGTGTATCTGAGGATAGTTAATTCTTATGTATACAATTGTGCAAATTTCTTAGTGTGTTTATCTAGAAAGAAATGTTACATATTAAACTAAATTATGCCCAAGATTCTTAGTCTGTTTCCTATTCTTAATACTAAAAACCATAGAGAACTTCAGAGAGAACACTTCATTATTAATAGCAGGAGAATTCACTAGTAAAACCTTTAAGATAGACCATTTATTTCATTAATCCTGAAAATTCCACATAATAGTAATATTATTGACCCAATTTTATAGTCAAGAAAAATGAGAATTAGAAAAAATAAATACTTTTCCCTAATATCACATCTATAATTGGCAGAGTGATTTCCTTGGTTTCAAGTGTGTATATTAATTCAGAGTTTAAACCTTAATATCTTCTCTGTACCCCAAAACGTGCTGAGAAAAAAGGATACTGATGCAGGATTGTTACACTTCTGACCTTCCATCAGGAGCATGTGTTCTTTGTGTTATGCCACATGAATGAAAATGACCTTTACTGACCCATGTACAGTCTCAACCTAATTTTATCTAAAGATCAGATCTGGAGGTGGTATCTGCAACACTGGAGAGGAGTGGTTTGTGACTTGTGGAAATAATGATAAGAAGCCCGAGTCTCTATGTTCTACTCCTGATCCTATCACATGACTTTGGTTTGTGTTTAGACTCATCAGACCAGCTGCCCATGGAAACGGACTAAAATAGTATTATGAAAAAAATAAATTTGTTTGGAATACTCTAGATCTCTCTTTCCTTGGCTGACATGAAGTTTGGATGGATGGTCTCCTCCCAGCTTTTGATATCTTTGTTTGTACAAATCTAATTGTCAAACCAAGATTTAAAGCATGTCCTGGGCCTTGCTCTTGGAATGACTAGAGAACTTCTACACGTTAAGTGGTTTGCATGGTCAAAGAAGACAATGATATGTTCCAAAGTTCATTATAGATGTTAAATGACTAAAATAAAGGTGGTTTTGTTTTAAAAGTTGGACCCTGTGTCAGGATTTAGATGGTGAGTATTCCAAACAAATTTATTTTTTTCATAATACTATTTTTGTCCGTTTCCATGGGCAGCCTCATGTCAACTATGAGACCAATGGGCCTAGGGTCATGCCCATCATCATATACACTGTTCAAAATGTTCTAACACCATAGGATAAGACTTAAAGTAATGTGTGTTGTGCTATTGGTGGAACTTGGGCACAAATATTTTATTAATATTAGACTGTGCCCTGCCAGAGAATCTAAGTGGAATATTGAGGAAGAGGCCCATTTCTGGGGAGTATGGGCCACTTAGCTCAGAATCAAAATCCTAGAGCTCTTAATTCCACATCTGTGATTTTTTACTTTAACTAAGTGTCTTGATAATGCTCCTATAGTCACTTTATTAGAATATAGGCATATTGGTCATGTACTATCATAGAGAAAATTTTCTTACACTGTGGGCATAATATTAATGTAGTATCATGGGAAGATGTCAATAATTGCAAAATAATATAAACTATTCAGTTCTATGTACGAGTAATTATTTGAAACCTTAAAGAATAAGAGAGTTTTCTTTCTTTAAAAGTCTTTCAAGTTTCATTCAGGTGAGTGTGCCAAGGTAACTGTAAGCATACAGAATTCCTTGAATGTAGAAAAACAGAGATTAATCTTTTCAGGATGATTGTAAGGAATGATATTCAAGAACTATCCAGATGCAGTTTTAAAAGGACTTGCTCCCTATCCTATGAGTTATCATAATAAATATGTAGGTAACACTTTCCTTATGCTTGCTCAGTTCTGTTTCTAATGGAATATACACAGTCACCATGTTGATGGCTGCAAGTGTTACCCTAACATTATGATTTTCCAGGTCATTAGAAAACCTACTAGTTAATTGTTTTGTTCAAAGATCCTGGAAATAGGATTTACTGTCAAAAGAAGAACAATTGTTTGATTCATAGCTGAGCAAAGAAAGCATATTTCAGAAATGCTATTGATTTGGAGTAAAAAGAAATCTTTGAAAACTGATGAAATTTTGAGGACATTCTCAAGAAGACTCTAACATATTCATGAAGTAGTAGAGGCTAACGCAATAAAGCAATTGATTAATGCTGAGCTTTTTAGGACCTATAGGCAAAGCATTGTTTTATGCTTCTTCCAAATAAATAAAAACTGAGGCAATTTTAGCATATTCACTGTTACTAGTATCTGTTCTACATATCTAACTTGAGACAATGATAGGTATTCAATTATCAGAGCACTCAAAATTTGTCATCTAAAAACTTCATACAACTTAATTACTTTTTCTATTACTGTTCTTGTCATAAAGAGTATCACAATGGTGATCCAAACCAACATTCTTATCTTACATTTCCTAGCACTTGTGATTTTTAAGACCTTAACTTCTCTTCCATTGGTGAATGCAGGATTTTTCATAGGAGTGCTGTGGACACCTTATACAGGAGCACCTCATGGTTTTTAAATGCCAGTCACAGCCCCACAACCACAACTACAATTGTCCCCACACACTGCTCAACATTGGTTGAGAACCCTCTGCTGTATTTCTCGTAACTCCCCAAGGCAGACCCAAAGGCACCTTCTCTTTTGTAGCTTTGTCTTCCCTCCTTGTTCCTCTGTTAATTCCAATGGAATTTATTTCTATTTTTCTTGCCACACTGCAGGTAGGTTAATTCATTCCTTCTCTTTCCCATTTTTTCTCCCTTTTCCTCCCCCCTTTATGGCTTCTTCTCTCTTTCTCTCCCTCTCCTTCTCTCTGTCTCTCCCTTTGTCTCTCTCCCTCCCTAACCTATCTGTAGTCTCTGAGCCAGTCAAGAACAAGAACTGTGTGGTGTTCACTTTTGTTTCTGCAGCGCACACCAAAGTGTCTGACACAGAGTAAACATTGAATAAATGTTGTTGAATTGAATCAAATTTCTCTGCTTTGTAAAGGACTGTGGGCTTTTCCAATCCAGAGTATTTTAATAATGCCAGTTGGCATCCATCTCATTTTAACTCCAAAGCCAGATCTGGTAGACATCAGAATCACTTACAGAACTTTTAAAAATACAGCTTCAAGGGCTCCACTCCATACCTACTAAATCATAATCTACTGCAGAAAAGTCCGAGAAATGGTATTTTGAAAAAGTTCTACAAAAGAATGGTATTTTGAAAAGTGCCAATCTTCACCTACACCATGGCTTTTCATAGAATTTTTAAAATTTTTTTATATTACTGAGAAAAGAGAAATACTATGTAGAAATATTTCAGATTCTCTTCTATTTCATAGATGTAGGAAGGAAGGTGACCTGAAAGACATTCACCAAAAAAAAAAAAAAAAAAAAAAAAAGCATTGAACTATCACACATTTTTGACTGCATCAAATAACAAAAGTATACTAAAAAGCTGCTTTTGAGATAGCAACTTAAATTATTCAAGTATATGGAGAAAATGCTTGGTAAAGATAAAAATTCCAAAATATATTTTCTCCTTTTTGGTGGAAGTGTTTAAAGGTAAACAATTCAGATGCTTGGCAGTCATTTACAATTACATTTATGTTTGAAATATTCCTTTGTAGAGCACTTATATATTGTTCTTTCTATGGTGCCAAATATAATTCTTAACACTAAAGTGGGCCATGGAATTTGTATTTGAGCATGGACTATTAGAAATCTCAGTCGCCCTTTCCCTTCTCTTCCTTGTTGGAAGATTTCTATATTCCTTCAGTCAAAATACCTCTCAGGTAATCATATTTCTGTCTAGCTATATTTTAAATAATCAGTATAAAAAAAGATACAGGATTGGAATGCTATTGGGGAGACAATGGCTAGGAAAACCAAGAAAGTCTAAATTTACATTTGTACCAGCCACTTCCCTATGTGAGATCCCAAAAGGAGCTATAAATACAAGGAAAATGGTAAAGTAAAGCAAAATACCACCTGAGTTTTGCTAAGAAATAACCTAAACTCAAATATAGCTGCCATTAAAAGCCTGGGCAGCATACATGATTTAAGCTCAAGAAGGCTTCTCTCATTTTCTTTCAGCCAAAACCTAAATATAACTATTTTACCACCTTTGAGCCCAGACATATGGGATAAGATAATGAAGAGTGAAGTGATGGGCTCACTAATGAGAAATGACGTGGCCTTCCCCTAGGTGGGTGAGAGATACCCTCGGCCCATTACCATATTGTTAGACAGACGGTGAGATACATTTACTAGAGATTGTTTGTAGCTCTGTGCAACCTAGATGAAAGGAGAAGATAAATGACTGCCCAACTCCCCAAGAAGCAAGTAGTCAAGGTATTTCTAATTCAGGAGCTAGAACTATACAAAGAATGAGGCAGGGTGTCTATGAACTTCAATGATATCAGTAAACCAGCCTTTCTGGAGGAGTAGAGGATAAAAAGCTGAATGAAGACCTCTCCTGAGGTGAGGAAAGAGGTCTCTCCTCCAGTCTCCTCTAGAGGCCTAAGGCTACCATTTGCTGGGCCCTCACTAAATGAACAGCACCTTTCATAAGCTGTGTCTGCAGAAATAAAGACGAATCAAATGAGAATAAACAAAGGCTATTTATTCACAGCTTGTAATAGCAAAGGAGTCAACCACCATCAGTTGAATTCTGGCAGAGACTTGAAGGCAGGGAGAGGGATAGGAGAGCTTTATAGTGGAAAATAGGGAAGGCTTCAGGGATGCTGTGATTGGAGGCTTTTAGCAAAGGGATGCTTTAGGCAGGCTAACTAGAAGTATCCTATATGATTCGTTAGGAATGCATATTTGTTTTCTCATGTAGGTCTTATCCTGGAAGTGGAGACAATAATTAGAAAAGCTGTCTGTTTTTAATCAAGTCCTGACCATTCTAGTCTGATTGCTACAGAAGTTACAGTTTGGCTTCCTGAATTATTATTAAAGAAAGCAGTCTGACTTCCTGCAGATTTGACTTACAATGGTCTGGATTCCTGGGTTATTAAAGATAAGGAGTTGGTTTGGGGGCAGATTTCTGAAGATCTGGGTCAGACTTTGTTTGGTATGTGGTTGGCCATTATCTGTTTGTATATTGAGGTTTCACTTATAATCTTACTACCACTCAAAGAGTGATATATGAATTAGCCCTGTTGGGGGGGTCAACTGTGAGCTTGTTATAAATGCAGAACATCAAGCTCCTCCCCAGATCTTCAGAATGAGAATCTACCAAGTGATTGTCATGCAAAGCAATGCTTGAGAAACACTGAGCCCTAATTCATCCCCATTGTACCACAGGCAGGCACTATGTCCACTTTAAAGATGAGGAAATGAGGGTTTAGAGGGTTTTAGTGACTGACACAAGTATGTGTTTAGTAGATGGCAGAGCTAGGATAGTGAACCCTGTTGACTGCCAAGCTCTGCCATCTGTACTCAACTGAAAGTAATTACTAACTATTCTCAATAGGCGAAGAACTAATCAGTGCCATGAGGTGACACAGTACTGTGTTTCAGGTGGGACTGCAAGATAAATTCTTCCTAAGAGGAAGCACTGTGCAATGAAAAGAAGTGTCCATGCATACTTTGATGAAGTCTCATTTAGGGACATCAAGGTTAGCGAGCATTAGGTTCTCCAATGCAAAAATTTCCTGCTAATATTATAGAAAATCCTCAGAGGGCCCACATTGGAGCAGACTGTTGAGCTTTGACATGGGACATTTCTTCCTTTTCATAGGAAATAAAAGGAATTATAATCTTTAATCATTATTCTTAAACAAGAAATATCCCTTCAAAGAAGATATTCTTATACAGAATGCAAAAAAAGGTAGTATTGTGCATTGTACACAAAATTCCTGAATTCCTTCTTTGTCCAAAAATAATGTTTTTCTATGTTGTTCTATATTTTAGAGCATAAAGAAGATGCTCCAAAGAATTAGGTGTGATTATGTCTCATCTAATACAATTAGAAGTTATAAAAAAATATGTCATATAAACCCAACAGTTTGTGCATCAAGTGAGGCTATAATAAGGATGGAAACATTTTTTGCCTCTGGATTTGGTCTTGTCCAAGAAGCTTGACTCTGGGTTGTAGGTCAACCTCTCTAGGTTCCCAATGGCCAGGTGAGTTATAGCAGCTCCTAGAATGATCACAGGTGAAGACTAAAGGTTAATTAACAAAGACTGATACCATCTGAACTTTAAAATGAAAGTAGGGGCCATTATAGGTAGGTTTCATTCTGGCTTCTCTGTTTGCTATTTTATACCTATAGTAAGGCAAGAAACGCAATCAGTTGGTACTTAAAAAAAAATAAAGTGTTAAATTTTATAGGAAAAAAATGTGTGACATAACAAAACTTTTTCTCTAAATTTTTGCGTAACCACATTTGGGAATGCATTTATAACCAAAGCACCACCCTTCACCTGATGCCAACTCTCAGAACAATAGGTATAAAGACTACAGAAATAAGTAATGTGAAAGTGAATAATCACAAATCCCAGATGATGGCAGATGCCAACATTTTAATTCTTTACTACAAAACATATTCAAAGAAATGTTCATTTTTATTTTATTTAATCTCAGTTGACAAATCCCAAAATCTGATTTTGGTTAAATAAAGACCAGATGAACTTAGGTAAATGGCCTATTTACTAAAGAAACACAGCACAGACTACTTAGTTAATGTTTATAACAAAATTGAAATTCAGTTTAATTGATATACCAGTTTTAAGTAAACCAGCAGTAGAGTTAAAAAAGTATTATTCTAATATATACATATAAATATAATTTTCTGACTAAAGCTTTAGGTTTTCATGCTTTTTCCAAAGCATGTATAATCTCACTCTTAATTTATAGAAAAAAACATTAAGAAAAAGAAAGCCATTTCACTTCCTTTTGAGATTCAAGACCTTACCTAGGATATTGTGCTGTGGTTCATGTTTTATTTGTACAGAAGGCTAAATACTGTGAAGTTGCAAAATTTTGAGGTTATTTTTCATGCATCAGAATACAAGCCCAGAGAGATAAGAAACTGGAAGTTGAGAAAGTAGAAAAAATTCAGTAATTTCCTTCAAAAATCTAGGAGTGCCTGGATAGCTCAATTGGCTAAGTGTCCGACTCTTGATTTCAGCTCAGGTCATGATCTCCTGTATGTGGCTCTGTGCTGACAAGACAGAATCTGCTTGGAATTCTTGCTCTCTACCACCACCTCTCTCAAAATAAATCAATAAATATTTAAGAAAATTCACTAGAGATGTTCCTGTCCCAGACTTCCATAGAAATTATTTTGAAAGTGACAAGTCAATGTGGCAGCTGAAAATAAATAATTGAGCCTCTTTAATTTATAACTCTTTGTCACCTGCAAAAAAAAGTGTATTCTTTAAAAATTTTAAATGCCTCCAAAACATGATAATCCAACTATATGCCATACTTTTTGCATTTTAGTGTCTTTCTGAAGATTATATATGTAATAAATGTATTATATATAATAAAATATATAAATAATATATGTAATACTAAATATATAATTTATTTATTTTTATAAATGTAAATTTATATATTTGAATTATATACATTTAAACGTATAATTTATAATATAAATATAAAAATATAGATAATAAATAATATATATTATATATATATGTACAAGACTATTGATAAAATATTTTTTTAAATAGTTTATTGTCAAATTGGTTTCCATACAACACCGAGTGCTCTTCCCCATAAGTGTCCTCTTCCATCACCACCTCCTCTTTGCCCCTCTCCCCCTTCCCCTTCAATCCTCGGTTCATTTTCAGCATTCAATAGTCTCTCAAGTTTTCCAACCCTCTCTCTCCCCAGCTCTCTTTCCCTCTTCCCCTCCCCCTCGTCCTCCATTAGGTTTCTCCTGTTTTCCTGTTAGACCTATGAGTGCAAACATATGATATTTGTCCTTCTCTGCCTGACTTATTTTGCTTAGCATGACACCCTCGAGGTCCATCCACTTTCCTACAAATGGCCATATTTCATTCTTTCTCATTGCCATGTAGTACTCCATTGTGTATATATACCACATCTTCTTGATCCACTCATCAGGTGATGGACAGATAAAATATTTTTCTAAAGCAGACAGAAAAGTAATGAAATTATAATACAAGACATACAGAGAGTCAGAAAGAAAAGCCTTAGATCCTGGAATCCCTAATGAGACCAAGCAGAAGTTATGGCCACACTCATTCCCAATTGGAAATGCTTTATTATTAATGGGGATTAAAGGGAATATAAATATAGCACAGACATCATTCAACATTTAAGTTCCCTAAAATGACAGAGAGTATTTTAATTACAAACTCAGTGTGCATTGCTTGCTTTCATTAAAGAAACCAAAGTGGAATGTTATTTTTTCTTTATGAAATTTTCCTTTTGGTATTCAAACCCATAGCAGGCATCATATTTCCACTTTGACTGCAAATTCAGTAGTTCTGAGGGATACTTAATAGGTGCTTGTGGTGGATTCAGGGTAAATTCAAAGAAAGTTGAAGTCTTGGATGAGTCACAAAGTCAACATCTTTAAGTACAATGGAAAATGCTTTACATATGTGTGCATTTTTCCTATTGAGAGAACAGATACCTGAAAGTTCACAAACATAGGAAATAAATGGATATACTGTTGGTTCATCGGTGTCTATAAAGCAATAATTCATTTGTCCAGCATTTAAAATAATGTCTGGTCTTCTAAACAACAGGTGTACAGGAAATTGGGTTAAAAATTATAAGAATCTAGGTCCAATTTAGAGAATACATGTTTTACAATTGTTGTACTCCTTTTTACTCCTCAGAATAAACCAATAAGGATTTTTTAAAGGTTTTAAAACACAACTTCTCATTGTTGTATTTGAAATTTAACCAGATCCACAGATGGCATTGTTTCTCAATAGAATGAACTGAATACTATTTAAAAATCAAGTGTAAATGCTTCAGATAATACGAACTCTCTTCTTTAAACCTATTTTTCAAGGGCACTCCTATAAAACTAAGAAACAATAAGACAAAAAGGGAGAAACACTGAGAAGAAAGTTAGAAGTCTTTGGTCCTTGCTTCTATTTATGTGATTTCAGGCAGGTAACTCACTTCAACTTAAAACCTTGGGAAATTATGATTGTAGCTTTTATCTCCAAATCCCTTCCAGTGCTAACATTTTATGATCATATTATTTCTTGGATGCTTCATCTTTACCATAATGATATTAACAGCAACAAAACCAATAATAACAACAAAATAAGATGAGAAAGGCATTGGGGAATAGTTGGAAGAACACAATTGGAGTCAGGTAATGACATTCTAATTACTTCTCCATCAGTAGATTGTGAAATGACCTAGAACAGATGCCTCACTGGGTCTTAGTCTTTTTTTTTCTTTTTTCTCTGATAGGACATGTAAAATGTTTTGCAATCAAATTCTACATAACTCTAGGGTTTCATGTATGTGCTTCATGCAAAGCCACACACACACGCATGAACACACAGACACCCTTCTACATATAAAATAGTGAAAAGAAAAAGCAATATATGCTTTTAAAATATGTGGTTTTTTCTAATTATAATATAAAGAGACTATCAACTCATTATCTTGTTTTATATTGACTTCATAAGAAAGCATGCCATGCCATTTCTATTTAATTGAAAATATCTTGAGATTTTCAACAATTTTGCTTTAAATATATGTTCCTACAAATACTTTTATAATGAGCTATGTGGAAAGTAATTGTACAATTTCAAATATTCACTTTATCAAAAATGTCTCCTTTTTATTGAGTTTGCAAAAAATTACAGAAATTGATTTATAAATGAAAGTGATACTAACAATATTGCTTTTTATTTTATATATTAAAATTCCTTGGAAACTTTTATGTGACTAAAAGATTCATATTTTAAGCTTGGATATCTTGAATAAACTATTCTATAAGTTCTCTTCCAATCTTGAAAAATTTTAAACAATTGGCCAGAGAAGAGATCTAAAAGTTATCTTAAATTAGACATAGAAAAAGCAATGTTTATATACTCCATCAAAGGTAATTGCCTGCTGAGTTTCTTATAAGGCAGCTTTCAATGTGGAAAAATGTCATTCTAATCCTTGGATAGTCCTGACAAGAATCCAAAGACTTTATTGATAAAGGATACTTTTCAATCCATAATGAAAATTCTGATCATTCCAAAGTGAACCAGTCGTCTCTTCTAGTGGAACAGAATTGCTGATTGGAAGTCAGCCATTCCGTAGGAAAGAAACATGGATATTAGTGGGACCAATTCCTTTAGAGTAGCAAAAGGTGGCAAATATTTTCCTCTGTTATTGTTCCAGTGGGGAGAAATGGAATGATCTTTGCTTCCTTATGCTCAGTGAAATAGTCATGCATCATTTGTCTAAGGTTTTGTGCACAATGTATTTTGTCATATTATATTAATGACTTTCGACTTCCTTGTCTGAGTGGGCAGATTCCCATGAAATGGGAGACAAGAGTTAGAGTAGAATAGAAATGGAAGTGAGGGGATAGATAATAGAATTAATTGTTTTCTCATTTTTAAAGAAATTAGGGAACAAAGTAAGAGCAGTTTAAGTGACAAACTTCTGGGATACTTCATTCCCCATTGAATTGGTTGAATCCTAGAAATTTGTTAATGGAACATTTGTTTGCCTTACCCTTCTTAAACAATTCATTTTCTTTTTCTCATATTTCATCATTTCTGAGTATTTATTGCTAAGCCATTATGGGTCTGCCCATCTATGACATTGGGAATACCATCCCTTTTCAAAGCTCAACTCAAATGCCACTCACCTATTAATAAGTTCTTTTGATTTCCCAAGCGGTCTAATTTCTATCTCTTTTATAAAACCAATCAAGCTCTAAGAGCATATTAATATGTCTTTAATGCTTTCTAACATTTTTATTTCAGGACAAAATGGAGGTGTTTTTTAAAAGCTAACGTTTTATTTTCTTGTAAAAGGTAAGAAACTATAAGATAGGTGTTGAAAACAAAAGAGCTAAACATGCATGTATATATGCCAAAGTGTGGGACTTTATAGAGGGAATGAAAGAATGAATGAAGCCAAAGAATAATCTGATAAACTAAATCAAAAAGTTCAGACCCCCCACATTTGCAAAATGGCCACCATTTCTGAAAGAGAACATAGTTAGGAGTGTGTTAGAAGGTCTCCCACAAGGAGCAGTGAGCTGCGTGCTTTGTAAAGGGGTGGAGACTGCTGCTGCCAAGGAACAGGCCTAGGACTGCAGGTTCCTACACACCCATGGCAGGGCACTGCGCAGGTTTCTCCCCTGGGCAGACCGAGCCTTCCCGGCACCATTAACACCAAAAAAATCCTATACAGTGAAGGAAAAAGAAATGAATGAATGAGGCAATGCCCAAAATGCTCATTATTCTTAGTATTTCATTTTAAAAAGAGTTCATAAAGTTTCTAATGCTCATTTTGAGCTTCTTAGTGAAATATTACATTTTTAAAAGTTACTTGTTAGGCCATGTCTGATCATACCTCCACATCTGCTACACTAAGTAGCTTTATAAGAAGTTGTTTTTCTGGTTTCCCTGCGATTAAGGGCTGAGGATGATTTCTGTCTCCAATCCATCCGTGTAAATATGAAACTGCAGTCAAGCATTGCACATTTATGTCTCTCAGAGCAGGTGGAGGCAAAGTAAACCTGATGAACTTCAGGCTGCTTTTATTCAGTCTGTTTTGTTTGCTTCTTGGTATCCAGATTACCCTGAGTGACATGATTCAAGCTGAAGTTTTCACCGAAGTTCTCAAATGTTTTTCTCCTCAGACTTGAAAGCAGAAGCATAGCAACATGAAGAAAATAGTGGTTACTGACCATGATTTTATCAACACCCTTCTCGTTTACACATAAATGGGGGAGAAAAGGAGGTAAATCACCTTTGTGATCTTGCATTATTGAATGTAGCTATTCCAGGAAAGGTTGGGAGGAGGTGAATAAACACTTCATCAAAATCTAGAGAGCCAGTCAGCGCAGAGAAGCTGTATCAAACATTATGTGATCATTTTCCTCTTAATATCTTCTGCCTCCTAAGTTCACTGGTGGCATTAGAGTGATATATGGCTTGAATAGCAATATGTCCCCTTGCCCAGGTAAGGTTGGCAGTGCAATAGCAAGTATAATGGTCTGCCATTCCAGCTCATAGGTGTTGTTAACCCCAAAGCAAATTGCACAGTCCATCCTGCCGTGAGTTATTACATAGAAGTTTGACACTCATCCCCAAAGCAAACTGTAGCTCTAGCCTACTGTTGAGTTATTTTTTCTTGTTGTCAGAGTTTGGAATTCAATACCATTCTTTTTTCCTACTCTTTTCAGACTATTTCCCAGTATCTAATAATTTATATTACCTGTAGTAGTCCACAAAGCATATTTCAAATGCTTAATGTACACGTGCTCTCCCAGCTCCACATTGATGTTTGCCATAGCCCTTTGTCCCACTAACTGGTTCTGAGTTCCAAGAGATACACTTGAGAAACATAACGACCAAATTTGTCATTTTTGCCTAAACCAGTAGTCGTTTTCAGTGTGAAGTCTGTGACCTAAGTGCCTGGGCTTCACCTGGAGTTCTTATGAAAGCGGCAGATTTCTCAAGCCCAGTCCTTGACTTACTAAATTGAAATCCTGAAGGTGGTGCTGTGAAATCTGCAGTTTTTAATAAGTTGATTTCTTTGGGTGATTCTTCCATGAACTACATTATGAGACACTGGGAGATGTAAACATAAAATCTTGATTCTTTATATTTGCTCTCATGCTTCCATTGAAACTAACCAAGGTTGCATGGACAGCATCAAATCTCACACTCTCTTAAAAAAAAAAAATCTCACACTCTCTTGCTACCTAAAGTTCAGCCAACAGATGCCTCCACCAGCGCTCCTACCCGACCCTTACCCCATCTTGTTGCTAGCAGCTGAAAGTGTATTTTTACCTGACTCTGTGACCAGGAGCTATTGTGAGTGAAAGCTGTTCAATTGTGTAGTAAAAATAAGTGATCTCCACCACCACCACCCTAGTCCCTGGAAGAATAGATCATCGGTGATTCACAAGCTGTTGGACTGCCCATTTTTCTTTCTGTTGGCCCAGTTTTGACATTAGATTTCAGCTTGCCCAACTCCTATAAAATGAGGCAAAGATTGGAGGTTGGGAAGTCTTGGTACACAATGGAGAGTGTCAACAGTATCCCTCAGGTCAACGTGCTACCTCTTTGGTTAAAAGTCACAATCCCCTCTTGTTTAAGTTATGGGTCATTGAGATTATTGCTCATGCTTTCAGTGAACCCAGTAAAAGGAAAGATAAACTCACATGCTCCAGTGATGGGAGAAAATTACTAAAATAATAAGATGAAATGAACAGAGGTTAAGCAAGGAAGCCCATGATTTTTAATAGAAACCACTTATGGTTTAAAGGATCCATTATGCTAGCTGGTTTTTCAATTTAGGAACATTATAGTTGAAAGAGTCTCTTAGATAATTAAATGAATTTCTTCTCTGACTTCTACACTCTCTTTAAAGATCTAAGAATTCTTGAGATTTATATTAAAAAGTGCCTCATTTTGGGGTGCCTGGGTGGCTCAGTCAGTTGAGCTTCTGACTTTTTCTCAGGTCATGATCTTGCAGTTTATAGGTTTGAGCCCCATATTGAGCTCTGTGCTGACAGTTCAGAGCTTGGAGCCTGCTTCGGATTCTGTCTCCCTTTCTCTCTGCCCCTTCCCTGCTCGTGCTCTGTCTCTCAAAAATAAATAAACATTAACATTTTTTAAAAAAGCACCCCATTTCAATACTTTATTTTGCTAAAAAGTTCTACCCTAGGGTGTGCCAAATTGTTTCACTTTCTAGGTTCCAAGCTGATTCTGGATACACTTTATGGTGCACTATTATCGATACTAATTCTAGACCTACAGGCTAAGTCCTTCAAATAATTGAAGACAATACTCATGTCCATGTCCCTGGACAGAGCAAACATTCCTTCCCGGTGACATTTTCAAGCTCCCTGCAATTCTCACTGTGTTTGCTTCTGGAAAAGTACATATTTACCCATGTCTCTTAGAATGTGATCCTCTGAACTGAACAGACTACACTAGGCATGGCTGGACATGTCCTGGACACTGTGTTTTTATAACACAACCTAAATTCTATTCATTCGTTGATGCATTAGTTTACTGTAATCATCACACTAATATTCACATAAAACTTAAACATTAACTAAAACCTTTAGATCTCTCTTTGCCACATAGTACCTCCATGCTGGTATTTAGGCAAACGTCCTACATTCTATACCGGTTCTTTCAATTTTTAAAATTATAAATATACAACTAAGTGTATTTACTGCATTTTTATATTATTGATAGATATTCATCTATTTTGTCTTGAATAATTCAATTAACAGAATGAATCTATATTCTTTTTTCCAGTATTTAAACTTTCCTTCCAAGAATCACACCTCAAATGTAACAGACCTCTCATTATGTGAAGTAAATATCATTGGCACATTTTTAAATTTAAAAGATATTCTCAAGATATGTTTATTACAAAAAGTAAATAAACCACGGTAATATTTACCAAATCATTTCTACTTGTTCATATATGTATATATATATATATATATGAAATATATATTCATTTCTATGATATATATTTCTCTATCTTTCCACATATAAATGTGTGTGTAAGTGATGAAAAACTGAGTTCTACTCCTGAAACCAATATATATTATGAAATATAGATGTGTAGAAATGATTTATATAAGTGTATGTGTATAGAAATAATTTATATATCATAGATATTCTACGATTCTATTCATTTCTATGAGATATATGTAAGACAGATGTATATATCATACATTAATTTATTTCAATTTAATTATCTCTCTTAAATATTATGTCATAGAGTATTTATATAATCTCATTCATGTCCATCACAATTCAATAGTTATTGAATGCTTATAACTAATGTATTTAACAAGTATTTATTCAATACCTAACATGGAAACAGGCATAGGTGCTGAGTATATACTGGTGAATAAAATAGTCATGGTATCTGGTCTCACAGAGCACATAAGATGTAATCTATTGGTGAAGACAGAAAACTAACATACATGTAGAGAAATACATATACAATCACAATGTGTGATAAACCTGACAATGGAAAAAAAAAAACCAGAAAAACAGATTGGATGACCTACTTTAGTAGGGTGGTTCATACAGAATTTTTAAACCAACCCCATACAAAGATTCATTACCAATAAAAAAAATCAATTCCATTTCTATCATAGTTTATAATGCCTATTTGAAACTATACTTCTATTCAAATTTTCTGTGGCTATTTGAGCCTTCCTTAAGACACCATTATTATATAGTTTTGAGACAGACAATGTACTTGGTCTGAGATATGGAAAAAATGATGGTTGAAATTATTCTACTGCCTTCAAAAGAGTTCTGAGCTTTCGATTTTTCTGTGAGATCCTTAGGAACAAACCCCATAATTCATAATTACAACCTTTTTGGTTTGTCATAAATTTATAGCTATTGTGAAATGATATCAATTTAGGAAATGCATTACAAAGTCTTGAAAAGAGAGCTGTGCAATTATGTGATCATAGTTACATCCCTTGATGGTATTAGGTTTGCCAGGAATTTCTAGGCTGTAAGTAGTAGCAGTTTTCTGAAATTTCTTAAAGCCATCATTTGGCTGCCTCTTGCAGAGTTTGTTCTCCATAAAATAAGATTAAAGAAATAGTATTAGTTAACCCCATCTATATATGTTAATGAAAATAGATGTACTGTGTCTAATCAGTTTGTACTATGAAGGAAGAAGTGTTTATTCTGAGTCTATTTTACCTAACGAATAGTGGAGTTTAGGAAAAGCAATGAGTTAAACTATATCCAGGAATTGGTGACCTGGTAGAAGAGATAGTAACCGAAATCTAGGGAAGTAAGCAAACAGTTAAAACTCAGGACTCAAACAAAGAAGCCATGTCAGAAAGCTTGTCTGAACAATGACCAGAATGGATTTAAGGAATTTATCTCATTCTGGGAGAAAAAAAGGGGTAAGGGCACTTTTTGAGGTGAGCACTGGGTATTATATGTAAGTGATGAATCACTGAGTTCTACTCCTGAAACCAACACTACACTGTACGTTAACTAACTTTAATTTAAATAAAGACATATTTAACAAAGAAAATAAATAGAAAGATATAGGGGTTATCAGATACATCGCAAGTTCTAAGCCACCCAAGAGTCTTCCAAAAACAGTAATGTCGAGAAATGAATCAGGCCCAACCCACAGAAAATGGGCCTAGCAATAAAAAAATAGGCCCCGAGCTAGTAGCTAGAGTTTAGGATAGTCTCCCTACTTTCTCAGTAACTTCCTGTGCCTTGGCACAGACAGAGAAATTTCTGGTAAGGAAGAGACCCACCCAGGAGTTAGGTAAATTGACCTGTGCAGAGGTCAGGGCAGGGTGGCACTAAGTAGCTCTTCTCCTATTTAAGTGTCCACTAAAATGATGGTCTTTCCTACACAGCTGCAGACCATATTCAAACCCATGGGAAAGTTGCATTCATAGTAGAAACAGTTGGGATTTAGAGAAATGGGTTGAACTACGAAGCTTTGGGTAAAGACCAAAAATCTGATTAAGTTTGAAGAAAGGTATAGCTGCAGTTAGCTCATTTATTAATGGTACACTCTGGAATAGGCCAGCTGGGAGCAAAGGCTGATAGTGATGATAGTCATGTGATGTGATGTGGCTGAATTTTCAGGAAACTGATATTTGTTCAGAATTAACATCTGTATCATTTACCACACTTTCCTAATATGCTGGGCATGCAGACCTTGATAACTTGGCGACAGTGTGAAATGGTGTCTCCAAAACACAAGTGAAGCAGAAGTTTTAATTGTCATCTTGAGGCAACCAGACAGATAACAAATCTGTATAACAGGAAACACAGTTAGTCCCATACTTTAGGCTGAAGAACGATGTTCCTATCAATGGGGATATTCTTTTCCAATGAGGTAGGTACAGAGGGAGGTAAAGGAGAAATGGACCACAGCCAGATCATCTGGTGTAATGCAAACCCTCAAGGAAGGCATTCACAGAGAAATTGAAATTGGATCACTCTCACATTCAAGAATATAAAAACAGCTTATAATAACAAAATTATGGCTTTTCCAAATTATTCCATATTCATGTCCATACAACCAAGGGGAGAATTTAGAAAACTCTTTGTGCACATGGATTCTTCTAGACATAAAGCAACTTTATAAATAATCACGGACCATACATTTCAGATTTAGATCCTATGGCATTGATTTGGGAGAACTGTTCAGCGTGAAGTGTATCTCCACAAAGACTGATACCATGCGGCTGACTGGACAGGAAAAATGGAAGTCAATTACTTTTATCCAAAGAACAGAAAAATAAACCAGCTTGTGTTTTTCCCCTCCAATGACATTAGTTTTCATTCTCTTAAAAGAATTTCAAAAACACACAGATACTTGGTGAAGGAAAGAGACTATCTTATAATCTTATTGTCCTCATATCTAGTCTTATTGTTATTCATTTTCTTCACAAGTTAAATGAGGGGACAGCTATATTCGCCAGAGTAAATTCAACTCTGAAGAAAAGCTAACTATGCAGCACAATCATGTGTCCCGTCATGAGTAGGGAGAGAGAAGTAATGTGATCTGACTGAAATCCACAAGGCATTCTTTATTAGCCAAAAATAAAGTTTATTTGGCTTTTTTCTTTAGGTTTAGAAGTTGTAGTTCCTTAGTAAAAACATGCTTTTTTTCCCTCAGAGAGTTCAAAAAGCCAGCCAACATAAGTCATAAATCATAGCTCAAATGATTCCTGCTCATTTTTTTGTCAAGTTAACCCACATACCCGCCATTAACCAGGGGTCACTCCATAAAGATGAGCCATACAATAATGTCTACATGTCACTCCTTTTTTATTCCTCTTCAACATATTCTCTAAACCAGACTCTGGTTTCAATTTGTTATTCATCCTTTAGAAATTATTAGTATAATTTCCAATGGAATCTGTTATTGATTTTTCAATGCATTACTATAATTTTTCTTATTCAAAATTTGTATAGAATAATATATTTTTATTAAACTCTAATTTGGTACAAAAACAACCCAAACTAGGAAATGCCAAGTTAAGTGGTAAATGGACCATAACTGCTTGAAAATTAATCCATCTCTAATTAAGAAACTATGAAGCATATGGGCTATTGTGCTTCACTGGTCTTATATATGGTTTCACTAGTAACATTATGCTCTCCAGACTTTCTAAAATGTGTTCAGCATAAGTTCACTTTTTCCTTTTTCTAAACTTCCCTTTTATTTAAAAGTCAAAACAACCAAAAAGTCTTCAGATTTCTTCAGTTGAATTACATAAATATCAAAGCTGTAAATAGGAGAGTTTAATATATTATGTGACATCTACATCAATCCATTTTCTGAATAAAATACTGGAATATGTATAATTATAGATTTTTAAGTACAGGTTTTCCCCACTGTCCCAAAGCAGAGCATTCTTACGAAATTTTCCATAAGCTGAAGTGGCATAAAGCAAAGAAGTAATTACCATTAATTTATATTAAAAAATTTTTGAACATTCCCAGACTCAAAAAATAACCTCTCTTAGGCTTTTCTGATACCTTAGGACACATGTTGCTAATGGATGTACAAAATAAATCAAGATAAAGCCCAGATGCTCACAGACACAGTTCAGAGCTGTGGCTGCCTGATTCTGAGCTGCTGAGAGTGTGTAGTTCCGGGGAAGGAGCTCTGGCTGCTGGGGTGCGCCCTGCTTCTGTAAAGGCTCCCTGCAGAACAAAGGCTGAAAGCTATTTTCTTCTTTTGCCTTTTTTTGTAAAAGTGAAAATTTTCTTCAGATTTCTTTCAGTTAGCAAAAACAGATTCTAATGTAGGTCTTTCATAAAAATGAAATGGCATACTGAAAACTTTCCAAAAAAAGTGGGGAATCCTTATACTTCATGAATGTGTAAAAGGATTCCTGGCAGTTTGGGACTGCCCCTTAGGAAAACAGAATCTATTCTCAATGGCTGGTTAGTAGGATATATCATACTTTACTCATTTTTTGGCAAGAAGAGATTTCCTCACACTTTGATTACAGTTCATAGGATTTATTCTCTGCCCCCAAAGAAGACAAGTAATGCCAGAATATTGTCCTTGCATACCCAGGAGAAAAAACTTTCAAAACATACAATCAAAAATTTATTTTCTTCCTTTTTTTCTTTTCAACATTCATTTTCTTCTTTAGAATTATGATTTCATAATGGCCATATGTCATGATGCTAGTCATTAGAAATAACAAAGACAAACATATCTGAATCCAAGCTTAACACTGTTATCTATCTTTATCATATCTACCTCCATTCTCTGTCTTTTCACCTACCACTAGCTGGCCTTCCCCCCGCCCCACTCCCAATATAAAATATTTATGTGGTAAGGTTCATAAGTTAAACTTCAATGTTAAGGCAAAAATTTCAACAAAAGAATAGAATCACTCAACAAGTTTCCTACAGTGGGTGGGGGACGCTTTTTCCAGGCTTCTAATATTTCTTTTCATGTGAAAGGAGTTGCAGTAAAGAAGGAGGAAGAACTGAACCTGAAGTGGTAACTTTATAGAAAGAAACTGAGTGTATGGAGACTTTCCGGGCTTTTTCCCAGAAGTCAAGCTGCCGACAGAGAGCTCTGCTCCTCTGACGGGTACGGCATCCATGCCGTCCACATGTGGAAGCATATATTGGTCAGCACTGCCTGAACCAGTAGGCAAGTTATTGGATGCATGTTTGAGAGTAAGAATCCAATGTCATCAGGAGCTAAGTCACACTCTCCAATATCACCTCTATTCGTAAAGTTATCTTTTGGCCTCATTTATCAACTGGTAGCAAATTTTAATGAGTAAAAATAATAGCATTTATTGGGCCTCTTCAAATTCAATCTTTTTCTCCCTCTTGCATTTCTCACTGACTTACAACCCCACCCTACCCAACCCCTCTTCAGGAGTTTAGAACCAGAAGTCTAGAAACTAACTTTGATTGCCATTTAGGAATATCCAGTCAAGGTGAGATTATGTTACCTTTCATTAGCAAATTCTGACCTACCGTCTGCCCCCCTCTCCAAACTCATAAATATCCAAATTACTCTTTTTTAAGTATAAAATTAGTGGAACTCTAAGTCAGACATGGCGTCTCATGAAAGAAAAATGAGGTACAAAGGAATACTATTGATGGAAACATTTAATAAACATTTATTCTGCAGCATTGACCCAGCCAGCACACATTTAAGTGGACTTCTGACCTCCACAGTTCTATCAGCTGTAGTTTGATACTGAAATAGCAAGAAACATATACAGGCAAGTTAATATTTGTTCTTTCTTTCGATGTCTCTTTTCTTTTTCTTATTATACTGAAATGTGGCCTACTCCAGAGAGAGTACCCAGAATCTATTAACACAAATGTTGGATCAAAGAGATCACACCAAAATTGGGAGAGCAGTACAGGATCACCACTGTTTCTATGATGGGACTTATAAACATAAACCGATGCAAACTGGAAGAAACTAGAGAGGCATGTTATAGGTGTAGTAGGTCTGCTTGTTGGTAAGCCGAGATTTGTACTTCTTCATTGCCATTAAGGCTTAATGATGACTCTTCAGTCAAGAGGATCTCAATGTAGGTGACAAGAGAAGTAAGAGAACATTCCATCCCTCTGGCTTAGGGGGAATATGGAAGAAGAAGCTAAAAAGAAAAAGACAGTCAAGGATGAGGCACTACTTATTGGATTACTTGTTCACCCGTCAGACTTTGGTCCGACTAAGTGATGATCATTAGTATGTTGAGCGAAACAGTAGGGGAGGGTGATAGGGATAGGGGGCTTTGGCTTTATACGTGTGACACTAGGAAGAGATGGCCTCATGAGCTGCCCTTGCACCAATCTGAAGCCAGGTAGGAGGAAGAATATTAAAGCAAAGTTACAGATATAGCTAGTTAGATAGCTGCAGTTTAATTAACTTTTCTAGAATCTCTTCAATTCCCTTGTGGCATGCATGGAGCACTGATATTCTTTTTGTTTCCTGTATAGATGTGCAGAGCCACACGTTGTGTTTTGTATTTCTTTGTTACGTATCTATCTCTATGTCTGATTTTTACTAACATGCTAGCTCAGTGTCTACATTTTTAATAATTATCACAAAATTTCTCCTAGAACAGGCAAATCTGAACTTGGTAGTAGTTCAACATCTCTCTTCCAATCTCCTCTTCATATTTTACCAACCAGCACTTCTTCTTAACATTTATGACAATACTGGAAAGCAAGAAGTGTCCAATCCAGAGTCCTGGATCACTCTCTGGTGACTTAGGTACTCAAGGCCAACTCTTTCTGAGTATAGGTCTTTCTGTTGTCTCTATAGAAGATAAGTCCTTATATACCTTGAGATTGATAATCAGTCAGCAGTATAACTAGAAATTTTGGCATTCAAAGCCATTATCTCCTTGAAATCACTAGGATGTATACAAGTACTTATAATTTATAAGCTACCCCATAAAACCTAATGACTTATGAAGGTCCCTTAGATACCCAAAGTCACATCACTTTACATCTGGGTATTAGTAACCTAGCTGAGAATCATTTGCCAGAAACATCCCTGAGAGGAACATACGCACTAAGGATTGCTAAGAAGAAAACAAGAGATCCTTCAACTTCCTACAGGCAAAGGCTATTCTCCCAGAGGCTCAAAAAATGTTACATCTTCTCTTTGTCATATTATTTCTTCACAAGGATTTTTAACATGCATATATAAATGTCACAGCTTTTAGAGTACTTAGCAAATGCCTTGAAATTTCGTTGTGAAAACTCACTATCAGATGGTATTCGATAGTTTCCCTATTCTGAATAAAATCCATGGAAATTAAAAGAAAAAGCAAGGAATTTCAAATCTTTAAGAGCTGATTAAGAAAGGATTTGGATATTTTAAAATACTCATTTCCACATAATTAGTGTTTCACTGGGGGCAGGTGGAAATTGTTATCAGATCGTGACTATTACTTAGCTTCCTTGGCTAGTTTATCTGCTTTCACACTTGTCCTCCTTCTGATTGCTTCCAATATGGTACCAAAATGTATTTTTAAAAATAAGTTAATATCCTACTCAAAATACCTTCACTGTTTTCCAACATATTTGAAATCTTAAATTCTTACCGCAGCCATACATACTACAAACATGTAGCTCCCTTGGAAATTTATCTCCTACAATATTCCTTCTTGTTCACTCTTTTTCAGCCACATTGTCTCTTTGCTGTACCTTTAACACATTGAGACACACCACTCTCAGGGCATTTGCACCTGCTATTCTCTCTGCCTGGTATTACCTTCCTCCAGATGTGGACATACTCAACCCCTCACTTTTTTAGGATCTCTGCCCAAAATCAACTTCTCAAAGGGGAATCTCTGACAATGACCTGAAAAGAACACTTCCAGTCACTCTGTCCTTTTGCATTGGTTTATTTCTCTCAAAGCACTACCACTATCTGACATTGTATTATATATTTATTTGCTGTCTCTCTAAAAGATATTATATGTTCTGTAAGATAAAGAAATAAATTTGGTTTCCAGCATATATTACAATGCATTAGTAGCCATTCAATAAATGCTTTATTGAATGAATTTTATTTTAAACATTGCTATAAATGAATGCAGTGTATTTATGTGATGTGATCTTGTTTGGTGCTTGATTTTTAAGTTGGTAAACAAAAGAACATAACATCTGCACCTCATCAAATTGATTTTGTTGTGTCACAAGCAGCAAACCATTTTTTGACTGTTTTCCAGAATTCTCATCATGCTAGTCTTAGTGATGAACTGAATAAAGAATTGAAGAAGTTGATTTACACATAGATTTTCCATGGAGAGAGAATCTAATTATGTCATTTGTTATAAAAATCATGAACCAGAGGCTGCATTTAATACTTATTGATAGAAGGCAAACCAGAGAGTACTTGGAAAAGATTGTTCCTTTTTGATTTTAACATTAATTACTTGATCTCTTCTTGTGAAAGATATCATTCTTATTTACATTTTTCCTCATCTAATATTATTTTTTTTCTCAATAATGCGATAGTGTCTTAGAGAGAGACTGTTACTGTATTAAGGCACTAATTCCAGCCTGTATGGGATGTAGGCTTCCATTTTAAACTTTGTCTTCATTCGCTCATTTGTCAAGGAGTCAAAATATCCACACTGCAGTGTGCGTGGGGAGTTACTGAAGTAGTAATCTATAAAGGACATGGTCTAGAACCTGGCATATGGCACATGCTAAACAATTCCCTTGCCCTTCCTTTTCATTCCCCTCCCCTTTATCTGTACCTAAAATAAAACCTTATTGGGAAAATAAAGCCAGACTCATCTAGATTTTTCCAAAGAATCAAAAAAAGTTACTGCATTTGTTTCAATGATATGAAAGTCATGTCTTAATCAGTTGAATCCTTTGCTTTAATATTTGTGTTTTTGTAGAGTAAGAAAATTGACAAGTTGACATCAGTCTTTTTTTCTCCAATCTCCAGCCTTGCAAACACAGCATTTTCTGCAGCTGAGGCATTGTCAGTCAGTATTACAGTAAGAGCTGATACACTGGACACATTTGGTGATCTCAGCCAGCCAAATATAATTCTGATGAGCATATGCTGGCTAGTCCTCCGTCTCTGTTCACTGTTAGAACTCTAAATCCAAGCACATACCATTCCACTATACATGTCTAAGAGATTCAAAGGATTATATTTAATTACAGAGAACATAAATTATCAGTGTTGTTGTTGTTGTTCTTAATCTGTTAAAGCTTTGTCAGATATTCTGGATCAATTACTTTGCCTATTGGTTTGAATGTACCCAAACATAATCTAAGTTAATACAAATGAAGTCTGTTAAGTATTAATCAGTTATCTTCCTTATTCTATAGAGACAGTATCTGCTTATTAAATTGAACTAGAATAGTTTCATGCACATCAGCAAAATAAGTTATAACATTTCTCCTAGACTGTCTCAATTGGCTTACATTTAAATTAATCAGAAATATAGAAAATTGAGCTTGATGCTTTTGATTAAAAAAAGGGAATTCCTACTGAACTGTAAAGTATGGTTTACAATTGCTTTAAGGGAGTGCCTGGGTGGCTCAGTTGGCTAAGCATCAGACTCTTGATTTTGGCCCAAGTCATAGTCTCATGGTTCATGAGTTCTAACCCCACATCAGGTTCTATACTGAGTGTGGAGCCGCCTTGGGATTCTCTTTCTTTCCCTCTCTCTCTGCCCCTCTCCACCTTGTGCCCTCTCTCTCTCTCCTTCTCTCTCTCTCTCTCAAAATAAATAAATGTATTTTAGAAAAATTAAAATAAATAAAATTGCTTTAAGATCCATTCTAATAATTAACTATTTTTTGTTATAGATTCTTGCAAGGCCACAAGATCACTCAACCACGTGGCCATCACAATAATACTGGATTCATGGGGCGCCTGGGTGGCTCAGTCGGTTGAGCGTCTGGCTTCGGCTCAGGTCATGATCTCACAGTCGTGGGCTTGAGCCCCACATCAGGCTCTATGCTGAGGGCTACTCAGAGCCTGAAGCCTGCTTTGGAATCTGTGTCTCCCTCTCTCTCTGACCCTCCCCTGCTTATGCTCTCTCTGTCTCTCAAAAATAAATTAAACATTAAAATTTCTAATAAAAAATAATAATACTGGATTCAGGACACTTGATATAGGAATTGATTTTTCTAAATTATTTTTCAGTAGATTTTCAAATACATTGCTATTTTAAAACTGGATATAATTTTAAAGACCTTAAACCACATCATGCACTTAAAAAGATATTTTTAATGGCTGGTCAACACTCTTTGCTTTACTGACACAACTACAAAAGAACAATTCTTGCAATTATAAAGCCATAAAATCACAACAGAGGATTATACTATTAAATTGGTCATTGGGGAAAATTACATTGATGTTATTACTAGAAATAATTACTTTCTCATCCTATCATGAATGAAGTGTTATACACGATCTTTTACATTATACTAGGGCTCTGGCCTTTTTTTTTTTCATTTTTCATTTTTATTTATTTATTGCCATAATAATGACAAAAGCAAAAAGCCATCCATAAAACTAAGGATGCACTGGGGATCCCCATGACTTGAGAATTGATAATAGCTAGATGTGACTAAAACTTACTCAAAATTATGTACAATGATAGTATGCAGCTTTAAAGAGAAATTTTTAAAGTAAAAATAAGAGTTTCGAGAAGTACTAGAGGGAATTCAAGACATTGGAAATATCTTAAAGTTATATACAGTTGGCAGAAGAGGTATGAGAAAAGCAGAAGTAAGGTAAGTCATCACAGATGTTAAAACAGGTAGAGCAAAGATGTAGTGAAATTGGTGGTTTGTAATGATACAGAAATGACTTATTAGTAGCCCTTTCATTTAAAGTACTTTAAAATTTCCTACACCATATCCAATTTGGTATACCTATGAGGTAAGACAAGGAGAAATAGCAAAGAGATTTTTATTATTATGCCTGTTATAAAAATGATAAAATTGATGTTAATAAATATAAACAGCTTATCCAAGTTTACAGATCTCTAAGTGCACAGAGACAGGTTCCTTGTCCAGTACTCTTTCTAAGGCACTAATGTCTTATATATCTAGAGACTCAAAAATGGTAAGATGTGCAAGGATGACAAAGAAAAACACAGGAGCATCAGAGAAGACTCTTGAAGTAGCAAAGGAAAGAGGGATGCCATCAAAAAGAAGCTGTGCATATATAGGCATCAACCCTGTTCAGACTAGTAGTTGACATCAGCTCTAATTTATACCACCAAGAGTTTGACAGTTCTTCAGCTCTTTCTCTAAATCTCTAAGTCATTCCATTTTCTATCTTTTCAATTACTTTTTCCTTGAATTAGCCTGAGTCCCATGAAAAATGTTGATTTGACCAGACACTGTAAGGTTAAAGACAAGAAGGACTATATATAAACACTGTGCTCTGGTTGACAAATTTTTTTCTCACAGGGATACAGGTGATTGATTCTGGAACTATATCTGTATTTGGATCAAACAGACCAGTAAATAAATTTAAAGGGATCCAGTTTTCCTATAGACAAAAAAGTTACAAACAGGGAGAATAAGCTAGAATGAATTAGAGTAAGATATAATAGCATGAAGTTGTGTTCATTTAAACATGTAAACAAAAAAATAGATATAAAAATAAATATATTTGTGTGTGCATAGTTAACAGTGTATACACGTGCACACACACATACACACACTTATATGTTTCTTAGTTCTGTCCACTAATAAGGCCAAGAACCAATAAGCACATTCACACCCAAAGTTTGGTTTCTAAATACTGTGCTAAAAGGAAAGAAAGAAAGAAAGAAAGAAAGAAAGAAAGAAAGAAAGAAAGAAAGAAAGAAAGAAAGAAAGAAAGGAAGGAAGGAAGAAAGGAAGGAAGGAAGGAAGGAAGGAAGGAAGGAAGGAAGGAAGGAAGGAAGGAAGGAAGGAGGGAAGGAGGGAAGGAAGGAAGGAAAGAATAGAGAGTGATCCTTAGAAAAATGGCTGATTCTAGGATTATGGTAGGGAAAATATAAGATGTTCCTGGAATATTTTACAGAAGAGCACTTCATCTCTGCATTATTCTTCTCTCAAAGTCATAATTCCAGTCTAATTGTGAAATGGATCAAACAAACTCAAATTAAGGGAAATTCTCCAAAATATCTAATAATTGTTCATCAAAACTGTCAAGATCTTAAAACAAACAAACAACAACAGCAAGGAAAAACTGAAAAATAGTCATATTATAGGAACCCAAGAAGATATAGAGACTACATAAAATGTACTACCTTGGATATAAATTAAATCCCAGATAAAGGACTTCAGTGAAAAAAAAATGGTAAAATCTGAATAAGTCTATAGTTTAAACAATAGCATTGCACTAATGCTAAATTTTTAGTTTTGACAAAAAAATACTGTGGTTATGTAAAATGTTAACATTGGGGAAAGTTGACTAAAGGGTATATGGGAGTTTTCTGGATTATGTTTATAATTTTGCTATAAATATAACATTATTCCAAAGCAAAAAGTTAAATTATCCAAGGTTTTTTTTTGTGTTTTTGTTTTTTGCTTATTTCTGCCTAAATGATGCAAGGTACTAATGAACAGATTATCCACAATCTCATTCAACAATGGAACCAGACTGCATCCTTACATTGGAGAATTTTAGTACAAGTTTTACTAAAAATAAAATCTCAATATTCTGTGTGCTTAAACTAATGTTGGTTTATGGGGAAATAATTAAGACATAGGTCATCCCCTGAATGCTATGTGAACTGAGTCTATGCAAATTCAAACATAGGTATTTGAAGCTCCTCTAAGACAACCACCAAACCACACATCTTGTTGAATGGGACGTCATAATAGTGCATAAAATAAAGGAAGACAGAGTGTATATACTTGACTTTCTCATACAACTAATTTTTGTCAACCATTTATTATGCTCCAGCTACTCTGCTGGGTAGTTGGGTTACAAGATGACTGGAAAAGTTATTATCTCACTTTTAGTAAATTCACTATTTGATGGGTTGGCTTTGAAGATATTCATCCCTTCAGATTCCAAGGCCAATAAATATTTTTCTGTGTGACTTTCACACTCCCACTTTCTTTCATCAAAAGCAAAAAAAAAAAAAATCTATTTGAAATTACTCACTTTCGAACCAGAAATAGAAATGTGAAAGACCTCCTTTATCATTAAGCCTACTCATAGGGCTTAGTCAATCTTTTCTTCATTTCCTTGTCCAAAATACTTCTGATAAATAGAATGTTGATCATGCCCATTTAGCTCATTTCAATAGGCTACTCTTGGTGCTGCTTCAAAAAGCACAGGGAACCAAGTGAATGAGATAGTAGAAAAAATCTGAATGTTAAAGTCAGCTTTTACTTTCAAGATCAATAAAAGTATTATTTCATGCCAAGTATGCCAAGTACAGTATCTTTTTACATGGACACTGTATCATTTCAGAATACTAGGTTTTATTTCAGTACTTACTTCTTTTCTAAGGGAAGAATTCAGTTAGTTACTAAACATATTTAGTTCTAACGGGTTTAGATTGTGCAGCCATGCTATTATTCATATACCATTATGTGTTCCCTTTATAATTTTTTAGAAGAAGACTAATATTTCCCAACCTCTTCTTCACAAAGACCAAGATTTGAGTTACAGTATTTTCATATAACAAATCAAACAATAATTATTCTGATTCTTTATGTAGTATAAATAAATATCAAAGATTTCATATCTGGAATTGATTATTAGAAGCAAAAAATTATACTCATAAAAGCATTTTGCCCTTTTCCATGAATTATGCATTTGCTTGAGCTCTTAGCTTCTAGTACAAAAGCATAGGTCAGATTTCTTACATGTAAGCCCAGGATTTTAAAAAGGAGTAGAGGGAAGAAGAGAGAAATTTATCATAATATTTGAGTATCTCATACAATCAAAGGAAACTATCTGGCTGGTCCTCAGAATCTTTGTTCCTTTCTCCATGTCTCCAACTCTCTTTATTTAATCAGGGCCATCAATGGCGTCAAGCTTGGGTTTGAACCTGGTGCTATCAATTACTAGCTTTTTTTTCCCCTTAGAAAAATTATTTAATCTCTATTTCAATTTAATATATGAAACGGGGATGAAAATAATAGTACCTACTTCACTGAGTTGCTGCCTAAAGTGAATGAGTTGCTATGTGTAGAACATTAGAACAGTGCCTGGCATAGTAGAAATTCTAGAAGTGTTATTATTTGTAGTCTAAGGTTACCACCAAAGCTTTTTCCATAGTCATTAATTTAATAAGGTAAATGGAAAAGTTTTGTTCAATATAGTTTATTAAAAAATGAAGACAGTAGCCACAATAACATTTACTATCTACTTAAATTGGAAAAATTAAAGCATCATTTTGCAAAAAAGATTCTGTGAAAGCCCTGAGCTCTACAATTTTTACAGAGTCATTTACTTTGTTTGGCCAATGTTTTGCAGAAAAACAGTGTCTTTTATACAACTCTCTGAATCATAACAGCCTTAAGACACCCTTTAGAGACTATGGGAGACTGGGGGGCTAAGGTGTCCACTTGAAGTTAACCAAAAGCATAAGAAGAGAGGAGAACCAAAAAGTAGGATGTAAAATGGATGCCTTGTTTTCTCTTACCTCTGGCCAAAATTGATGAAATGGAAAGTAAAAAGATATTGAGAAATAAAAGCTGACATCTATTCTGTTTTGTTTTTCTTTTGTATCCCTCCCAGTGTTCTCTCTGGTTCTAAACTTTAATTTTTTCCCATTTAAATAACCCTGGAGAAGAGGCAAATAAGGTTTCTTAGGCTATCTCATTTCCAATCTTCTGTTTATTGTCAAACCTTGAGTTTCTTTTATTTCTTGAGCCTTAGTTTTGAAATGAAGGGTATTTCAAGTATAGCAAAAAGAATGAACAAGTGAAAGAAAGGGGCTAAACAAACAAGTGAAATGAAAGAATTTCAGTACTAGGTACTCTCAGGAAATGGCAGAGTTAAGAAAATAATTCTAGATGAACAAAAAGGACAAAAAGAGAGGAGCATAGTGGTTGTTGGCCAACCTATTATTTCAAATATTTTATAAGATTTTTAAGTTTTATAAGATTTGAAACCTTGGATTGCAAGTAACTTGTTCTGCAAGTATTCTGCAAGACAAGCAAACATTTCTAATAAATTTTAATTTGAAAAATGAGCGATGTCTTACAATATGAGTAGTACGTGAGGCTGAATGTCTCATGATCACAACTGAGCCAGTGGTTCTGAAAGTTTGTTTTGATATACAAGTGCTCACAAACCAAGATTCTGCTACATTTCTATGATTTGATTCAAGGTTCAACTTGGAAGAAAAAGAGTAAAGCCTTAAGGAGAAAGTGTCACTTAACCACTACTAAGTATGATTTAGGACAAGTATGGGAGTACGGAAGTACAATTTATCTCAAGTATGATACTCATAATAGATACCACAAGTCATTTGTTAAGATCTAATATTCATAGTTAAAAGCATAAACTCTTTAAAATTTAGGAATCAAAATATACTTTGACATTATGAATCTATATTTAAAACCAATAATCTACTTAATTCCTAACAATGAAAATATCAGGAATGTGATGAAATGTTTGAGACTGTATTAAAATAAAATAAATTAAATAAAGATATCCATTATGATATGAAACAGAGACTAGTCACATAACTTTTGATAACTATAGAAATGTACTAAAACCCCCACCATCACCCACCAAATCTATTCAAGCTTTTATAATAATAAAAATTAGTGAATTAGTGGGCTATAAAACATACAGTGTCAATAGCTATATTCTATTATAGCAACAACCAACAAAAGCCATTTCCCAATAGCAACCATATTCCTAAAACATGTAAGATTAGCTTTCTTCAGAGCCCTATAGGGGGAAAAAGATACTTTAAAACTCTACTTTAAGCGACAGAACACTTTAATAATTAGAAGAATATGCCAAGTTCCTAGAAAACAAGGTTGAATATTTTTAAAATATTATCTAACCAAATTAATATGTTAGTTTTAATGAGTCTAACAAAAATGCCAATGAGATTGTGTTTGGCCCAACAACAATTGATGAAATGATTCTAAAGTTCATATGCCATGATAATGGATAAGATGCTCTAAAACATTTTAAAAAGATGAGTAACTAGGGGAAACTTGCCTATAGACCTATTTCCCACCCTCAAGAATGTGTTTTCTGATAAACACGAACTATAAAGTTTTGGAAATTGGGAGGAAACCTAGATGTATAATTTTGTGAAAACTCTCAATTTATGTATTTATATATTTACATATTTATATAATTTATATGTCTATAAACAACAGTCGAGTTAGGAGTTGCACATATGTCTTTTAGAACAATGTTCCCTACCTCTCCCTGTACAGAGACAGGTGTGTTTCTGCTTCCTATATGTATAGTTACTTGAAAGCAATATGACTGGATGTTTTTCAAAGAACTCTGTATTAAAATTTGTCCTGAATTCAGAGTATTCAAATCAGTCCAAATTACTGACATTTCCATTTACAGGACTCATGGAGCTAATCACTCTCTGATACAGATTGGTTTTTCATGTAACAAATTGTTCTTTAAATGAGCAGCTTCATGAATTCAGGATTTTTGCTCTTTTAAAAAATTAAAGAGAGACAAAACCATAATATGAGTTTGAATTTTGGATGAGGTTTGCTACAACTTAAACAAAGAGAAAGTAAATAAACTTAGGAAGTCTCACATGAGCAGACAAGACTGTCTGCTTTCCTTTATCTTAGATAATATGAATTCTCACCTGAAACTTCCCCGATGATAAAACTAATCAGTAAAATGTCCCCAAATCATTACTGTTAATGTATACTACTTTCTCATCTACAGCCTAAGACGTTGGTGTTTAGTAAAGAGAGTAAAAAAACCTACAAAATAGCTAGAAAGGATATAGCAAAAGGTAGAACACTATTCAGCAAAACTTTCTGAGAACACAAATACTTAGTGTTAATTTTATTGTTTCATTTACCTGTTTCTTTATTTTTCCTTTGGTTTTATTATTTTTTTGCAACTATTTCTTTTCTATGCATGTGCCTTAAACAGCTAGAGAATTTGGACTTACCTATGTCCATTCCAGTAAGACAAACCCATTTTTGCCCTTTTTCTCTAGTCATATAATTGAATTTAGCATGAACACACCCACACTTAGAAGACACAGACACCAGTAGCTACAGAAAATGCATATATGAAGCAGGTTTGTACTCAGGATATCTCTTTGCTTTTTAAAAGTTTATAATGTCATAAAAATTATTACCTCGTTCAAATGTCATTACTGGGAAACTATGCTTTAATTACCATTCTTTTTTTTTTTTTAATGAGAACTTCTAGGCCTCTTATCTTCTGAAATTATGAAATACTATTCCACCCCTTTCCAGGTTTCTGTGTTTCGCCTCTATTTTTGCAGGTTTGAGAGGTGGTTGCCCTCAAGCAATGGGGTAGTTAAGCAAAGAATTTATTTGAACTGAGTTTATTTGCATTGGCCTTTATCACTTTAACATAAGAAAAGCAAAACCTACCAGGAACTGCCCAAACCAGAAGCCTCGGTGGCTGACAAGTCAGGGGAAAAAAAAGTATTTGTTTATGATGAAAGAGCAACCTCTACCAATATACTAAAAAGCCTCAAATTATGGTAAAGGTTTCTTTTTGCTTTATGTCCCTATTTATCTGTACACAGCAGCCAAGCTGCCTAATTGGGTTATCTGTCCAAAATGAGTTAAAGCCTTAGGTGTTCATATTTGCCTTGGCTGTGCTTCTCTTGTTGCTTGCACAGCTTTATACCAATTAGGAGTCAAACTGGTGAGCATAAGGATAATGTAATGCAATACTTGTTGCATTGATGAATTGTACTGATTTCGAAGGGGCCAGAAACAAGAGAGCAGGTAAGAGCACCCAGATCAAGCTGATATGGTGGATGAACATGCATGTGGGATGGGGTTACAGATTCAGGACTGGTCTGTGCTGAGACTGAGCGTTCTACCTCACTTCAGTTATAAAAGAGACAAAATGAAGAGCTTGGGATTATGTTCAGATGGAGCCTCCACACCTCAGTGTAGTGGCCACACACTCCTACCAGCGGGTTTCAAAAGCAGGCTAAGAATCAGGTAATTACCATTGGCAGACTCAACAGATTTATATCTGAACTAAAACTGATGTAAAATCAGATTTAACTTCTTCTGAAGGAGCTTTTAGGATTTAATAATGGCATCTTCTTCTAAGGGCTATGGAAAAAAGTGCCCAGATGCAGCTTTTGAAGTAGGCGATGAGCATCAACTTTCCTAACAGTCAAATCCCAGCAACTTGAACTTGGCAGATAACTTTGTTAGAAAAGTGAGCACTGCTGAAAAGAGGCTTTAGCTGTTGAATATTTTTTTTCCCTTTACACTTGATAAAGTTTAAAGTAGACATAGAAAACCCTTGGTTGAACCAAATAAGCGCTGTATATATCAGATTATTAGTCTCGTGTGTGACTTCTGGGCACATTTTTGAGGGTAGCATCCATCTGAAGGCGTTTTAAAATTAGGGCTTTCTCATGAATGTGGTAAAAATGAAATTTATAACAAGGTCACTAATGGAATGTATTTGCATGACTCATTTATCCTTTTATAGGATATGCATGGCCAGACACAGGGTGTTATCTACAGTGTTTCTAAAATTACTTGTCTGGGACTTTCATCCAGCTTTAAGGAACTTCAAAGAAAGAGTAAATGAAACATATTTCTCCTGGGTGACTTTCAAAACAGGTAGATGATTTTTAAATGAAAGAAAAATAATCTCTTGGGGATTGCATGTAGGAATTTGTACTTTAACAAGTATTTGAGATGACAATAACCTAAAAATTGAGGGAAAATCAAATTTACATGAAGCTTTAAACTTAGGCTCCAAAAAGATGGTCTATGTATTAAGAAAATATAAGAAAATTCTTCCTTATATATTTTATGCTCTACTAGTAACTATAACTAGGAAAATAGAGGAAAAATGAAACAAACAAAAATATTTCAATTTTAAGAAGCAATTTGAGTTGGTAATGCCTTCTTCCTTATACCAAGTACGAACTTCCCACCATCCGCCCCCCCACCTCCAGTTAGTGAGTAACAAGGCAAACCTTGAGCCAAATATGTAAACTTTCTACAGCTACTTGAAGATTTTATAAATCTTAAAGAATTTACCATTTAAAATTTATAATGAGAAAAAGATAGCCCGTTGGTGCTTTAACTCTTCAGGAGTAATACCATTCTCCCTTTGCATTTTGATACTTCATTTGCTGCTGGGCATTCTGTCATTACCAAAACTGGCCTGACCTATTATTGTTCATATAGAGAGAATTAATTCACTGGGAAAAATTTACCAGAGAGCCCAGGCAAACTGTTTATTTCCTTTATCAAATTCAGGATCATATTTTATCTCCTCCTTAGTATGAAAATTTTGTTACTTTCTAGTTATATATAGCTTGGGATAAGAGGCCACACAGAAAATACAAAAAAATGAAGTCAATGGTCAAGCTGTAGTTCAGCTGTATTTCAAAACGAGTTGGACATATGCCTCAGGCTCTCAGGGACATGAGAAGTCTGCAAGAAGGAACGCTGGTCCCCCCAGGTCCTTGGTCCTCTGGGGTAACTCTTAGTTTTGAACGACCTTGACAGATGAAAGTGACAGAGAGGGCAGGAGCTACATTTACCTCACCCCCACAGCCTGGCAGAACATCAGAACCCCTGGCACACATTTCTTGACAAAAATGACCACAGGAAAGGAGGCCAAGGACAGGAAGAGCTACAAATTGGAGAGCTGCAAAAGGCAAGTGGGGCCTTCCTTCTATGGCAGACCTGAAGTCGAGCATCAAATGTCCATGATTTCAATCTGGCCATCTGTATTCCTGGGTTCCGAAATCTACAGTGCTTTCTTTTATCCAAGTCAAAGAATTTCGGTGCCCTTGGCCCTGGGAAGAGGGTTCCAATATAGTCTGTTATTCAGTCTTTGCGTAAAACTTGGTTAAAATGATTGATATTTGAAAGAGTTGGTTTAAAGCATAATGAAATATCCATTTCTCCAGCTTTTCCTCTGTTTTAAGTAATATCATAAGAGAGAATTGTTCCTAGATTATCTTAGCCTCTTACAAAAACATCTTCTAAAGGTCAAGGTTTAATATTCTCTCCTCTGCTTTTAGAGAGATAAAATTAAAACCTTGGTCATATAACTGCCTACTCAGTGTCCCTTTTGTAAGGATCACCATGATAAATTCCTTCTAGGATTTAGTCAAGGAAAGTACTTCATTCAGATAGATTTTAATACTATATATATTTAATACTATATATATATTGGGCAGAGAGAAATGAAAATAAGTTAATCTGCTTTTCTCTTGAAATTGGCTTCCAAGGGCACCTGAGTGGCTCAGTCAGTTAAGTGTCTGACCCTTGATTTCAGCTCAGGTCTTGATCTCGGGGTCTTGAGTTTAAGCCTGTGTTGGACTCCATGTTGGGCATGGAGCCTACTTAGAAAAAAACGTTTCCATCCAAATTCACCATGCAGCTACAGTAACAAAGCCATTAACTTCCTGTTATAATGGATGAGCTCTCTCTTCTTTTCTAAATCAGTGTTACTCATACTTGAGATCTATAGACTACCTGTTTCAGAGTCACCAAGAAGGCCTCTGAAAATTACAGGTCCTGAGCCACTCCCCAGAGATTCTGATACAGTAGCTTTTGAAAGGGTCATAGGAATATTCACTTTATTCAAGCAAGCCTCATGGATATTATGCATCCTGACTTTAAAACTATTCTGGTTTCATTGGTCTTTTAGTAAATATTAGGGAATTCGGATTTTTTTCCCTAATTGAACAATATGACTTATCTGAGATATTCATATACACATGCACGGTCTTTTTATTTTTTTTTCCCAAAGAGATAAGCTAATGGAGGTAACAGATGACCAGATAGAAGGAATAAACACACAAGATGAACTTCTCTGGAAATGTACAAAATTCAACCAGATGTGTCTTGCTTATCATTAAGGATCATTAAGAAAAATTTATACATAAAGAAACTCAGGAATTCTGCAAAGAAACCCAGCAAATCTTTTGCAGAAAAGAATGAAACTTCAGACTTCTAGTTTCCAGATACTTAAGGATAGGATATCAAACTCTTTGTAAGGTTTTTTTTTATTTTTATAAGGGTTTTTAATGCAAAAGGTTTTGTTTAGGTTGCAAACTAATTGCAGAGATTTGATTACTAGATGGTTTCCAGCTTGCCTCTGCAGGTGGCTTTTACAAACATGAAAACCAGGATATAGCTGATTTAGAGTGGACTCCATTGGTAGAAATCTGAGATACTTATATGACAGCACATTTTCTAACACAACTATTGATTCTTCCCAATGTGAGCAAGAGCTAAAAGTATAGAAAATTAGCATATAACTTGGTGAAACAAATTTTAAAAAAATTGTTATGGGGTGCCTAGGTGGCTCAGTCAGTTGTATCCAACTCTTGATTTCAGCTCAGGTCATGATCCTACCAGTTTGTGAGTTTGAGCCCTGTGTTGGGCTTCACACTGACAGAGCAGAACCTGCTTGGGATTCTCTCTCTCTCTCTCTCTCTCTCTCTCTCTCTCTCTGCCTCTGCCTCTTCGCCTCTTGCTCTGTGCATACTTGCATGTGTTCTCTCTCAAAAAATAAATAAACTTTAAGAAAGTAAAACCTTGAGAGTTTTCCAACAAATTTTTTGAATTATACAAAACATTTTTAAAAGAAATTATAGATCCTTTATAGCATACTCAAAAGTATAAAATAGGCAATACAGACTAAATATATTTTTAATATATGTAAATGCAATCTGATGTATTGTTTATCAATCTAATCTTTCATAGAAGTCACATAGCAAAATATCTCAGGTTTTCATAAAGAATTACATAAAAGCAAGCAGCACTGATTTGTGGTCACAATTTGCAAAATGAGTTTGAAGATTCACAAAAAATAAAAAGATAGTAGTTAATTGGTTTTTAAATCTCTATTTGAACTTCTAAAAAATATGGCAGATAAGCATAAATATTCAATCCTTTGGCTATAGCTAACAGAAATAACCAAAATGGTAAAAACATAGTAATAATTATAATGAAAGAAAGTTGAAAGGCACTGAAAACAGGGGAGGCTGCCACTCATAGGCTATGAAATTCAAAAATTTGTTTCAATACTGCAAGTGGACAGGTGGAATGAAGATATTATGAAGCAACTCACAACTCACTTTCCTAAGAAAGCAATGTAGTCCACAAGCAACCAGCAGACAGGCTAGGAGAAGTGGATTAATTTTTCTATTTTCGAGAAGCCAAGGTCAAAGAGCTCTGAGAGAGGGGGAATGCCTATCCCTGCAGTAAATCAGAATCAGCTGAGTGAGGAAATGCCCAAGCAAGCCCAGCTATGCCTAAGGAGAGCAGGCTCCTTGCTGGCTTCGTCAATGGATTTTTTGGTTGGATGAAGCCATTTCCTAAAACAGAAAGAGCTAAAACATGTAATCAGAGAATATTTAGAAAATAACAATAATGAAAAATGTTCCACATAAAAATGTTGAGATGCAGCCAAAATTACTCTCAGGAAGAAAAAAAGAACACACCAAAAAACTAACTCTCACTACTTTCATGATTAAACAGGAAGGAATAAAAATAAATTTAACTAAATATCCAACTCATTAAATTAAGACTAGAACAAGAAAATAAACGCAGGATATGGAGGCAAAATAAATAGCAGCTAATATTGGAGTTAGCTTTTCTAGTCTCTCTGTACATAGGATTTCATTTTAACCTTCTCTATCACCCATTAAAATAGATACTACTAACTAATAACATTATTTTAAAGATAAAGAAACTGAGATGCAGGGAATTGAATTTTAAAAACGCACAAATGGAATAATTAACACATAAAAATACTTAGTTATTAGAAAAAATAAACTAAACACAAAACAGAATGTATACATACCCATCCCATTATTAGAGATGCAGAAGATGATATGCTCACAGATGTAAAATATTCATAAAGTTTAAAAGGAAATATGTTTAGCTCTCTTAACCTTGAAAATACCAATGAAATTGAAGAACTTTCTAGTAAAATGTAAATCGTCAGTTTTGGCTCAGGAAAAGTTACAAAATCTAAAGTTCAAAAAACTGAAAATATTTTCAAGAAAGTCTCAAAATAATGGCAAAGTCCTGGATGGGTTTTAAGGATAGGGGAATGAAGAATAAATTCTTACATATTCCAAATTCCTATTAGTCCCTCTACTAATAGCCTAACTTCTTACTGCCACCCTCTTTTCCCCCTTCCAAATTTCAAATTAAAAACAGACAAACAAAAAAACAATAAAACACGTATGTTCCTGGCTACAATTGTTGCATTCCAAAGCCAAAACATGGAACTGAAAAATTATATATATATATATATATATATATATATATATATATTCATTTACTTTTTATCGAGTTACTACATTAAATGGTGATAAAGGAATGCAGAATGTATATACCTAAAATTACACATCAAATAGTAGAAAAGCTAAAAGCAGATGATGCAGAGGTCAACATGCTTCTAGAGGAATGGAGGTGAATTGTGTGTGTACCATGGGCCAGAGCTCTGTACAACTGGCCTTAGGCAGCGGGCACAGGAGAAGGAAGCCAACCTGCCTGGAAGAGCGGGGGGGCGGGGGGGGGGCGAGCAACCTCATGATTGTCAGGGGCAACAGAAAGCAGCAGGCACAAATGGGGTGCTGTGTATATACATTATTGTATCTTATGTATATTATTATATATTATATATGTTATTGTGTGTTGCATGTTACATATGTACATGTATTGTATAATATATATATATATTACACACGGAAGAGGAGGGAAAGCACAGTAGCACAACTCTCTGGCGAAGAAACAAGGCTGTCAGAATAGATATTCTTGTCTTAAAGCCCTCTTTGTTCTATCACTTGGGACCATCCAATTTAGCTGAGCAATCCCTGACCGCACATATTGAGGCAATTGCTGTCAGCTGACAGCCGATCCAGATATGCTAGGCCTCAGTTAGCCTCTCTGTTGCTTTATTCCTAAAATAGACAATATATGTCTAACAGAGAAAGAGAGTCAAGAATGAAGCAATAGAAGTAATGGTAATAGTAGGTGAACCTGGTTAGAGGTAATATGAATCTCCTTTATACTGCTGCTCTTAAAAGTTTTCTGTAACTCTGGATTTTTAATTAGTTACAAATTAAAAGTTAGAATTTTTAAATATTGCTTTCCACACAAGTTTCTCAGGAAGACGTTGGATTATGTGCTCCTCCAAAATACAAAAGTAGACTAAAAAAAAACCAAAACAAACAAAAAAACCCCACAGGATACAGGAAACTGGAGCTTGCGCTATGTGCCAGGCAAGAGGCAGAGGTAATGTCCATACGCAGAGGATAAGAGTGAAGACTGAAGGTCAGATGTTTCTGGAAAAAATTTCCCTCAGGAAGTTGAAACTTATGGAATGCTTTATATAACTTAATCTGTTGAAAGGGAACTTAGAAAATGTGGATAACTTGCTTCTGAACTAGTAATTATATAGAAAACTAAGTAAACAAATACTAGGTATCATTAATAATTAATAGAGAAATACACAGTGTTTGGGAATGAATAAGTAGTCTTAATTTTCAACATGGCTCTGGTGGAAAAAGTGTTTATGCATAGCAAAATAGAGTAAATGAATATTATTCTCACCATATTGGGAAGAAAAAGGGACATATTACATGAATGAAAATATGGGATAAAGAAGAGTTCAATCCCTTTTATCTTTTGTAGAAAGTCAAAATGGAAAATCAAGAAGCAACAAGATAAGAAAATTACTTAGAGGTTTTTGATGGCAATAACAAAAGAACTGGCCATGAGGGGCAAATGCAGTGACTTCCAAAAGAGGAAATTAGGAAGGAGGGAATACTGAACTGTTAGTTTGCATAAAAAAACATTGTAAAATTAATTGACTCTGACTTCTGTGCATGTACAACTTGAACAAAAATAGATAAAATTAAAGAAAAGACAGAGCCTGGGATGTAGAGAATATGGGGAGAAGAAATGCAACGTGAGTGTTGATGTCCTTGGCTTAAGAGTGGAGGCCTTGACACGCTGGCTGATGGAACATGCAACAGAGGCCCATGGTTTAAAATGCGTATGTCCCCAGAACACAACAAACCTCACAGTCACACTGGGAAGACACGGTGCTGGAAGATGGAAGGCCGATAAATGCTAAGTAATCAACAAGTCAAGAGATAATATCTAAGCTAATAAATGAAGGAATATTATTCAGAAATATATAAGAAACTTCAAGAAACTCTGAAACAAGTGGATAAAAGGGGATGCCTCTAGGAAACAAGATTCAGGGAGAGGAGGAGACGAGAAAGAGCTGGGTGGATTTTATTAAGAGCCGTCCCTTTCAATTTAAATTTGAGTCTGTGCACTTGTATTACTTTGATAAAAATGCAATTTTTAAAAACCTATTTAAAAATCATTAAATAAGGTAGGAAGTTTTGCAATACATTTTTGAAGCTAGAATAACCCTGATATTGATAAAGACAGAATATTTAAACTACCAACCAATACACTTATGAATATAGATGAAAAATCCTAAATAAAACATAGTATTGCTATATGGGACTCAAAATAATATTTTAAAAATTAATATTATATGACAAGCATGGTTTCTTCTTGAAATGCATGGCTGACTTAATATTTGAGAATATATTAACACAATTTATCATATGAAGAAGCCAAAAGAGAAAAAAGAGTAGATCATTGTTCTAGATAACGAAATGGTATTTGACAATACTAAGTAGCCTTCTTATTAAACAAAAAGACCTTTTACAATAATTAGCAACTCTAATATCCCTTAGTTCAGGTTAATGTGCCCCTCCATTTGCTTATTTTAAATAAAATTTGAGTGTAGAACCATCCTTTAGTGGTGATTTAGCAGTAGAGAAAAAAAGACTAAATCCATGAACTTGTGAAACTTACCTCTAGTGAAGAAGGTAGCAAATAATGAAAAAGTAATATAATTTCTGGTTATGCTGAGTTTAAAGTAAATAAAACACAGTGAGAGATAGAAAATGATGTTTTAGATGAATTGGTGAGGGTGTAATTTGCTGAAGCAGTGACTTTTTAAATGAAATATAGTTGACACACAATGTTACATTACTTTCAGGTACAACGTAGTGATTGGACAACTATAGATTATGCTATGTTCACAAGCTAAAGCAGTGACTTTTGAGGAGGGGGGAGTGTGCCATGTGATTACCCACGATACAAACAATCAGGCAAAGGGGCAACATGGGCTTTCTTAGAGTGACTGAGGAAAGAATGGAGAGAGTTTGGAAGAAAGCCGGGTGCCAGACCACAGCCAGGTGCCAGATCACCAGTGGTCTTACATACCACATCGAGGGCTGCTGGATCAATGGTTCTACTTTTCAAACAGCCACATGTTAGCCATGCTCCTCTCTTAGGTTTCTGGATCTCCAAAAGAGTTTATCTTGGGACACCTGGGTTGGTTAAAGCTCTGACTTCAGCTCAGGTCATGATCTTGTAGTTTGTGAGTTCAAGCCCCGCATTGGCCTCTGTGCTGACAGCTCAGAGCCTGGACCCTGCTTTGGATTCCCTCTCTCTACCCCTCCCCAGCTGGCCCTCTGTCTCTCTTTCTCTAAATATTAAAAAAATGTTTTTTAAAGTTTATTTTAAAAAAACAAATTGAACAGTTTTGTCCGCATTCTGCCTTCTTTCTGCTCTAGATTTCTCTCTCACTTGCCTTTCCCAAATGGTGCCTAAAGTCACCTTTCCCCTTCTATAAAGCCACCTGTGCTGTCAGACTCTCCCCAGTCTGAACACAGCTGCACTGCCCCGTTGCCCAGAGTCCCATCACTCACCTCTGCATAGTCATTGCCTTGCTGTCACCGCGGAGGTCCTCTCCTGAGACGTTGCCTAAAGGCTGCTGCTATTTATTTTATAAGTTTCATAAAATATATTTTTATAAGTTTATTTTACATATAAACTTATTTTATATATAATATGTAATATATGACATTATATAATATTTTTAGATAATACTTTGGCTACATGAAAAAACTAAGAAAATCAAGCATAAAGTATCAGAATTCTTCAGAAAGTTCAGCAATGCGGATGATTTAAAAACTCATTATTTAGAATCAAAAGGTTTTCTTATGTTAGTAACAACCATTAAAAAACAATTCCACCGCCATAAACATTACAAAAGATTTAGGAATAAATTCAATGATAAATACGCAGGAATTTGCCTGGATAGTCTACAGCACTTTACTCGGATGAACTAGAAGACTGGGATGAGTAAAGACAACACGTTTTTGTGGATAGAGAAAGCAAATCTTAAGGGTCTTTCTGAATTTGACTGAGTTTAAACTTTACTTGGAAGAAAAATGGTATCTCATAGGAAAATACTCATTATATGTACACACATATACATATATATGGTATATGTATACTTATATATTACATTAATTTAGTAACTAGACAGTTATTTAAACTGTGAAACTGTCAAAAGAACACATCAGTATATCAGTGCCATGGAATAAAGAGGAGACTGGGTCCCTGACTTGTGAGGACTTATTTCTTAATAGAGATACGAAAGTAGTTATTTGGTCAATCAGAGTACTGGTTAGATTCTTTGGGAAGTAGATATTGAGATGAATCTAGAAGCATAAAAATTTATTGGGGATTACGATTCAGGAAGGAAAAAGGGAGGACGCAGGATTGGGCCAGGAACTTGTCCTACCATGAAGCAGACCTGACTGAATGAAGTCTCTGACAGTCCAAAGTTGGAGCGATGGAGTGATAGAGGACACTGCTCATTGGAGGCACCCCTCACTGAGTGGAAGAAGCCAGCCCTCTACAACGGCTTTGGCTGGACACTGGCCAGAGGCCAGCCCAAAGGAGTGTGACTGACCTTGGCTTGAAAGCTGAGGTGGACTCCAGAGAGCTCACAGCTGGAGACGGCAGTTAGCCACGCCCCTCAGGGCTGAGCGGAGTCCTTTTCAGGAGGGACAGGCACAGTGTGTCTCTGTGTGTGTCCCAACCAGTGAAAAGAAGTTTATGATTCTACCTCACTCTATAGGCTAAAATCATTTCCAAATGGGCTAAAGCATTAAATGTAAAGAAAATAAATAACTGTTTTCAAAAGTTGTATATCTTCAGCAGGGAAAGGTATAACATAAAAGACGGAAGGAAAAAGCGAAAAAATAATAAATGAGTTACACAAGACCCAGAGCCCCATATATCTTAAGACACATAAAATTTAAAGGCAAATGTTAAGTTTGAACAAAATAATTGAAACAAAGATTAAAAATAATGGTCATTTATATTGTATAAAGGTTGTTACAACTCAGTGGGGGAAAAAATACAAACACTTCAATAAAAATGGCTAGGAACATGAATGTTTTTGCAAAGTAGAAAGGCAAAAGTGATTAACAAGAAAATACTATAAATAGTATCATAGGGGCACCTGGGTGGCTTAGACGGTTGGGCGTCTGGCTTCAGCTCAGGTCATGATCTCAAGGTGCGTGGGTTCCAGCCCCGCATCGAGCTCTGAGCAAACAGCTAGCTCAGAGCCTAGAGCCTGTCTTCGGATTCTGTATCTCCCTCTCTCTGACCCTCCCCTGCTCACACTCTCTCTCTCTCTCAAAAATAAATAAAACATTTAAAAAAATAGTATCATAACAAAAGGCACCATTTTAGATTAAAGAGATGCCTTTTCCCTACCATATTGGTATAATACCCAGAATTGGCAAAGATGGCAAAAATAAAAACTTGAATGTATCTTTTAAAAATTGATTTTTTGAGGTTGCATCTGGGTGGCTCAGTTGGTTAAGCATCCCAGTCTTGATTTCAGCACAGGTCATGATCTCACAGTTTGTGGGATTAAGCCCTACATCCGGCTCCGGCTAACAGCACTGAGCCTGCTTGGGATTCTCTCTTTCCCTTTGCCCCACTTCCTCATCTCTCTCTCTCAGAAATAAATTACTTTAAAAAATTTTTAAATTGATTTTCGGTGATAAGTGCCCAAACCAAAACTCCACTTTGTGTTCATAGCAAAATTATTTGTGAAGACAAAGTCATGCCAATGGGTTTCTGACTGAGAGCTATGACATGTCACTGACCAAAGTAACAAATAATATTTAGTTTGAAAATAAGTACATCTGAAGTGTAGATTATACTTTTGCACACTGAGGGAAACACTAGGGACCTGAAAGAATTGATCCTACAGTCTTTGAAAAGGCAGTGGACAGAAAACACTGATTTTTTCTTGTAACCACAGAGGGGCTAAAGAGGAAGCAGCTGAGGGAACAAATAGATATATTTATAAATATTATTAAATATATATATTTTCAAGATATATTTATTTTTAACATATAAATGTTATATATATGCTATATATACAAACATATATAATTCTTCATTAAGGAAGAACTAACTGGTATGACATAAAGGAAGAAACACTGAAAGAGGCAGTGAATGGAGGAGACACTGAGGTGAGAGTCTGGCTCCCAGTCTAGGATTAGGAAGTTTCCTGGGGTAAATCTCTGGAGCTGGTTAATTCCCTCAGCCATTGATGCTTAATGTCCCCCTGGACAGTTGTCCCTACTTTTGCTCTTCTCTCCCCACCAACCATCCTGCATATTGCTGTTAAAATAATCTGATTTCTCCAAAGAAGAAATTTCTTCAGAATCTGGCTTCTTTGTATTTCTTATTTCACCTTCTTGCCAGAGTCCCAATTCTACTTTCATTAATGCACCAGAAATTCTCACTCTTTCATTATTTTCCTCATGCTATTTGCTCCCTGGAATTTCCACATTAGCAATCTATTAAATTCCTACTCATCTGTCAAAATACAAGTCAAGCATTATCTCTGCTTTGGAATATTCCTAGACACTCTGATTATGAGTTTTCACTGGGGATGGCATCATACACTTAGCTATTGTCCACATTCAGTGATACACATGCAATCAAGGGAAAAAGAGAGTGCACACACACAAGTAGTGCACCACCAGCCATTCCAGTCTGCAAAGACAGAGAAGTGGGAGACTTGAATCTGTTCCCCTTTGGTTTGTCTTTGTTCCTATGTGTCCCTCATAGTGTTGGCATCCTCCAAAGCTTACAAGATTTTTTAAAAAAGCATATTTCAACTATGTTGTCTGATAGTCAACTGAAAAACAACAATAATATTTTCTAAATGCTTGAAGAAAAGCAGGCTGGTGTAGACTCATTGAGAAGTAGTATGTAAATCTCCAGCCTGATAATTTCTTAGGGATTTTTAATGATGATTTGAATACATAATTTTTTTTGTTTTAAGTGTTTACTTCATATTCTAACCCTACATAAAATGTGACTTTTCTTTAATGATCTTATAGTTTTGTTCCCCTATTCTGCATGTTTTTATTTATGTGGTTATGAGCTCACTGAGGAATATGTTCAGAATATACCAGCTGTTCAATAAATGTTTGTAAAATGAACAAATTGTGTGGCTGATCATCTTAAGGATCAGCGCTCTGCTTGAAAACAGCTCCCAGATATGACAAGTACATATGTCAAGATGTGAAATACTGCCAATGAGGAACCTCGTAGATAATAGAAGCTTTCAAAAGACATGCCCCTGAAATTGACATGAGGTCAAATTTTTAGGCCATGCTAAAAATATTTAGAATATGGGATGGTTTGGGACCTCATTAACACAATCAGACCAAATACTCACCTATTTTTCCTGGTCTTTGACCAAGATTTATAGAAAATATATTTACTTAGTTTAGTTAAGCTGATTATGGATGTTAGCAAAAATCTTTCAAAGCATTTAATCTATAATTTAATGAAAAGTTTATTTGCAGCTGTATTGACAGCAATGTATATATGGCAATATGGGTGGTTTGGAGTTTTTCAAGGAAAGGACTGGAAATTTCACATATTTAATATCTGTTTTATATATGTAAGAGTAAATCCAGGTGGGATTTATGGCTATGTAAATGTATCATGAAGCATTCTTAAAATACACACATGTACTGCATACAAAAGTTTTTTTTAATGTTAGAAAAAGAAAATGATGATGAAACTTGGTTGAAAAAGAATAATCCAATTCAGAAAGAAATGTGAGATGAACCTGTTTCCAGACAATAATTACCTCATAGGATTTGTGAGGGTTTAGTTAACTAATATTTGTGTATATTATTACATTAAGTAGAATATATAAGTGATTAAATATATTGAATATTTTCTTATTAGCATTTAAAAAAAAAACAATGACCTATCAATATGGAACGGAGTTAAGGTTTGAGCCTCTTTTTTTTTTTTTTACTCAAGTCAATAAAACAATCTTTGTTTTCTGCCTGACAAGATGTAAAGGTGCTCACACAACATTTGAGACCAAATTACATGTTAGCCTTTATGATGTTTCTTTTAATATACCAGGAAGAGGTAAGTCCTCCTAAAGTCCTATTTATCTATTCTATTTTAAATTTCATTAAAACACTCAGTCTCATTATGTCATAGTGTTTATTCAGAACTGTTGCAGAAAATATCATGAACAGTAGGTTGAAATTAAAGTTGCCTTTTCTAGAACATGAAATGTGTATTGTAAGCAGCAAGGAGAAAAGTGGAGACAAAAGACTTGAACTGTGGAGAAGTTACACTTCACAGCAAAGGAAAATGAACTGAAAGTGAGGCCTAATGGTCATTCCTGTTGAGGGACACTGTGGTCCATATTGAGGGGCTCCCCTGCTTAGACCCACAAGCATGACTCTGTACCCAGAACACAAATGCTGGTGCTCCCAGGCCTGCTCTGTCCCTCTACTTTGACTCTCCCTGGTCATCAAATCTCTGAGTGATTTCAGTTGTTCAAATAATTACTTATGAAACTCTTTCAAAGTCATTCCTTATTCCTTATTCTTGGAATACTTTAAATGTGTCTAGTTGCTTGTTCTTGTATAAGAAAGGGATATTACTTTGCAAACCTTCCCAGCACCAGACAAATCTTTTTCTTTTTTTTTTTAATTTTTAAAATATTTTTTATTTATTTTTGAGAGACAGAGAGAGACCGCATGAGCAGGGCATGGTGGGGGGTGGGGGGGGGTGGTCAGAGAGAGAGGGAGGCACAGAATCCGAAGCAGGGTCCAGACTCTGAGCTAGCTGTCAGCACAGAGCCAGATGTGGGACTAGAACCCACGAACCATGAGATCATGACCTGAGCTGAAGTCGGACGCTCAACGGACTGAGCTACCCAGGTGCCCCTAGACAAATCTTTTTCTGCTCCTGAAGCAGGTGCTGCTTTCTCTTACTGAAGATAAAGTTTCTAATGGAATTTCTGGGAGGGCACCCTGTACTGCATTTGTATGCTGTTAGTTCTACTCAGAGCTCACCTAGAGATCCATGGTACTTATGGCCATGAGCACCTGAAGGATGGTGTCACACAGGATAGTGGAAATAGGAGAATGGTCCATTTAGAGTGGATGATGGGGGCTCAGCCCACAGCTGTGATGACACAGCTTTCTATTCTTAAGAGTTTCTCCCTTGGGGAGAAAAAAATAATATTTTCACTCAATAACCAAAGTGAGGCAAAACTCATATTGATGATGCAGATACTTTTCTGTGTTATCCTATTTCTTAAGTTGTATGGATTACCATATACCTCCTAAAACATGACGTGAGTTTACAACAGAACCAGGACAGAGTGTGATGTGTGTGGAGGGTGGAGGGTATTATAGTGAAAGAGGAAAGGAAAAACCCACTTCCCAGTACCCCTAAAACTATGAATGTAGTGACAACTCTATTTCTTTCCTTTGGATATTGGCTCAATAAACAAGCTATCAATTAAAGGAATAAACTTTCCAGTTTATTCTCTGAAGTATTTGGCCCTAAATTCTACTGACTGTAAAAAAATGAGCCCTGTTTCTTCTTTTGCTCACACAAATTTGTAAAAATAATTCTTCAGTGACTAGTTTATTCATCTTTGTACCAATTCAGTCTAGTGTCACACTGTTATTTTTACAAAAGCTGGATAATTTTAAAAACAACTATTTAAAGACAATAAAAAGCATCCAAAAGTAACAGAATCAGGAGAAGAGTTTACTCTTAAGAAACTGCTACTGTTCACAGGTAAGAATTGTGAATCTGTGGCCTTTTTCCCCAAAAATGGTCCCCATAGAAAACTGCAAACTTACTAGGTCAGGGTGACAGGAGACAAAGTTCTATCAAATATTTTATAGATAGGATAAGGAAAGAATTAACTATAAAGGAAACATTTGATAAACTGGACTTCATTAGCACAGGAAAAGATGCCCATTATTATATATCAGAAAAAAATACAGAAAAATGCAATGAGATACCACTACATATCCATCAGAATGACTAAAATTAAAAAGACTTGCAATGCCAAGTGTTGCCAGAGATTTAGAGCAATGCTCACAAGCTTTTGTTTGGATGCAAAATGGCATAGCTACTTTGGAAAGCCATTTAAGAACGTCTGATAAAGTTCAACATAAATTTACCATATGATCCAGCAACTCTACTCTTAGGTATTTACCCAAGAGAAATGTATATGCATAACGTATACTGAATATTCATAGTAGCTTTCTTCATAATATCAAAAAACTAGGTCCATGAATGAACAAATTATAGTAATCTAGATAACTGGATGCTTTTCAGGAATATAAAGGAACTAATTACTGATAAATGCAGCATGAATGAATTTCAAAATCATGCTGAGTAAAAGATGCCACACACAAAAGAGTACATATCGTGTGATTCCATTTACATGAAACTCTAAATAATGCAGACTAATCTATGGAGACAAAGTAGACCACCACAGGGAACAGAGTTTGAGAGTGGGGCAGAGGGTTGTCCACTACCAAAGTTCCCAAGAGAGTTTTTGGAGAGACAGAAATCTCTATCTCGTCTGTGGTGGCAGTTACATGATAACCTTTTTCAAAAATCATTGAGTACAAGTAAGTTATACTTGATGGACTTTTTCTTGGTTTTAGAGATAAGAGGAGGTGGGAAACATAAAATACAAGATGACTCCCAAAGTACAGAACCTATCTTCCTAAAAATGGATCAGCAGAGGCTCCTCACACCTTCCCGTGAACACTTCATACAGTCCCACGAGCTGGGATGCAGGGTGCAGGGCAGAAGCTTCAGGGCCATGTGCCTGCCTACTGTCCTGCTTGGAGCTTGGTTGGCAGAATCAGGGGGCAGTTCTGGCTGCTGCTGGCCAAGTGAGTGTGCACATTAGTCTCTCCCCTCAGGTTTGGAAGATTCACACTGACGGTTAAGTATAAGAGTCCTGATTTGGGCCTCAGATCTAAGCTAATTTCCCCAGCCTGGGCTTAGCCATTTAAAAAACAAATATATAACCATTTAAACTGCTTAAGAGTCACAGGTGTGATGGCTAATTTTGTATTTCAACTTGACTGGAACACAAGGTCGCATATATTTGGTTAAACATTATTCTGGAGTGTCTGTGAGTGTGTTTCTGGATGACACTAACATTTGAATCCACAGACCAAGTAAAGCAGATCGTCCTCTCAGTGTGGGTGGGTGTCATCCAATCTGTCCATGTCTTGAATAGAACAGAAGGCTGAATAAGGAAGAATTCCCTCTCTTTCTGCTTGTCTGTCTTTGAGGGAGGTCATCAGTCTTCCTACCTTTGGATTTGGACTTGAACTAGAACTACATCATTGGCTCTTCTGGATATCCAAATTGCTAGCCACAGAACTTGGATTTTTCAGTCTTCATAACTGTATGAGCTGATTCTTAATAATTAATCTCTTTATATACATATATGTATATAATAAAAGTGAATTATCTTTATAAATATGTATGTGTTTTACATATATATGTATGTATAAATATATAGATATACATATATTATTTATGCACAAACATATAATTATGTGTATGTATATATATAACATGTAAGGATTATTTATATAAATATACAAATGAATATGTATAGCTTCTGTTTCTCTGGAGAAAACTGACTAACACACAGAGCAAAGGAGTATTACCAGCTTCCTAGAGAGGCCTGGAAAGTCTTTTAGCCTATCACACATCATACAAATTGAAAATTGGCAGCTGAAGTGGTCTGAGGCCTCCATCCATAAGAATGTTTCACATTCTGCATTTGATATTCTTTGGTATAAAATGAGAAAATAGACCCTGAATAATATGAACAGAAATAAATTTGGAGCTCTTTAAACAAAAGAAAGAGTGATCTTTATTCATTTGTATGTTAGACCAATTCTATTACTTGAGAATACGCCATATAATGGGGATAGTTTTAAATTCAGGAATGTAAACCTTTTGGACAGGGCAGATTTGCCCTTAAGAGAGTGTCATAGAAAGGGGTTCAGGTTCTATAATATTCTGTTGATAAACTGACTGATTCCTGGACCCCCATCCCTATCCACCTATTTTATACAGACTCCGGGAGGTAAAATTCCCAGAATCAAATAATTTTGCATATCACTCCCTTTCCCCCTATATGGATAATCTTATCCTGTAATAGGCTCCAGAAGGGAACTGGGAGTCTCACAAAATTCCTCATAACAGAATCCATTAGCACACCTAAAGAACAGACATAAGTTGTGAGGCATATTTAGCTCCAAATGTGTAATTTACATGAGGAAATCTTCACTTAAATACCTAGGGTTTGAAGCTCTTTTATGTGGTAACTCGGCTGTTTTACCTTTGGCTTGGAATACTCAGATCCTTTGCAATACTAATGTAAGATTTTCAGGAGCTTTACCTTGATTTTCCCAAGATAGGAGGCAATCATGGAACTGAATCGCTTCTCATAATTCTTTAACATTGATTGGAGAGGAAATGTGTGTAGTCCCTTCTGCCTTTTCACTTTGAGAAAGCTTTCATGGTGTCACTTATCCTAAATTGAAGTAGGCTTATCTATGGCAGCAGCTGTCCAATATCTTTCATTTCTAAAGCACTGTATCACTCAGTGGTTGTTTCCAGGTCTTTAGCAGTTCTGCTTCAACCAAATCTTTTACATTTGTTTTTTCATTTGCTTTCATTCTTTAGCTCATACAAATAAAATTTAAATGTATATTTATTTCTGTAGTTCAAACAATATGGAGTAAGAAGCAATAATTGAGCAGGAAAAAAAATAAATGAGGAACTCTTTATACTGGTCTAATCTGTTCTAAAAGTGCGTTACCAGGGCACCTGGGTGGCTCAGTTGGTTAAGTGCTGACTTCAGCTCAGGGCATAATCTCCCGGTCCATGAATTCGAGCCCTGCATTAGGCTCTGTGCTGACAGCTCAGACCCTGGAGCCTGCTTAGGATTCTGTGTCTCCCTCTCTCTGCCCTTCCCCTGCTCGCGCTCTCTCTCTCTCTCTCTCTCTCTCAAAAATAAATAAATATTAAAAAAAATTTAAGTGCATTACCATACATAAAAGTTATATAACTTCAGAGATATATTTGACATTTTCCAAAATTCCTGGGTAATACACTATTTTACAGTACTTAAATCAAGCATGAAGTTACTAAGAATTTCGAGCAATTTTTCTATTATTCAATATTCTGATACTATATGGCATTAGGAATAAGAGTCTTTCTGATGACTGTCAATTGCAAAGGGAACATGTCTGTTAGGGTGTGGGGCCTCTGACGGACCCTCTTAGGCTTTAAGTCTCTTCTGTTAATATTCATGGAGCTGCATAATAGCGCCTTCTGAAGGCCCTTCTTGGTGGCCAAGGTGACTGTTTTTATTGGTACGCTCAGAAATAGTAATAAAATAAAAGATTTGAAAATCCTCAAAGCGAACTAGAGTGAACAGTCTGCCCGATTCAACCACTGTTTGCAAATATTTATTTTTTCATCTCTAAACCTCAGAGTGTGTTTGATTTGAAGCACTAAAACAGCAATTGCTCTGACCCACAGAAGACTTTTATGCTGAATAAACCAGCTCATAAGCTGAAGCTTAAACATTTAGGGTGAATGTCTTGACACAGCATTCCCTTGTGAAGCATCTGGAATTCTGGTTTCCAATCGACTTAATTTTCATGTCATTCCAGTACAACTTCCTAGGACCTTAAGGAATGAAGACCTTACATTTCAACTTGAAGTTCCTTATGAAACAAAAAGTGTCACTTGTATCTCCCTAGGATGAAACATGAAGTTTTTGCTTTTCTCTGATCTAATTTTTAAAAAGGATATAGAATGCTCTTACCTGCTGGATATGCCATGTCTCCTCAGATACAAAAGACAAGGTGGGGGGCGCCTGGGTGGCTCAGTGGGGGAAGCTTCTGACTTCATCTCAGGCCATGATCTTGAAGTTTGTGGTTTTGAGTCCCATGACGGGCTCTGTGTGGACAGTTTGGAGCCTGGAGCCTGCTTCTGATTCTGTGCCTCCCTCTCTCTTTGCCCCTCCCTCTCTCATGCTTTGTCTCTCTCTGACTCAAAAATAAATAAACATAAAAAAAAAAAAAGACCAGGTGAAAAGCTAGACTAGTCTCTTTACCTCAACTTATCTCCTAACATTAGAGTGTTTATTTTTTGAAAAAGCTTATTTTACTCTAGTTGTCCTATCCTCCTACACAAATTAAAGAATAAGAAGATATTTCCACCTACATTAGAATCAATTGAATCTATGCACTAGCTTTAACTTCTTAAAAAATGCAGCTTTTATATTGTCAGGATTCACACAGTCCACAGCTGACCAAAAGAGCTGTGATAACTTCAGAACATTTCTCCTCTCAACTTTAAACTTTATGATTTGATCTACCACATTTTCTGCTGTATTTTCTGGATCCTGTTGATGTTCACCTTTGAAACAACAGGCATATCTCACGAGTGGACTGAAACTGGATCAAGTGGCCAAAATATCATCCACACTGTCAGCCATTCACTAGCCAGCTAGTAAGCTGTCCATGACATGAATGGAGGAACAGGTCTATAGAATCAAATAACTATTACTAGGCATAACAGGACAAGTGGTATCAAAGGCAAATGCTCACATTTCTTTATATAACCAGAGGTGTATAAGACCAGTGGTTGTTTCCATTGCCTGGAATGCTGTTTTTCTTGCTGATATTATGGATCTTGTCTTCTCATCCTTCAGTTCTCACCTTAACCGTTACCTCCCTTGTAATATCTCCTTTAACTGCCCTAGCTAAGTAGGTCTTGTCCCACCTCAAGATTATTCTCAATCATGGCAACTTTTGGTTCGTTTGTCTCAGATCAGTATCACAATTTGCAATACTAAATGTAATACTAAAAGTAAATCATTTTTTACTTTTTTATCATCTGCACTCCCAACTAGACTGCAAACTCTATTAGGAGAGTAGATATGCAGCAAGATAGAATTTGTTTCCTAATATGTGTTCAGTGAACATTTGATAAGTGGTTAAACAAATAATGAAGGCATATATATTCTTTAAAAAAAAACTAAAAAGATATACAATAATCTCTAGTTGTTGTGGAGTTTTAATTGATTTTAATTTGTATCTTATTGATTTCTGTATTTATTTTCTATATGAAAATATATTTCTCACAGGAAGATTTTCAGACTTTAGAAAGATATAGAAAAAAACTAAATGGATAAAAATACTTTTATAAAATACAATTTATCTCCTAGAAGAGAAATTTTTTTAAGTTATGGTATTTTGAAAGCAATTTTTACATAGCAGTGAGTGCAAAAGTATATATTGGCTAAGTCAGTCTAGGTGAACCTTTCCAGCACATTTTATGTATTGCCCTTTTTGACTCTTAAAAATAAGAGAATTGTTCCACATTTATAGAAAAGGACAAATGTCTTAAGATAAAAATGGCAGATATTTTAGCAGGGACAATGAAAAGATGAAACTGGCATCACATTTTCAACTTCTTATTCTTGGTAGAAGGGCAGTTTTGGGATACATTGGAAATGAAGTGGTTATGTTACATTACATTAACATTTTATATTTAATAAAAATTCTAGGTAATTGTATCACAAGTAGTAAAAACCAATTGACACTAAAAATGGGATGTAAGTAGATTTAATTTTGTTTGCAACATTTAAGAATATAGTGATTAGAAAGTGTTTAGAAAAATGAATAAATAAAGTTTATTAAAGGAATAAAAACAGATACATGGACTAAAAAACAAAAAGAGAAGTTCTGATTCCTTGAGGAATAGAAATCTATTGGTTATCATTGATAGTTTCATGGCTACTGTTTGGAAGAGGAAGGATTGTTTTGAGCAAAACTGATCTTTTACTTTATCCCCTAGATAAGAAGTGAGTTTGAGTTGCAGATAACAAGTCAGCTATAAGGAAAAGATTTTTTTTCCTTTTATTTACCATTATTGACATTTATTTTTCAATAAAATGTTTTAGGCTGAATTTCCTGATGTAGGGTGAGTCAACACTGAAAGGAGATGTGTGCATCATAGTACTATAGTCCTTGACATTCAATGAAAAAATTTTTTTAAACATTTATTCATTTTTTGAGAGACAGAGCATGAATGGGGGAGGAACAGAGAGGGAGAGAGAGACACAGAATCCGAAGCAGGCTCCAGGCTCTGAACAGTCAGCACAGAGCCTGACATGGTGCTAAAACCCACGGACCATGAGATCATGACCTAAGCTGAAGTTGGACGCTTAACCAACTGAGCCACCCAGACGCCCTGAAAATCATTGAAAGTTTAAAAGTTTATTACTAGAGTAAAAAGACAAATATTCTGCTGACTTTATGTCAAGAAAATCAACACAATGAATACTTCCAGCTCTCATATTCTATTATATTCTGCCAATATGGGATAAAGCTAAAGACTTAGAAGAATCTAGGACAAATTGCAACTAAATCCCCAGCCAATCACTTTCCTCCACCCATTTCCCTTACACTCTACCCCAGGACCACTTGTCAACTTTCTTCAAATCATTTATCTGACTATCAAAGTGAAGTTCTGATTAGTTGAACGTTCATACACATGAAAGATCAAGTAAATGTGTTTTCTATACTGATTTGGCGAACCACATACCAAGAAAAGTAGATAGGATCATTCCAAAAATTAATCACAGATTTTTGGGTGATAAGCAGTACAATGCCACACTTGCTTTAGTTGAGCCAGACAGAGCACAAATGTTTGATTTTTTTAGATTTACAGTGATACAGAGCTGAGAGATATTTGCAAGAAATATTACCCAGTCGGTGGTCTGTTTTACTTACTATTGCTGTCAGAGCAAGCACTGATGATTTATTCTGGGCTGAATTTCACTCACTCAGCAAAAGGCCATAAATTTAATTTTAAGAAAATAACACTGCACTGAGCAAATTATTTTCAAGTCAGTGAGGTCAATAAGTATGTTGTAATTCGGATATGTTTGAATTATCCATATTGCTGTTCAGATCTCTTTCTGTTATTGATTGATCACACAGCATATATTGTATTTCAAACCAAATCACATCTTAAGCTATAAATGTTTAAACATTTTAGGATAGGTGTTTCCCCACAAGACTTGCACCAAGAAATTATAGGCCCTGACCAAAGGAACCAAATCCATCTATGAAATGTCTATGTATCTGATATGCTTTAAGACAAAGATTGAGTGTTTTCTCCTTAGGTCATTATGATTTTGATTGTCAAGTTTCTTTACATTTTAGGCCAACTCTTACAAGATGCTGCATATTTCCAATGTAACTATAGGCCTGCTATTCCATGGAGATCTGCTTTCCTACAAACTGAACTAATGTTAATTCTTCAGTCTTTGATGATGAAAGCAGCACTGGGAACTTTTATTTACAACTTGCTTTCAACTAGAAAGAAAAGATAAGACATAGGAAGCCATCAAAATTCTATAAACCAATAATTTTTATATGGTGAGGCTAATTCAGTATCAGTTGAGAGAAACTCATACTAAAGATCACTGAAAAAACAAAACAAAACAAAAAAACAAAATGAGGATTCTCCTAGGCTTGGAAATCTCTACCAAGAGAAAAACAAACTCAGTACTTCCCAAGACATTACAGTGACTTAACTCTACACTGGATTTCAATCTTCCCTTAGAAAGATGTGTTCTTAATAATTTCATAGATTCAGTCAGATTTATTCCCACTTGGTCTGCAGTGGTCAAATCTTGTCTTTTGAACTCTTAAAAATAGGGTCTTGTAAGTATTTTTCAACTTTCCTAACTGCAGAATTTCATTTTCCAGTGCTAGAGTGTTCCTAATTTAGGATTTCCAATCACTCTGTCTCTACTGGTACTAATAAAAGCTTGTTATTGCTCTAAAGCCTCTGACTAAAGAGGAAATGTCAATAAATGAGTATTCACATTTGATGTCACCAAATGATTGAAGACCAATCTTTGTAGCTTTAGATACAATGCATTTATCTTTCACTTAAATATCACTACAAGCAAAATATATCAGGACACAGTTGACCAGAAGATTGATAAATATTTATAAAAAAAAAAACAAAAAGCAAAACCCACACACAACAACAACAAACAGTGAGTAGAATATTGGCCTAAAAACCTTTATCTTGGAATAGGTCCAGGTTTTGGAGGAAATTAACTTATCAAAGAGATTCTGTGTTTACATAGGTACAGATTTTCATGAGGAGAAATTTGAGAAATTCTAACAACTTTTTTCTCCTATCAAGACTTACATATTTTGGAACTGATTCCCATGGGTCCTCCTCAACATACAAAAACTGTTCTGGGACCCTTACAATCACATAGTAGTTACCCAATGAGGTTAGAGTCTATTGTTCTCTATTCAAAGACTCCATGAAAACCAAAGAGGAGATTAAACTCTTTCATCGATAAAGAACTAGAATGACAGAAAATCTCTATGTATGACCAATGTCACACACTCTTGGAGCTTTTTACAACAGTAAGTTTTAATGACAGCTCTCTTAAAAAAAAAAAAAGGTATTAGGTTTCTTACTTGCTCAGTTCACTTAGTTTAATGTTAAATTCCCACCATTCAATACAAAACCCTGTAGTTACAACTCTTTTTCTCTAGTTCCAAACTGCATTTGCTTCCTATTAGGAATTTATCTATGTGTATGTCCTGACTCTACAATGTGATTTGCCTTTACTCCTCCACAAACTACTTCTCTACTTCTGCCATAATTCCTTCTTCTTTCTTCTACTATGAGTGAGATGGCTCCGGCAGCCGACCCTTCTTAGAACACTGTCCCATGTTTCTGTTCGGACTCTGAGAATCCTGAGCATTATGGGAGGTATAGTTCTGACATGGTCCCAAATCTCTTTTAAAAAGTGTTTAACTAGCTATGATACAGACAAGCCACAAGAACTACTTATATTCACATATACATTCAATTTTTATTGAAGCCCTCTGGTACAAAAAGAACTTGAAAAGTTGAATTTGGGCCCCAGTTTTACCATTTATTATTTCATGAGTATGAACAAGTCATCTTTCTCCATATTTCTATTTTCTCCATTTTACAACTATAAAAGCATGTGTTCTGCCTAAGGCCCTACAAACATCCGGCATACCTGGACTCCTGTATCGACCCCTGGGCTGTTGTTAGCTTAAGAGGAAATCATGTTCTAGAAAGTATTTGGAAAATAATTAAGTACTATACCAATGTACTCAGGATTGCTTTGCACAAATTGCTATGCTTGATGCTATGAAAGTCATAACTTAGTAAGAGAGATAATGCATGCACTCACAGGTGATACATAGCAATTAGCACTACATGAGGACCAATCAGTGCCACAGTATGCCACCAAAATATTGATCTTATCAAAACAACACATTATCAATAGAGGCATGTCTTGATTTTCTGTGTGATCTGATCTGTTATACATTAAACATTATCACTCCTATATTATAGAGTTTGAATTTAAACATTTAGATGAAGAGTAAAAAATTAGTATTTGCAGCTATCATATGCTAGCTATGTGTCCATCTAGCCATGCCACATCTTTGTATAGTAATGTGTATTTGAGCAATTATCATGATAATGAATTACGTTTTGATTTATTATTTCATAACAAATGGTAAAGTTTTTTTTAAATATGTAGAGAATCTAAAAATTAAGAATTATAATCTTGCATTTAATAAAGTTAAAAAAATCATCAGATTTTTCAAATCATGGCTTAGATACACTTCTGAAATTAAATGTCATATAAAATTAAAATAGACCATATATTCAACTGTTATGTAAAGGAGTAGAATGCTTGAAGAATAGTATCAAATACCACATTATGCTAAAAAATATGGTAAATATTTAGATTTTACCACTTTTTAGTATTTTTAGCACAAAGAAAAAACATTTGAGCCTGTTATTCAGCTTCTTATACCTTTGATTTTTCAGGAAATTTTCAGGAATGCATTGTCAAAGTGGAGAAAACTGATAGAAGAGTGCTGTAGGAATTGGCAGGAGAAAGAAATTTCTAGGTGGGAGAATAATCATTGAGTATCAGAACTAGAATTTGAACTCATGAAATGAAAAGGCCATTCTAGATATAAAGAATTCCTTGATCAAAAGCCTTTGGAAAATTCAGGGCATATGTGACTAAAGAAAGTGATGCCTTCTGGAAAGCAATGGAAAATCATAGTTGGGAAGTTAGAAATAGTTGCAAAATAACAAACAAGATTTCAAACACTCAACCTATCTTTTTGCAGCAATTCTTCTCAATTTGCCTACATATGTTTTCTTTTTCCACAGCTAAAGACACTTGGCCATCAAATTTATGCTCTGAACTCCACTCCCAGTCTTGAGATACAATTCTTAATCTGAGGAGGAGAAATTTAAGGGACTCAGTCCAAAACACTGGGACAAACATCAAGTTATAGTTGCTGTTAATGCTTAAACCCTTGCCATTTGTAAAATAGGAAAAATGTGAATCCTAATTTGAGAATTCTGATTTGGTCCCTGCTGTGTGGGTCTCAGTTATGGTAACATGGACAGGTCTTGTTGCCTAGCCAGCTATTTTTTGGATTATCTGCGATTATAATCTAACTAGCATTCCAGATCATGTAGGAATGGAGTCATGTTTCCTCCTTTGTCCAGCCCAATGGTTTAGATCCTTCCTCTTTATCCCACTTACTCTACTGCAACTACCTTTTTGTACTTAAAGATCTCTGAATATCACCAGACTCTTAGTTTCACATAGCTTTCCTTTGTCTACTTGTTGAAGCCCAGTTACCCTCTCTTGTTTAGACATTGTGACTATTGCCTACCCATAAGGGTACCATGTTCCTTCTGTTGATCTGGTCTTTTTTGGTGATGATCATCATTAATTGACTCCACATCCTACTACCATTATCTGCTACAATTCATAGGATCATTCCAGTCATAACCTAACAGATGATACATTCCTTACTCATTCATTCTAACTTTCTATATTTTATTAAATAAAGCCAACACACTCGACCTTTATCCAAGGTGCCATCATGAACTACTATACTAACTTCTTGCAATTTGTGGTATAGGTACTAAAATAAATCTTACCGTAAAAGAAAAAAGTGGCTGAGACATGAAAGCAGATGTATGTGACCTCAATAAAGACTCAGAAGCTTAGGTATTCAGATAATTGCCATTGGATGGTACATTGCTTCTATCAATGGCAGAACAGTTATTGCATTTGTGTTTCTTGGGGCCAGTCTTACTTAGAGTACAGAGGTGGATGATAATTGATGGTATGTATTTTACAAGTATGTGATCACACAGCAGGGAGTGAGGGTGGAGCAGTTGCTCAACCAAATTCCTGAACCTACATTATCTGGAGAACTGATAGTGGGCATTAAGGGAGCAGCAAAGTAAGTAAAATCTACTAGCCTAGTTCCACAGACATCCAAGAGCCATGGCTGACAACCCTGGCTAAGATCAGGAACAGCTGAATAGCTTTTAAAAGCAACAGATGCCCAGGCTATAAACCCATGAATCTTGAGATGGAGAGGGGATTCTGAGGAGAGACCAGGGTTGGAATTCACTTCTCCATGGTCAAACTGGGGAGTATACAAAGATTTATGTAGTAAGTGTCCAAAGACAGGTTAATACACACAGCAGCCAGCAATGTTTGCTTTTGACAAAGATAAACCATATGGGGATTTAAGAAATTCTATTACGTTACAGTTTGCCATTTGTCTATTTCCTGTTCTTCATATCATTTCAGAAACTATCCAAACATTGTAAAAATCAATGAATCCTAAACAACCCTGATGATAAAAAGCACCTGGAACTCTCCTTAAAAATACAAAGTCCAGGGCCATAAGGTGATGTCACTGAATCAGACTTTCCGAGGAAAACGCCTAGGAAGCTGAATTTTAGCAAGTGCCCCAGGTGATTCTTATCATTGAGGAAGTTTGGAAAACACTAATCTGGATACTGAAGACGGGTGGACTTTGAACTTGCTTGTGATCTGGGGCCTCTGAGCACATGACAAGCACATTTTAAGAGGCACATACAGTGTGACGCTCTCCTGCTCCCTGTACTGTGTTCACCCAGATGTCTTATAGTTCCTTGACTATTCCATGCCTCCTCCAATACCAGGGACTCTGCTTCTGCTGTTTACCAGTCCAGAAACTTCTTCCCTCAACTATTTATCCATTGCTGCTTCTTCAGAAAAGCCTAGATCAGGTGACCTGTTAAATTTTTTTTCACTCTGTGCTTAACTTCATAATAATCATTATTGTTACTGGCTATCTATCTCTACTGATAATATTTTAGTACCTGTCTCCTCCACTAGATGGTAAACCCCTGTGGGATGGGGCATGGATAACATGTTCAGTTTTATCTCCAGTATTTCACAACAGCAATGTATGCATACACGAATGAATGAATACGTTGAATGAATGAATACACGAATGAATAAAAGTGCTCAGTGTCAGCACATAAAGATGGAGCAAGGTCATGGGGAGAGATTTGCAGGAATGACTGAAATAAACAATGCAAAGCCGGAAGCCTTCAGAGGAGGCAAGGATTGTGCTGGGCTCTAAAGCAAGCAGCAGGGCTGGCATAACACAGAGGAGCGGAAACATGCCAGGTGGGTGGAAGGCTCCACGAATGCCCTGGAGAAAAGAGACAGTGTGTTTGCGTTCTGAACAAGGAGCCAGGCTGCTTGAATTAAGCAGAGAGAACAATCAGGCTATAATGAAAGTGGAGGACAGTTAGATAAAGAGTGACTCATGATCAGTTCTGATTTGACGTAAGCAGAAACTCAGAGATCCTGCAGGGTTCAGAGAAGGAGAGAGATGATCAAAACAGAGCTTGCAGGGGATGACTCACACTCTTTGTGTAGGACTGAATGAAGGGACAGGACTAAAGATACGTGAAACCAGCTAGGAGGCTGTGGCAATCAAACTGCAGTGCAATTAGGAATCAAAATGGGTGCTCTGTTTGATTTGGGTATGTTCTACCTAGTGTCACAAAAAGTTTGACGCACCTGGGTAGAAATATGATATAACAGCCATAGAATGCAGGAAGGGAAGGGGTCCTGAGAGAGAATTGGTAAGGTTTGGACTAACTTCCATAGAAGAGGGAAGAGAATCAACGAAGATACTAACCTGTAGACCAAAAAGGCTGCATGCTGCAAAATGGGATGGAGAAATACAAAATCAGGGAATGTGAGAACAGGAGAAAGTAACAAACTCTCTTCTTAGTATGGACCCATAGTGTGACATTTCAGGAAGCCTATCCTTTATTCAAGGGGAATTATAGGACATGAAAAAGGGCCCAAGAATAATAAAATCTGTTACTTCATGACCATAATCTCTGAAACCTCAGACACTCACTGTTATCAGGGTGCTGAAGGGGATAGTAATCCACCCCCCTCCCCCTGGCCTCCTCCTTGCCTCTAGTCTCCTGTTTTAGCATTTCATATGCATCTGACAAAGTGCTCCTCTATAATTCCGATATAATCATATCTCTCCCTTGCTTAACACCTTTTAATGACTGTTTAAAACTAAAACCTTCAGGATGAAGGGTAGATAGATTTGCTAGCACAGAAGTTCTTTAGGATATGTCCCTGCCTCTGCTTTCTTCTTTCTCTCTCTTCATGAACAGTTTGTACTTTTTATACCAGTAATCTGTTCATTTCCCTGAATGACACATGCTCTCTCTTCCCTCCCTACCTTGGTAAGTGGCATTACCTATAGCTAAGTTATCCTTCCCATCCCCTTGTTGCCTGATAACTTTCATTCATTTTTCAAAGCTTCAATCATCAGCCCCTCTAGGAAGTCTTCCCTTCTCTGCAGCTCTCCCATGTGCTCGCATAGATGATTGCGTTTTGCCTCAAGCAGAGAACTGTAATTTGTGTGCTGTCTTCTTTTTTTATTCTAACTAAAATATGATCTTCCTTAAGGCTAGGATGGTGTCTCTCATGATTCTATTTTTTATGCCTAGCACAGTGTCTGAGACATTGTTTGGAGAAAAAAAAGTAAGGACAGAAGCAGGAGGAGAGAACAGAAGGAGCAAAAGAAGGAAGGGCTAGCTTTTCCTCTCACCAAAAGTTCTACTAAAATGTTGAGAAGACAGGGAGAGAGGTTAGCTGGTACACCCCAAATTGAAGGATAGTGAGTAAATTAAATGTCGAATCCATAGTACCTATTACACAGCATGAACTGTTTATAATTCTTCATCATTTTAATAATTCCATGTGGAGCACTGTGTTAATCACTGATGTTAGACACTGTGCAGGTGAAGTTAGGTAGTATGAAAATGAGTAAGTTTTGGTCTCTGCCCCAAGGCTGTCACAGTTCATTTGGGAAGACATTCAGACATATGTTGCATTGATGTCTGACCAAGGCACTTGCAGTACAGAAGAGGGAGGTGACAAACATTCTGGACAGTAGTGTGGTTCATGGAGGTTTCAAAAGGCTAGTGATTCAAAAAGGAGGAGTAGAAAGGGAAAGAAAGCATTCCAGGGATGCCTGGATGGCTCAGTCAGCTAAGCGACAGACAGACTCCTGATTTCGGCTCAGGTTATGATCTCACGGTTCATGGGTTCGGGTCCCACACTGGGCTCTGAGCTGATGGTGCAGAACCTGCTTGGGATTCTCTCTCTCCCTCTCTCTTTGCCTTCCTCAAATAAAGAAACTTAAAAAACATGGGAGGGGGAAGGGAAAGCATTCCAGAGAAAGGACCAAGGCATCTTGGAGAATGGCAGAGTTTGGAATGACTGCATTTGGCCAAATACTCTTCATTTGTTATTTTTAGGAGCTTGGAGGGTAGAGAGATAATGAAATACAGTTTCATCTTCTTTCTCAATATCCTCAAATGTCTTAGTTTTGCCACTTTCTCCCTCTTTTGCAATACTTCTTGCTATCTTCCTTCTGTCTTTTCCCCACATCATGTTTGTTCAATGGGCCGAGCAATTCTGCTCTTCACATTCTTCTGTGTTTCCCCTCATTGCAGTTTCTAAAGCACTTAATCAATCTCCTACCTCCAGAAAAAAGTTCATGACCGCCTACTCCCATTACAGCATGTCAAGAGGATAAGGTGGTGTTCTCATTATTCATTGAACACTCTTAGTATACTCCTTCTGACAGGAATATCGTTAAATAATTTTTCCCACTACCATGTTGCATGATTCATCATAATTCATCATGTCATGAAAAGACTCTTCTGATCATTCTGAAAAGAAAAAATGCATGTCAATTTAAGGGACACCCTGGCTAGATGATATTAATAGTTTATCTTGCCATCTAGGTGGAATGTTTGGGAAAGTTGCTGCCATAGCTCACAGCCCCAGCACTGTTACTACACATGTCACTCTTGGACACAGAAATGAGACTTGGGTGGACTACTCTTAGAGCCAGCCTATGGTTGCTCATGTTTAAAGACTCTTTGTGATTCCAGAGGCTTCTGTGTAGGTCATGGACCTAACATGGGCTAAGCAACTAACATGTACCAAGTTCTTTGCTTGGTGCCCTTAATATTTCATGCATTCTTACATAGAAGAAATGCCTGGTAATTATTCTAGTTTTCTAGATATGTTATCATAATGGTAGATATCTTAAGTATTTCATTCAAAATAACAAGTACTTCATAAATAAGTGGAGAAGCTGCCATTTGAATTTGAGTACGTAATATCAATGATGCCATTTTCCTGATATGTTTGTAAGCACTTGCTCTTTTCTGCCCAGCAGGCATCACTAATAAATTGTGACAGTATCACCCCCATGATTGAATATAGTCTCAGAAGCATTGTAAGAAGTTCTTCAAATGCCCCTGACCAGTTGATGGGAGCCTCCAAGTTCAACAAGATTGTTTTCTATAATCATTACTTTGACCTTACCAGCTTTTCTATCTTACAGGAATAAGAAGCAGGAGAAATCAAGAAAGTAGACCTAAACTATAGAGACTTCTCAGCTTTAGAGCTGAACCACATCTACAATAGTTTCAACCCTTGAGAAAGTGCCCCTCCTACCCAGTCACATGTTCTTATTCTGCCCACATTTACCATCTTGTCTCTTTCATATTAGTCATAAAATTATGAGCTGCTTATGTGTCAACACCAAATTGCCAATTGTTAGTCCTACCTCACAGTAGCATTTTAAATAGTCTCTTCTCAAAAGCCAGTTATTCAGACGTACTAACTTTATGCTTGAGAATAATTGGGACCATTAGCAATCTAACTATTCCTCTTTGCCATTTCTCCTTATTATAGTGGATACATTACTATATGGGGAGAAAAGAAGAGGTAGATTATAGAATCTTTTTTTTTTTTCTTTGAAAGAGAGATAGAGTGCAAGAGCAAGAGCAAACTGGGGAGGGGCAGAGAGAGGGAGAGAGAGCAAATCCAAAGCAGGCTCACTGTCAGGGCAGAGCCTAATGTGGGGGTTGAGCCGAATGAACCATGAGATTATGACCTAAGCCAAAATCTAGAGTCAGATGCTTAACCTTAAGACTGAGCCACCAAGAAACTCCAAGATTATAGGATTTCTAATCTATTTACTGACAGTGATTTCTTTAAAAATTTTTAATGTTTATTTTTGAGAGAGAGAGAGAGAGACCGAGTGTGAGCAGGGGAGAGGCCGATAGAGAGAGGGAGACACAGAATCTACAGCAGGCTCCAGGCTCTGAGCTGCCAGAACAGGACCTGAGGCGGGACTTGAACTCACAAACAGTGACATCATGACTTGAGACCTGAGATGAAGTCGGACACTTACTGACTGAGCCACCCAGGTGCCCCAGTGATTTCTTTCACCTGAGAGAAGCCCAGAAACTTTTCTCTAGTAACACTGAGAGTTTAACATACATAGAGCTGCCTGGAAATGAGTTAAATGCTCACATGTGGTTATGCTTATTCAATTCTCAAATCTGCTTTGTAAAGTTTTGCTGTTAGTATCCCATTACACAGATGAGAAAATTGTAGCTTTTAATAGACAAGTCATTTGCCTGAAATAAAAAACTAGCCAAGAAATGATGTCTGTATTTGAACCTGGGAAATCTGTCTGCACACTTTTTAAGCAGCATATTATACTGTCTCCCTCCACTCACCACATACAGCCCCCTCTTTTTCTTATTGGGATACCTCCTGCCTATCACATAATGTAGCCACAAACAGTAAAGGAAACTGTTATCAGGATAGAACTAATAACGAAAGTCATTCAGAATCATCTGAAGTCTTCACCCCAGCCACAGGGCCTCCCTCTCACCCTTTCTGTGGAGATCATGAGCTACAGCCAAATGGAGGAGTCTGCCTCTTGAGACTCTTGATTCTTTGGCAACCAAATGATCTCCCTGTCCCAAAAAAATGTAGGGTATACTCATATCTCCACCATTCTTGGATTTGATACCTTCTTACAGATGAAGCTCACAGATGTGCACTCTGAAACAGTCCTGCTCAATGCTGGGTTTTAAGGTAACTTTCTCAGCTTAGGTCAGACCTGCTGAGGGTTTTATTCCAGGGCTAAACTATGGAATTCTGCTTTGTCTTTGTGTCTTACATTAGATCTAAACATTTCCTTAAAGCAGCCAATGTAACAGTGATAGCTCTGAGTAACACCTACATATCATATCTGTAGCTCCTAAGTTTCATTACATTTCCACATATCTGTAAGAGCAGAAAAAATTACCTAAGCTTCTGTGATTAGTTCTGATATCACAGTGGAACTGACAAAGTATTTTTAATATCTTACACTAATTATATTTTATCTTTAATAATCTTTCAGTATTAAAGAGTTAAAATTATTATTTTAATACTAAAACTTCACACGGTGATAAGATAGGCATGTAGATATTACCAGGCTTGGACCACGGTAATGCAACTTACAGAGTAAAAGTGATATTATAGGTAGAGTAAGCAACAAGATAATCTATCATTTATATGCCACATTAGTTCCCTAATTAGAACTACTACAGTTTTATAGTTTTTTGGACCTTTATGTCCATTTTGCTTTCATCACTAAAACTTTCCCATTCCATTATCTCGGCAACAAATAAAGATTAATAGTTATTTAAGTCATTATGGACAAATCCATCAAGCTTAGGCAGGTCAAAATTCCTACACCTTTCATTTGTGGTGAGAAGTTTTCACTCATAGATCGCTTTATTGGGGCATGAAGCAAGTGGTATCAAGTTTCATAATGGGGGATGCATGCTGACTTTCCCATATAGGTCCACCTCTCTGAGGATTCACAGTATGGGTGTGCCTAGGTCATTCCTTACTGATTCAATCTTCAATCCAAGAATCCATAAACAACCCTTAGTAATTTAGCATATTAACAATCCATTCGCATCTTCAGTGACTACTTTAGATCTGAAAATGAAAAAAATAAATGTTTACAGGATTGGACCTAGAAGTGGCTAAGGGAAAAAAAAAAAAGACATAAAACGTAGGAGCAGATCAAAGATCAGTTCGACATACTTCATGAATTTGCCTGGGGCTACTCCATCTATAGAACTCAAATTCATCTTTGGCATGGATGACTTATATTGCCAATCACCTGACTTGACATAAAGAGGTAGAGAATGGCATCAGACTTGTACCATCTGGTATTATTGTTCCTTTTTTGAAAACCAAAAGTAAAATTAAAATGTAAGGAGGGAAACAATGAAGACTGTAGTTGGGAGAAATGAAAAACACATTTTGATGTTTATTTCACTGGTCTCACAAGGCTAACTTTGTAACAAACAAAGGGATGCAGTAGATTAAAAACTAGCATTAAAATAAAGAAATACAGAAATGAATCAAGTATTTAGACATGGAAATATACAGATCTTCCACTTTAGTTTGTACAGCTGTTTGTTTTTAAAGCATAGAACTATTCATCTAAAATAGAGTTATAAACCAAAATCATCTTGGAGACCCATGAAATTCTTCTTCTAAAATGGTTCCATTTTCTTGGTAGAGTCTCAAATTATTCTGATCACATTAGTTTGTCTTGGATAATATTGGTTCAGTTGAATTATCTAATCATTATTGCCATCTCACTCAGAGAATTTATTTTGTCATTTTCCCAAAATCTAAAAGACTTAAAAAAAAAAAAGACATTAATGCCCACGGTATTGTTTATAAAAATAAAGGACAAAATCATTTTTACAATTGCTTAATCCAAAGATTTTTCTAGTCTTGGAAAGACCTGAGGGTTCTAATCCTGGCGAATCTACAGAGAATTCAGAGAATTCTGTTAGCCTTTTCCTATTTTCCTAGAATATTGTGATAAAAAGAAACATGGGTTGGCACGTATTTTAACCTATAGAAGGCCAAATAACACATTCAAAATAATAAACTATGAACAACTCCATATTCAAGTAAGTTCCATGGGGTGATTTGGATAATTTGCTAAAATTTTGAAAAGAGGATGCCTGGAAAATGCTAGACCTGACATTTCTCTGCATGCTTCTAAAGAAAGAAAAATCTTTAATAATAAAGAAGGAGAATACCTACTAAACAGTTTTAAAGGAAACTATGTAAAGATAGATATGGATTATGTAGATACAAATATAGATAGATAGATATAGACGATATAGATATAGATAGATACAAAACCCACCCCGTGAGACCATGGTAGACCAGAGCAAGTGAAATATAGTGTCAAGGTAGCTAATTTCCCTCCCTGCTGATTTTAAAAAAGAATCAAGATAATTTATGAAGATCCTTCAGAAAGTGAATGTAAAACTCTTCATTTGATTTAACCCTGATTAATTTCAAGGGTAACCTGTAATACTACTGGCCAAAATCACTAAATTATTTGCAAACATGGTTATTTTTTTTAATGAATAGAAATGTTTTTTTTAATATCATTGACTATATACTTGAAGAATTTTTTGGTTGAAAAGGAGTATATTCCATATTAAAATTTTATTAGTAATTTCTGAGGTTAATCCCCAGTAAATGGAATGTGCACATTACATCCAATCTGTATCATGGGCCCTTTCATTAAAAATAATTTCTGAATTTTCTTACAAGTTTTTAAAAGGTTTGATTTTATTACTATATACAGACTAAATACAACATTTCATGGATACTGAACTTAAAATAAGAGGATGTCACAGACTGAATGTTTGTGTCTCTCAAAGTCATATGTTGGAACCTAATCCTCAATTTGATGGTATGAGGAGGTGGGGGCTTTGGGAGGTAATAAAGTTTTAAAGCAGTGATTAGGTCATTAGTGCCCTTATTAAAAAAAAAAAAAGCTTGATAGATTTTTTTGCTCCTTCTACCATATAAAGACACGGAGAAAAGAAAAATATCTACCTGGAAACCATTTCTGACCTTACACTGAATCTGCTGTCACCTTGATCTCAGACTTCTCAGCCTCCAGATTGTGAAAAATAAATTTCTGTTGTTTGTAAGCTGCAGTCAATGGCATTTTGTTATAGCAGCCTGAGCTGACTAAGGGGAGGGTAGAGAGGAGTCAAAGAACTCATATCCATGGTAATCCAAGAAAAGAACATGCATAATTTAGACATGGTTCATTAATAAGGATATACTAAATTTATGAAATTTTGAAAAAGAGAAAGTTACAAGTCAAATTATACTTTATTCTTGTTTTTGTTCTTTTCAAAAAAAAAGGTCAAACAAAAGAATAAGGAGAAGATGAAATAAGTTTGTGAGTTGCAGACTGTCATTGGGTAATGAAAAAAATAAAATATTGTTACTAGGGTGTGTGTATTTGTGTATGTGTATGTATATATTTGGTTTTATTGAAAACCATCTCTTATCCTTTTTAGAAGTATGATAAAAAATAAAAGCAAATAACGGGGTTGAATAGAATTAAAGGTTATCATTGACATTAGTATCCATATTAACATTTTAAATTGTCCTTAATCTTGCTATAGCTAAAATCAAGCAGATTTTTCCATTAGAAACAATGTAACACTTCAGACATTTCACCAAGCCGTAGTGTGAAAAGACGCCAAAGCAAACATAAACTGAGACAATAGCCAACACCAAACCTTATTAAAGTTTCAAACCCTATTAAAAAGAATGCAATGGTGTTGAAAATTCCATGGCTTGAGATACAGCGATGCATCCAGTTGTTTTATTTCATAATTTATAATCAAATTGGAATTATCAAGATATATTTTGGCCTTCCAAGTAATCTGATAAATATTAAAAGACCTTGAAATGTTAATCATTGCAAAAAAGTTAGTTATGTGGAGATTATTCCCAGAAAAAAAATCATTTGATTGTTTTACTTACAGTCAATTCTTGTTGGAAGGCAACAGTCCTCTCATTTTCACTTACAAAACAAAGTACACATGCAGTCATCTGATTGTTTGGGCTTTTAAATTTGGCTCTGAGTTCTTTGGAGTATAATCCTTTTACTGGAAATTCAGTTAAAGTAACTCCTATCTCTAAACACTAACCAGATAAACCACATTTCCTGCCTTCACTCCCTTTCTCCACCTCTCTGCAGATTTAGTGCTGATTGGCAGAGAAGATTATAGCCTTTGACAACAAGGCAGGTTGATGAAAACAGTCATCCTCTGTCATTTGGCATCTATTTTCCTCTCTTAGTTTTGTTCATCTTCAACTATTGTCAACCCTGGCTGCTCTTGAGACACCTGGAGGGCTTTTTAACCCGCCGCTTTCCCCAAGGGAGTTGAATCCAAATAATAATATTTTAAAAGAAACTTCTCAGGTAATTCTAATGTGTAAACAGAATTGAAAACTCTCTGTTTATAGAGAGGATGGAAAGTTGAAGCAGGGCAGGAAACAAGGCTAAGAGTGGCCTCTTGATAACCAATCAGGATGCCCTGAACCTCCTTTCAGTGAACCAATCAGGATAATCTGAACTTCAGTGAGCCAGTTTCCTGGTCTGCATGGAAAAGACTCTAAGACTCCACCCTCTCAACTTGAAAGTGCACAGGAATCACCCGCCATCTTGTTAAAATGCACTTTCTGATTTACTACATCCATATGGGGCCTGAGATTCTGCATTTCTAACGTGGTTCCAAGTGATGCTGCAGCTACCATTCTAGAGCTCACACTTTGAGTAGCAAGTATTTAGGATAAATCTGGTCCCATAATAAAAATGTGGCCTGGTTTCTTTATCAGTATGTAATAGTGATACAAAAGGGTGTAGCACACAGTTATAATAATGAAACTTTACAAACAACCTAAATGTCTAATAATAGAGCCAAGGTGAAGGGATAATATTCAATATGTGTTTTCAAAAAGTTGTGAGTAGCATTGAAAAGTCAGTAAAATATACAATGAAAAAAGTAAAATATAAAATTATATGTAAACTACATAGGAATATTCCAATTACATTCAAGTGGGTGGAAACAGACTGAAAGTGATCCAGTATGTAAACTGTGAATGGAACAGGTTTAGTGATTATGAGAAACTTTATTTTCTGCATAGTTTTCTGTATTTTTCATTTTATTCATTGATACTTTATATCATTATAATAAGATTAAAACATATTAAGCAAAAACTGTATCACATCAGATAATACCTTTCTTTTTGACATTTGTATCAAGGGACATCTACAAGATTTAAGCCCCATTAGTTTAACCCTGAAATTCACTCACTTTATTCGAAATTTTCTTTATATCTATTGGTATGTATCTTTTTCACAACTCATGATGAATTTCATGTGTTCATTACTCACTGTGCCTATGCAGAGTAATACCTTATTAGATTTGTCCAAAAAGTAAAAGAAAAAAATCTGTCAAGCTTCAAGGCATTTGAATGCCGACAATTGTGAAGCTAATGAATTTACAGTTGATAACCCTGATCCCTTCTCTTTTCAGGAAATTACCCACTCATGACAAATAGATTATATATGTGCATATATGCACATATAATGTCTAAAAATAGATTATGTATACATTATATATGTGTGTATATAAATAGAGGGAGAGAGAATACATTATTGCTTTGTTGCTTATGAATATTGCACCCATTTTTCATGAGTTATGGTACATGATTTTTCATCATACATCATAACCATACATCATGATCAAATCATGTTTATCCCAGAGATGTAGGTTGGTTTAAAATTTTTAAAAATTAATAATAAAACGATTTTATTCACCATGAAACTGGATCAAACAAGGCAAAGTCTCTCATACCATGACAAATTATCTGTAATATTCAAGTAAAAGCACTACTCCTCTACTCATGAGGCTCAGTCTCCTCAAAACCTTTGCCTTTGTCCACTACGATCTCATCTAATAAAATAGAAAGAACACTTCTTCTCTGGTGAATCAAACTTACAGAGAAAGCATCAACACTGCCTTTGAGTCTTAAATCCACCTGAAAGAAATACACAAAAACATATGGGTGGATGAGAATTCGGCAGGCTCTTTCATTAGAAAATGGGTCTTTCTAAACACATTTGGACGGGGCACAAGGACTCAGCCTCTCTGAAGTGTGTGGTTGCAGTCCAGAATTGGCCAAAGGATCACGACAATTTTAACTAGGATAAAACCCTTCTTCAGCAGAAAACTCTCAGCGATCTCCCTATGGTTGAGAATACACAACCAAACCTGTTTTGTGTGTGTGTTTGCCTGGAGCACCCCTCAGCTCAATTCTACTCAGTCCTTTGACGCCACTGAACAGTTTCCTTTTATCATGCTGCCCACATGTACTCCAACCCATGCTGCGACAAATGAATGCTCAACTCTAAAGGCATATAAAATTCACCTGGTCAACTTTTAAAATTTTTTTTATTTTTTTAATGTTTTTTTATTTACTTTTGAGAGACAGAGAGAGACAGTGCCAGCAGGGGAGGGTGGGGGGGGCGGGACACAGAATCTGAAGCAGGCTCCAGGCTCTGAGCTAGCTGTCAGCCCAGAGCCTGAGGCGGGGCTCAAACCCAGAAACTGTGAGATCATGACCTGAGCCGAAGCCAGACAGCTTAACCAACTGAGCCACCCAGGTGTCCCTCAACTTTTTTTTTAAAGTGTACAATGTTAGGCACTACCCAGAAAAAGTGAAAGATGGAGCCAGGACTTCATTTTATTTTCTTTTAATTTTTAAAATGTCTCCAGGTAATTCCAATATGCAGAAAGGGTTGAGATCCCCAGTAAGAACCCACTAACTTGGCTTACCATTGCCTTGAACAAAATAGAGCACCTTAGGGTCTAGCCATTTTAATACTGATCAAAACTTTAAGCCAATGTAATGGAATTTTAGGCATCAATTAAGGCCTAACAGAAAAAAAAAAAAAGTCAACAACAACAACAACAAACCCCCACAATTTTGACTATAACAGAGCCTCTAGGGGGCCTTTGAACTCATGCAAAATAAGTGGTCCTCTTCTTAACTATTTATAATAGTAATTCTCTCATAGTTTAGTATGCTGGGAGTTTTTAAAAACTTATTCAGCCTCAAATATGTTTATGTTTTTATGTTTTGAGATTTTCCTAGACTAACTGGAACTCTGGACTATGCTAAAGAAACTGAGATTGAAGTTGGAGTGGTATATTTTTATGATACTTGGAAAATACATTTCCATTAATAGTAATCAGATTGTCAGTAGGAGCTTCTTATCCTTGTCAAGTATTAGCCTCTGTTCTATCTGTCAAATCTAATCCAGAAGCCCTACAGCCTTCATCTTTCCACCCCAATTCAATCTGATCTTTTAAATTTGGCCTCATGTAGACGCTTCCCCTTACCCAAACTGATAGTTTTTCTTCTCTATATTTCACCAAATTAGGGTTACCAGATAAATTACAGGACTGACAGTAAAATTTGACTTCAGATTAAGAAAAGTAATTTAGGGAATGCCTGGGTGGCTCAGTTGGTTAAACTTCCAACTCTTGATTGGTTCATGAAATCAAGACCTGTGTGGGACTTTGCACTGATGTTGCAGGGCCTGCTTGGGATTCTCTCTCTCCCTCTCTTTGCTCCTTCCACACTTGTGTTCTCTCTCTCTCTCTTTCTCAAACATAAATAAATAAACTTTTTAAACAAAGAGAAGTAATTTGGGACACACTTATACTGAAAAATTAGTCATTATTTATATGATATCAAATTTAACTGGGCATCCTATTTTTTTGTTTGTTTGTTTATTTTTGTTAAATCTGACAAATATATCCTGAAATGCAACAGAGTGTTTGGAAAATTTGTTTGGCCTTGGAATTACAGCAGAAAAAGAAAAAAGAAAAGAAAAAATAAGTGGTGTTATTTCTCACCTCAAAATTACAATAAATCAAGAAAAGAGGAATACCAATTTCTAACTTTTCATTAAAGACTTGAGGAGAAAATGGATAATAAAGCAATTTTAGTGGAAATCAGTGTGGGTGAGCATTAAAAAGATCACTTAAAAAGAAAAATTCAATTTTGAAAACATCATTATCTACATGGCATTTCTTTGCCATTAACTGCCTTTTCATTCAGTGATAATTTGCTGGGTTAAATGCAAAAGTCATCTGTTAACCAGGAAGATTTACTTTTAAAGTTAAGCCAAAATGAAAATAAGACTATGGAAATAAAATAGTATTTCATTCTACCTCAGCTTGTTTTGTACATGGACCCAGCACCAGATTTTGATACTTAATCACTTAAAGCTCATTAGGTTTTAGTTATTTTATTAAATAATTTTTCCAAAAATTAGATGTTTAGGCCTTAACCCCTCTTCAATTTTACATTTCTTTCTATAGTTTCAATGTGCCTTTTAGGGAGAGAGAAGAATTCCCAATAAGATCACAAATTACATGATGGCATAGAGTAACATTATTTTTACTTCTCCTTCCAACTTTAGCCCCATGATGCCACAAGCCCCCTGTCCTCTCACTAAGTACCATGGGTGGAATGCATTGTAGACGTGTACCTTTCTCAAAGAGTTTTAAAGAGAAGCTTCAACATTTCTGTATATAAGAAGGAAGAGACATCATGCTACGATTACAGTCAGTCCTGGGCATGCCACAGGCATGCTTGTCATTTAAAAAACAATACCCCCAGAAGACTTGTAGATGTACAAGAGATTTGTACAAGGGTATTTATAGCAGTGCTGTTTGTAATCGAAATAGAAACTAAACTAAAATTGCTAATAGTCATTAATAGTAGAATACATAAATCATCACCATGTATTCATATATTGAAATACTACAAAATGCTTGAATTTCATATACGCAAATAACATGGTCATAATGTCTATCAAAAATAAGCAAGGCATGTAGCATAATTCCACATATATAAGTCTCAAAAGTATGTGAAACAAAATAATATACTATTTAAGTTTACAAATAATGTAGTAAAACTATAAGAAGACAAGGGAATGAAAAACACAAAATCCAGATAATAGTCACCTCTGAGGGAAAGGAATAAACTGAGACCAGCAAAAGAGATACAATGGGCTACAAGGTAGTGATAATGGTCACTTTGTTAATATAGATGGCAGTGTTCACTCCATTATGATTCTGTATACCATCTATATTTTTTACTTTTATTATCACAATAATATTCATTATACAAACTAATAATAATAAGCAACTTTACCTTCCCAGGAAGCACATTTATTTATTTGTTTGCTTGCTTGTTTATTTATACACACATACCCACACATATATACACATATGGAGAAAGAGAGAGAGGGTGCATATATATAATATACTTAGTATGTTGATGTTTTGGGGCTTATTTTAGTAAACATATCCAAATTAACATTTGGATAGCTAGTAGAATCATAGGGGTTGAGGGAGGAATTTTAAAAGAGAAACCTGACTATATTCCTAATCTGAGCATGAGCAATAAAAAAGAAAGGGCTTGGGTTGAAGAAAAAATGACTGATGAAGTTTCAGAAAGTGGATGAGTTACTCTTAAACAAAATGAGAAAAGGGGATGATAGGGACAGGTTTCTAGAAAGTTAGAGAGCTCATAGTGAAACTCACAGCCAGGGTGGACCACTGAGAATAAAGGCTGGGAACTATGAAGCTTTAGTAGAATCGATGAAACAGATGAGATCTGCTAAGTAAAAATAGGATTGAGAAATTGCTATTATAATCAATTATAATGATACCAATCTACAATACTGTGAGATTTTTGCCCAGAGGTTTAGAAATAGAGTGGAAGACTTGTGATGGTTACTTGTGATGATGGTATCTGTGAGGGAGGTGTCTGTAGGTGAAATAATCAATTATAACATATATGTAGTGTTTGGAAAAAAGATTATCATTGAGAAAGGTAGAAAAGAGTCTCATTGAATGAAAAGATTGAAGGGTATGCATGAAGTAAAAGACCAAGTGTAGTGGAATAAGTTAAGAGCTCTAGAAGGATATGGCATCAGGCGTCATGCTCAGTGAGTAAAGCACTTAAGTTTTCAGTGGTAGAGCAGTTTGTACTTATGACAAGGTTCATGGTGTGATGTGGAAAGTGGGCAGTTGAAGTCATTTGGTAGGTAAGTTCATTGTCATTAAAGAGGGTAAGAGATGATGAAGCTAAAATCACCAGCACGAGAGTAATGTCATTCAGATTATGGTGTGACTAAGAATGAGGAAAAAAGTTTTGAGACTGCCAAGACCTTCAATCAAAGTAGGTGCTTTGCCAGAAATTAAGTAGAGCACAGGTGGTGTACTCAGCTTACAGAAGCCTCAAAGAATTGTGACATTTTACAGGAAAATGGAGGAACATTAACCTGCAAGTGCTGAGATCTTTAGTTAGATAACATAAGAACTCTTGTAAATAATTGTAAAGAATTCTCAAATCTAGAGAATTATCTGTAATTTTTTCAAGTTCATATAGTTGAATACTAATTCTTCATCAACCTGGTTTATAAATTCTAAGCTTCCTATAGAATATATTAAACAAATCAAAGTGCACTGTGGTGGTGTTGAAAATTGAGGGAAAGGAACTATAAGTAGATGCATAATATGTTTACATAACATCAAAGAAGTCCATCACTTAATGGTGACAGGGGCAAGAGTGTAAAAAGTTACTAGCAGGACAGTAGAAGTCAAGGTCAAGAATGAGGAGAATATTGAATGTTGACTATAAATGGAAATAGCTAATCAAGAGTCCAAATTAGACCACTCTTCAAATGATGATGAATAACATACCATCCACAGTTTTCCCAATACATGGATTCTGAGGCAGAGAATGCTCTTGGGAACAATACTTGTAACAAAATGAGGGAAGTCAAATTGGATGTAGGGAGAAGTTAAACTCTCATTCAGTTGCAACAAAGGTCCCCATCAATCCTACAGGGAGCTCCAGAACTGGAATATCCCTTCAACATTTTCCCAAATCTCCAGGAGGGCAGGACATTGTCCCCCACATTGACAAGTGATTAGAGGTGGGCCAACACCCAAGAGGGAGCATAATCTTGTGAAAGTCAGTTACGTTAGCCAAAGGGGATTCTAGAGAGGGACTCGTTGAGAGCAATCGACAACTAGTACTCCTACAGCTAAGCAAGTTGAGTATAAACTGTGGCATATCAATGCATCTGTACAGCCCACCCCTTGTGTTGCTCAGATTCATTTGCTTCATATACTAAGTTGACCACACTTTCTCCAAGTTTCTGGTTGGTTTCCACTTCTGAGGAAAGTTACAAGAAGATGGTTATTAGAATAAACTATAAACTCTGCCACTGCAGCAGAACTCAAGACCATAGCTGATACCCATTTTCTTCCTCCACTACCCATTCCAGATGGATCCCTGCAGTGCCAGTCCCTCACCCTTGGCTAGCATCTCGGCAATTTAGGTGTCCTGTCTTATAGAGAGACTCAGATCCTCATCCCTCGTGGAGCTAAATCTCCTGCTCGCCATGTTCTTCTCAGGCTGCTATGCTGTCCATTTACCATTACAATTATGCAGGGAAGACAAGCACTAGTAAATCACTGTGTGCCAAGCCTGCTACTGTTGATCAGACCCAGTCACCCCTGCGAAAGTGCAGTTCTCCAACTGTGAACTGCAACTGCAGTTTCAAATGTAATGGAACTCTTACTGTGTTCTTGGGTAAAAGTATCCCTCTATGGGAATCAGGACATCTAGACTCACAGAAGTACAAATTCACCAAAGAAATAACTGGAAATGATGGGAAGTGGGACTTGGTTCTTGATTCTTAGACCCATATATTTTACCAGTTGGGGTCACAGCACCATATATGGCCATGATTTAGGGTATAGACTGCTTCCTGGGGAATGGTGCTTCATCTTCCTAGGGTATCATCCAAGCTGTCACTTCAGCTTCACCTTTACAAAAAAAACCATTCTATTTATTTATTTTGAGGAGGTAGGAAGGGCAGAGAGAGAGGGAAAGAGAGAATCCCAGGCAGGCTCCTCCTTGTCAGCACAGAGTCTGATGCAGGGCTCAATTTCATGAACTGTGGAAGTCATCAACCTGAGCTGAAATCAAGAGTTGGACACTTAACCAACTGAGCTACCCAGGTGCCCCTAAAATACTTGATATTTATATCATGTCAGTAGCTTCTTGGAAGCGTGGTATGTGAGAAGACCAGAAGATCCTATAGTCATGCACCTGCTCTCATACTTCCTTTGCTTCTAAAACAGGTCTCTTGGGCTGAGGTGATACTATACAATATAACTTGGTAGTTCAAAAACTATGTAAGTTCTTAGATAACAGTGCTGACTGAGGCAACATGGCAGGAAAGGAAATTTATACTTGCAATATGTGTTCTTTCCAGATAAAACAAATTCCCTCCTCTTTCCAAGATGGTTTCATCAAGGGATAGGAGCAAAACAGGGGATCAGCATTAGTTTCTATTGCTAGTGGTTTGGATGTTCAGCAGTGTGGTAGTTAGATCACTGTTGGTGAGTGGAAGTCCATGCTGTTGGACACATGCATAGCCTCCCTACCTGCCACCATGGTTAATGTGTCCAGAGCTCATTGAATCAGCAGTGAGTTGGCCAAAGATAGTACTAAGTATCATCTGACAACTGACTCACTCTATCTACTTGGTTGTTTCTTACCTCTTATTTGGTGGATGCTCTCTTGCGGGCATGTGATACCAAAATCTGCACACTTCATGTCAATTACCATAGGTCCATCCTGTTTTCAAGTATAGGTTTTATTATTACTCATATATGGAAACAGATCAGAAGACAACTGCCATTGAAAGGATAGTTTGTTGTACTCACAGATCCCAAGGACAGGGGGTAGGTCACAACATGGGGAGTCACACAGGGAAGTACCTTAGTCAGGAGGCAGAGAGAGATGGGAAAACTGTAGCAAGAGCCTTTATTGGGGTTTCTGTGGGAAGAAGCTTAGAGAGGATAAGCAGATGAAATTGCAGGTAAGTTGTTTTCTATCTCTAGGAATTAACTGACCCTGGGAGGGACAGTCTCTCCAGGTCAGTACCAGGATATCAAAAAATCAAAAATACAGAATAATAAACCATGACTAATACAAATCCATGGCTTCTTCCCCATAGTTGTTTGTCCCTGAGTTTTCAACTTTTATACTTCCAGAACCCTAAAAAAAAAACCAAGCTATTCCCCACTGCTACCTCAAGCTTTTTACCTCAAGCTACTTCTCTCCACAGAAAGGGGATGATGAGGTACACTGGTAGAAACAGAGAGACTGGTTTATCTTCTCCCTGTTGGATCAGATATATCTTACCTAAATCTTATATTTGCCACTATTTCCTTATATGATTAACTTGATGTCATCAATATAATAGACCATCTACAGAATGTTCAGATGATCCAGGCTCTCTCAGACTAGATTATGACAGAGAATAGAGAAGTTAATATAGCCCTGAAGCAAAAAATAAATGCATACTGCTGGCTGTCCCACATTAATTCAAATTGCTTCTGTTGCTTCTTCTTGCTATGGGGAAAACAAAACAAAACAAAAATGGACTCACCAGACTAATTTACCTAAGATTATGTTGATCTGCTTTAGAATAGATACTATATCTAATATACCAGTTGCAGATGGGGTTACTATTTGCCTAAATTTGTGATAAGCTATTATCATGTGCCAAGCTATACCTATTTTTTTTTTTAAGATCAGACTAGTGAATTAAATAGACCACCATTCCTAAATCTTTTAGTTTTTTAAGGGTGATATTCTCTGATGTTTCTCCTGGGATATAAATATTTTTTAATTTATGATCTTGGCTGGGGGTGGGGCAAGGGTGGGAGGGAAGTGCATTTCAAAGTTTCCATTTGACCTACTCTACTCTTTTAGCTCTTGCCCCTCAGGACAAGAGACCAATGCAGGCATTCTGCCAACTACCAAATATATCCATTCTGATTGTATATTTGGGTACTGGAAAAACAACTATTAAATTAATGTGTGTGTGGACCCAGTGAGCTGGACCTAAGTCAAGATTCCATTTTTTAATCTAATGCACAAATGCCTCTCTAATTAAGAGGGGAAGTCTTCGTGATATTTGGATTCAAGATTATCAATCTCAACCTAAGCCTTATGTGCAACAGTCCTCAAAATATCTGAGTATTCCCTTTACCTACATGAATGGCCATAAGTTGCCTTAGGGAGATTATTACATACATGTATGGTATTACAAGATACTTCCTTATGAAGATCCAGCCTTTCCCTCAGTCAGTAATTCAATATTTAAAATAGGATGAGGTTCAAGTATTGGGCAAGAGATCATGATGTTTTATTGTATCTTGATTTTTTTGGGTTATATAAATTTTATAAATTGAGCAATACTGTTATTGGCTGCCTATTTATCTTACACCTAGGAATAGCATGTTCTATAATGTCTTCATAGTTTTGGGGTGCCTGGATGGCTCAATTGGTTGAGCATCCGACTTCAGCTCAGGTCATGATATAGTTCATGGGTTTGAGCCCTGCATCAGACTCTGTGCTGACAGCTTAGAGCCTGGAACCTGTTTTGGATTCTGTGTCTTCCTCTCTCTCTGCCCGTCCCCGACTTGTGCTCTCTCTCTTTGTCTCTTGAAAATAAATAAATATTAAAAAATATATGTTCATAGTTTTATGTAGGCCATATCCTGCTGGCTGTCCTTTTAGACCTTGCTACCAATTATGATGATTGCACCTACACTACCTCTAAGTTTTAGTTTTGCCTCCTGTTCTCCATTATTCTAAATCCACCATCCCCAGTGCTATCAGGGAGCCCAGTTCTATAATAGCGTCTCTGATATCACCCTTGGACTAAGAGATATTAATCAATGAACTACTCAGAAGTGCTAGAGACTGGTTCCCCCTTATTAGAGTATCTCTTATCAGTTTGGTAGGTGGAGTTTAATCCAGGTTCTCCCACAACAAGCTGGGATTTTCCAACTTTACATGGTGTACTTCCTTCAGCATGTTTATTTCTCCAAACCTCTTGGTCTCTTGCTCCACTGTCTACTACAGTAGTTCTAACATCTCTAATTTTTTATTGAGAGCATCCCTTTTTCAAACTTCCAAGAATGTTACAACAGTAACATTGTGTCTTAAAGTCCTCAACAGGGTAATAAATCTTAGATTATGAGACAGTGCTCCCATATTGATGAACTCTCTCTTACCCAAACTCATGTTTTCACCTCCCCACCTTGATCTTATGCTCAGAATCCTGTATATCTCCAGGTTCCTACTGGTACATGTTGGCTGGCCCATGTTGCCTAGTTCTGCAGTATTTCCTATTTGATGCGAAAATATCTCTGGCAGAGCAAGGTTATGTCTTGACCCTAGTTATTTTTCTGATGCTTACTAGGAGAGGTGGAGATAGATCCTGAAGGGGTGTGTATTATATTATGAGGCAAAGACTCTGCCTTGTCTTAAAACAGAGGAGGAATTCTAGACTTCAACAGGAAAAAGTGGGCTATCTCTATAGATTCATCATCCTAGGGAAGCTGGAGATTCAAGATTTCTGAGTACATTGACTCTGATATCTCCATTCCACATCTCAATGCCAAACACCTTTGCAGTCAAGGTCCAGAGCCAAGACCAAGTGGTCTTGCCAGAGTTAGAGATTCAAATTTCTCTGGAACTATTCTGACCTTATAATAAGATCTTGAGTTTTAGCCTCACTTTTTTTTTTTTTTCCTTCTAGTTTGAGATGAGAGTCTCTTTATATGCTGCTTAGGAGTCCCTCTGGCTTTCACACATCACCTTAAATTACTGATTAATTACCTCCTGCCTTTCATGGTCTTTTTCCAATATTACCCAGCAAAAACCAAGAGATTTCAAAGATTATTACTTTCTTTAGGCTTCTTCACATTTTCTAATTAAAAATTACATACACACACACACACACACACACACACACACATTCCTTTATAATATTTGTTTAAATAGGTGCTTAACTTCTGTAATAATGTTATAATTAAGGATATGTCAACATTTCCTCATTATAAGTAAATACAAACTTTTCTTCTTTCTCATCAACTCCCTCGAGTTAAATCACTAGAAGAGGAATTTTGTGGTCAAAATGATACATCTATCTTAAAAGCTTTTGGTGTATATTGTCAAATATGTTTCAGAAATGTTAGACTAGTTTACACTTTCACAAGTGAATGAGACACCTGTATCCCCTAAACCATCCCAACTTTTGTATTATCACTTGTGGTGATTTCTGTTAATATGCCAAGATAAAAAGGCATTTCCTTTTTCATTTTAAATATTTTGAATTTGAAATATGTTATTGGCTAGGTATGCTTTTCTTCTGTTAGTTGGATACCTGAATTATTCAGAAAGGTCAAGAATGATGCTCAAAACAATAAAGGTCAACTGGTGCAGTGTTTACAAGCTGTCTCTGAGTATTTGTGTGCTCTGATACTGAGAAACTCCAGGGATTGGAGGGAGGGAGCCATCTTGGGAAGGAGAAGCCATGCTGTGGAGGAAGGGAGAGAGGCAGAGAACTCTACTGGCAACCCCTCCTCTTCACAAACACACCCACTTTGTTTCAAGAAGTGTCTACATTTATTTTTATTTTATTTATTTGGCATCTCCTTAAGATTCTTTTAGGTGAAAGGCCAAGTAAGCCACTTTGAAAACCACTATTTCTTGCCCAATCTTCCAGTGTTTTAGATGATGAGGAAACTGAATCTCAGAAAAGCTGGTGGCCTCTAGCAGCCAAGACCAGCACCTTGAGCTGGTGCCTTCAAGGCAGGTGATCGATCACCTTCACTCAACTGCTTCAAGATGTTTTCTTTTTCTGATTTCCCAGCCAGAAAACAGTACAAGGTGATTCAAGTGTAAAAAGTGTCAAAACTTTCTCCTTAAACTTTCTCCAGTTACTGCCCTCAGGACTCTTTTAAGTGTGACTCTTAAAATAAGACCTTCACTATTAGTCACCTTGTCCAGCTGGCCTTTGCTCTACATTCTGTGGCTCTCGGATAGAAGCAACCTGATCATGTGGATGTCTATAAATGCATTATTTTAAATGAAAGATAAGAGATTAAATAAACTGCCTTCGTTTTCTATCAGTTATGCACTGGGATTCACATTTTCTCTTATCTCTTCTAAATATATGAATGATAATATTTTCTCAATAGTGGTTAGTGCATAATTTACCAAATCATAATTTACTGATTCAATTTGGATTAGAAAAACATTGTCTTAGTTATTCAGTCCTTGATTATTATCAGAGCTGAGATACATTTATGTTTCATATTTTACATATTTTGGCAATTGTTTTCAGCTCAAGTACTTTTTTGCCCTAAAGCAGCTTCAAGAGAGTATAATTTTAAACATCAAAAAGGGAATAATGAGACTTTACTTGAACTCTGAACCTTAAGGTCTACCAACAAGTTTTGCACTCTAAAAAAAAAAAAAAACAACAACAAAAAACCTTAATTATTTCCAGTTTTTCTACTACTAGCTCTTTATCTTATTTAATGTTTCATATCCTATGATCTATAACTACCCCTTACAATAGTACCTTCTATGTGCTTAGAAATGTATCTGGAGGGGTGCTGGGGTGATTCAGTCAGTTAAGTGTCCAACTTTGGCTGAGGTCATGATCTCACAGTTTGTGGGTTCAAACCCCACATCGGGCTGTGTGCTGACACCCTGGAACCTGGAGCCTGCTTCAGATTCTGTGTCTCCTTCTCTCTCTGCCCCTCTCCCCTCTCAAAAATAAATAAACATTAAAAATTTTTTTGAAAAGAAATGTATCTGCATTACCCCCATCTAGTCCTCATAGTAACAAATATTTAGGTGGATTAGGGTCTGTTACTATGTCCATTTCACAGATGCAGAAACAGTCTTAAAGAGGTTTAGTGTCAAATAAGGCTTTAAATTATGATTCATCGGTTTCTGGAATTCAGGTTTTCATACAGCACGGTTTATGCCTCCCAGAGTATAGAAAGAAGTTCCACAATTGTGCCTATGATTGAAACTTAACTTCTGTGGTCTTTCCAAGCACTCCAATACATATCTCAAATTATAAAAATTTTACTAGACATATAATAAAATATACTTTATACTAACAACTGAACTTCTCAAGACCCAGCAAGCTGAAAACATCCTGTTACAAATAAAAATACTAAGTTTTCTCAGATCCTTTAACATTCAGTAATTCACTTGTGCATTGAAATGAAAGTACAAAATCATAATAGTTTGGTTTATAAAATCCTATCAATTCTACAGATGATTTTGAAAAAAAATCATTAAATGATGAGGATTCATTTGGGTCCAATAACTGTGTTTTGGTAATATTTATGATTTAAAAAGGGAGAGCAGAGTGAGAGATGTTGACAAGGTGTTACTATCACTTATGGAAAATGAAAATGATCTAGAATTCAGTTTCACATTTTATATGTTGCAACACTGGGATATGAAACTATGAGGTATTTCAATCATCTTACATTTTTATATGATTGGGAAAGAATTTGAACTCCTCCTCAAATGTATCTCACTGACAAAATTTTTGTGAGATGACAGATAGGTTTCTTTGTTTATCAGTTTGGAAAAAAAACCCTACAGCTTAAATACATTTGCTTAAGATCAACACAGAACACAGATCAGGTTACAAAGAAGTAAAGTGAGGTTATACTTTAGTGTAACATTGCAATCCATTAGCCTCATTGTTATGTCAGTTGCCATTTTCATTGGGCGGTTCTGCAATTGCAAATTTTTACCAGCTACTGATTAGCAAAGTTTCTCTTGCACATCAATGTCTTAGTCTAAATTTTTAAGAGATGGGTCTGATTGACCTAGCTCACCTTTTGATGCCAGGGCATAGGTCTCCTATGACAAATGTGATTTGTGCTGACATCACAGCATGTGACTAGCAGGATTGCTGACAGAAGAGTAGTGGCTCCTGAATTGCTCTTATTGGTCACCAGAGCAGCCCTGGGTCCAGCTATCTTAAGATCTCTGCCTGTTTATTTCTAGATTTTGTTTTGAGATTTCACTGGAAACTTACAATAAAGCTCAAGTTTTATCTGAACTAGTTTGAGTAGGTTTCTGTTCCTTAGAAACAAAGAGCCTATTCTAGTACAGTTTCTAACAACCTTGTCAAAATTTATCACTTCCACTTTTCATGTCTTAAAATATATAGTGTAACTAATATACATTATTCCATCTTTGAAAAATATTCTTTTTTTGGAGTAAGTCTAAAATGAAAATAAAATATAGTCCAATTTTATGAAAATAGGCAGCGACTCCAATAGATAAGAAATGAACAAATGAGGGCACTTATCAGAATTAAGAAGTAGAAAAAAGTGAGGGAGGGAAGGAAAGAGAACTGGGTTTCCCTTTGCTTTGCTTTCCCAAATATTTAGGTGTTAGATAGGAAAGCTGGTCTAAATTTAAATACAATATGGCAGTTAAGTGGATATCCCCAAAGCTAGACTGCTTAGGTTCAAATCTAGCTTTGCTAAAGTTAGTCTGTGAAACCAGTCTCCCAGTGCCTCAGTCTCTCATCCTTAAATTCAGTGGAATAACTTTCAGTTTTTAATGACTTAGGCACTATAAAAATAGACTAAAACTTGTGTGTTCATAGTAACTTAACAGATATATAACTCCAGTGGGCATTTATTATATCCTTGTGATTGGACAAAGATAGGACAAATAACCCTCGATAACTTTGTGAATTGGCTCTGGAGTCTGAAGATAATAAGACTGAAGCCTCTTTTTCAGTGGTCCAAGATGGTATAGACCCTCTACACCTCAGTTTGGGAATCACAATAGGCCTAGACCATAAGACAGGTGTCCTTCTTCCATCAGAAAATCTTATAATCTCAAATCTTTTACTCTCTTTCCCTTGAGGGACCTCCACTTGAGAGTCCAATATGCTTTTGGATTGAATAGTAGCTGGGCTAAAAGTGTGTGCAATGATTCATGACAGGTAGCATTTTTACTTTTGTCCCAAGGTCTCCTTTTGGTAGGTGCTACAAATCTATAATCTAGAATTGCATAGATTCTTAACGGTGGCTTGCAAACCTTGTCTGCCTTTAGGGTTCTAGACTCTAAATCTTTAGCTGGGACCCTACCACCTTGATTGGTGAACATAAGACTTTTGGTCACTTCTTGGCTGCCTAGGTTCAATCCCAGTACTCTGGTGATTTAAGGGAGGTACATGGTGTACTCCAATGCAAGACTGGTTTCAAACATCTGGAGTTTACTGTCTGGACTTCTATTCCCTTGTCAGCTATAGTTCTTTGCCTAACCTTTTGGTTGGGTTTACTTGGTCCTGGGCTCTTGATTCCTGCTACCCACAGTCCTGGTGTTACCATACCCAACACATGCTTCTTTAGAAACAGCAGACCGGATGGGTATCAGAACAGGAGCTAGAACTAATGTTTACAGAGTGACTACTAAGTTTAGGAGCTACACTGGACACTACAAGTGTGTGTTTATGCTCAGTCCTTATGAAAAACTGTAAAATAAAGATTACAAATCCCATTGTACAAATGAGAAAACTGAGGCTCAGAAATCATATATAACTTGCTAGAAAAAGCATACAATCAATGAACAGTGTAATTTCTGGCTCCTCATCACCACTGAACGTAATTGTATCTATCACATACCAGTAGTAGCTGGATGTTTGCCTTCAACCTTGGCTGGCTTTCCTTCACTTCTTTGTGGAGAGAGCTGCCCATGTGGTTACTTATTTATTTATTTATTTTTCTGAAAAATCTCAGCTATTACAGTGAATCAGAGTTTCTTAGAACCAACCACTCTCTGGGACCATATTATACAGATTCTTCCTGAACTTCTTGACTTTCAATTGAGTCAGAAGGTGAAATAGCATAATGGCTAATACACAAGCTTTGGGGCTAGACAAATGTGGAGTTAAGACCTGACATCAGCACGAACTGATGTGTAGCTTGGGTCTAATTACTTAGTATGTGGATATGAGACTGTGCATATCAAGCTTTAAACAGGATCTGAGAAGTGATGCAGAGTAAGTGTTCATTAAACACTAAGTACACCTGTACTACTATTTAATAATTACCCATTATTATTATGTTCTTCCAATGCACTCTCTCAATCCTGTGTTCTGAACTGAGAGGTCAAGCAAAGCAAAAGGCAAGTAAACTTTAAGTAAGTGGCATAAAAACTCAAGACTTGGAACAATACTTTTCTCTTTTCTTCAAGATCTTGTTCTCAACTGCCTGGCCAGAAAGGAAAACACACAGGAATAGAAGGTTCCTGCCTCTTAGAAGGGAGGAAAAAATGGTCACACTCCAGTTCTTTTCTGAGAATTCAATTGGTCTGCTATAGTAAGTACTGCCTTTGAAACTAGGGAAAGAGTTAGAGGAGTTTTGATACAGAGGTTGTGTGGAACCAGATTAATGAATGAAAGGTGAGCCAGGATTTGCTAATGAAATGCAAAACCTTTCCCTCTAGATCATTGATCCCCCTGGCTGGGTTGTCATGATATTTCATACCTTAATAGCTTAACCACAGTGCTGGGGGCACTTTGCACTGCATGGTTTTCAAGCAGACACTAGTCCAAAAATACTTTCAAAAATTAACTGCATATTCTCTTAATGGCTAAATGAGTAACTGAATAAGCCTCTTGAAATGATTTAGCCCCCTATTTGTTCTGTAAAACTAGCCCCTTTCTTAATATTGACTGCTGATAGCTTCACCAGTGAATGGTGAGTACAAGAAACTGACAAACAATTTTATGTGCAAGTCAGTTGACCTGCACTGCGGTCATCCCAGTGTTATGTGACCTGAAGCAGATCATTTAGTGTCTCTGCCCTCTGTTTTCTTTTCCATAAAACAAGCATCTTAATGGTATCATTTGTGTGGTTTTACTGTTAACAAATCACTCTCTGATGCATTAACTCGGTTTATATAACAGTCCCCTCCTCGCCTACCTCCTTAGGTTGCTGTGGAGATAAAACAAGTTAATAGGTATGAAAAGCTTTTGAAACATTAAAGAGGCTAGTGAAATGCATGTAGTCATACTGGTTTCACAGTATAATTAGTACATAGAGAAACCATGTTTCCATTGTTTAAATAGACAATGTTTTAAACCATTAACATAGACCTCCATTGAATTATTTTAGCGACTGAGCATTTAATGGCCGCTGCTGAGTTCATAAACCAGCTACCTCTCTGTAACACACAAGGGAGGGTCACCAATAGGGGAGAGCCTCTTTAGCTCCATGCCAGTTGTAGCCTCTGATTGGCTCATTCCAAACAAGGACAGTTTATAGCTGTTATTCCAAGAAACCCACACAATGCCAAACTGCTTTTCCTTTTACACTTCCTACTGGTGTAGTATATACTAACCTTTTGCCAACCATTCATAAACTACAAAGCCACACACATCTGAGTACCTATTTTGAGATATTCTAAGAATATGCAATCTTTAAAACATCTCGTTTTTCCATTCTCACTTTTCTCTGTAAGCACATGATTTCAAAGCATTTACATAATGAAAAAAAAGCATTTGAAAAGCACATAATTGTGAGGTTTTTTTTTTTTTAAATGGCATAAAATGCTATTTGAAAAGTCATAGACTCAGGAAAGCAGCAAGCTATTTTTGCTTTAATTTAAAAACTTGCAGATCTAAAAAAATGTTTTAACCACACAGTAGAGCAGTGTTAAGTAATCAATGTCAATTTTGGCAGGCATTAAATGAATTACTGCCATACTTTCTTATTTATTGTCATTTAAAATACTCTTTTAAATTAATAAAGGGAAATTGTTACAGGAAAGAAATCTATACATAAGACTATTTAAATTAGCCAATTGGTATGTTCCATTTAAAAAAATGAATGGCTTTGTATTTTAAAAATTCAATAATAATACATACTACATTTAATATAATAATTTTTGAAATAGAATTCACACTTCTGGACTCCAGAATATCACTAGTGAAAATTCATAAAGCTATATTTTTGACTCCTAAGAGCTTTCATTGAAACCACTCAGCTAGTGAACAGGAACTTGTTGAAGACATTTTTAAGTGAAATATAGAGCTATAACACTAAGAATATGTGAAAAAAACGCTCTGAAGCTTAAAGCAGGCAAATGATTGACCCCTCCACTCAGTTCCTTCTTCACCACATAGAGCCAAACCACATAGAATGGCTTCTCTGAAAGCTTACATATAATGAATGTGAGTAGTCACCTTCATGTTTAGACTCACAAGATTTAGTCTACGCCTCTAAGTGAAATTTATTTATTTATTGAAATAGATACATTTAAATCTGAAGATTATGTTAAAGTTTATAAAATAAGTAAGCTTTTACAATTATATAACAGATTTAAGAATGGCAAAACTCTTCATTTATTTATAGTAATCTGGGATGTTAATTTTCAATAGACTAAAAAGAACACCACATTAAAAATTAAATAGCACAGATCAATGCAAAAGATCTATTTCTTTTTTGAGAAAGAATAGAATGTGTGTGGAGACAATGCTAAAATTAAGTCTTAGAAATTAATACAAGTTGATTTTAACTGCTAAGTTGCTATATTCTAAAATGACTAAGAGGCAAAGAGAATGGATCTTTAAGTATAAATTCATGATTCCTTAAGAAAATTCAAACATTTTCTTCTTACTTTATATACTTTATTTTAGTAATTTGATCATTTCATAACATTTTTAAACATCTTATATTCAACTCAAACTTTTTGCTCTTTTCAAGACTCATTTACCAGGTAAGTCCTGTTAAAGGTCTTATGGTATCTAAAAATCATCATCTATTCATCAAAATCCTCATCTTCATTATTGTAACCTCCTTCTACCCAAGTCAGAAATCTTGGAGTTAACCTATATACCTCTCTTTCCTTTTTTTTTTTTTTTTTGCGGTATCAATAAAGCCATTTTGATTTATATTCCAAATCTAGTCTATATAAAGCTCTCAGTTTCCCTTGCCTGAAACACTGCAGTAGGCTTGTGAACTGTAATAGGAAGAGCCCAAGAATGACTGGCAGCCATTTGATGGAAGGATGTAGAGGAAACAGTCTCTCATTGAACTAACACCTGCAAAGTTCTCTCTAAGCGAGGAAAAGCAGCATATCTCATTAAAGAGCTCATACTAGAATAGTTCTGCATAGGTAAAGCAAGGAGACCAGGGATGAATTGATAAATACATTAAGCCCAAAAGATCAGAAGTATTTTTTCACTACTGAATCTCTAATGCCTAGAATAGTACTCAGCAATTCATAGGCACTCAGTACATATTTGTGATATTAATGAAGAAATGAATGAAGCTCAGGAGCTAAAAGACTCTAATGGGCCTTGCAGGCTTTCTTAATAGTTGGATATCATTCAAAGGACAATGGAAAGCCATTAAAAGGTCTGAAGCTGTAGAGTGACATAATCAAATCTAAGGTTTAGAAATATCATTCTGGCTACTATATGAAGAAAAGATGGATGGAGGAAGCAAGAATCTATGGAAGGAGACTAAGTGGATGCTTCACTAGACAAAGTAAGAGAGAAATACTAGAGGCTTGAACTAGGAAGCTGAAATAAGGATACCCATAAGTAGATATTTGAGGGATGTAGAGGATATCAATCCCTAGGATTTAAAGATTAATGAAGTAATAGAAGATGGGTGGTAGAAGATAGGAAGGAAGCAAGGATGATGATTTATATCTTTGGCAACTAGCTGAAAAGTTAACTGGAACATGTGACATGGAACAAGAAAGTCTTGTTTGCTACTAAATTTGTTTCTTTTCCCCAAGGATGTGCATTACTGTGTTAAAGAAATGTTGAATGTGCTACATTAAAAAGACATGTTTGGAAGGCAGATGGATATAGGGGCCTGGCACTCAGTAAAGCAATATCAGATATAAATATAGATTCAGGAGTTACTCTTAAAGATGAGATCAAGATAATGAAAGATATACCAGACAATGAGAGGGTGAAAAGAGAGTAAAGTGCTATCTTGGATTTGAACATGAGGATAAAAGAGATGGAATGGAGAAGAGGAATCCATAAAGCAAGAAAAGAAGAGACATGAAGAAGAAGAAGAAGAAGAAGAAGAAGAAGAAGAAGAAGAAGAAGAAGAAGGAGAAGGAGAAGAAGAAGAAGAAGGAGAAAGAGGAGGAGAAGAAGAAGAAGAAGAGAGAAGAAGAGGAGGAGGAAGAAGCAGCAGCAGCAGAAGCAGCAGCAGCAACAAGAGGAGGAGGAAAAGGAGGAAAAGAAAGAAGGAGTAGAACAGCTATGTGCTAATAAAGTAATAATGGAAAGTATTACAATATGAAGTAGGGTCAGTAAAGGATACAAAGAAAAATGCCTATTGGTTGATTTTGAAACAAGTAGGTCATCTATAATCTTGGTGAGAGTAGTTTCAATAAAAATTTTCATGTGAAACCAGATAGTGGTAAGCTAAAAAGTTAGTGGGAGGTGAGAAAGTGACAAAATGGATGTCAACAACTTTTTCAAAAAGTTTGCTTACAAAAGGGAAGAGAGAGAACAAGTAGAGCTAGAAGAGTGTGAGATCCAGGAAGGGCTTTCTTTAGATTTTGTCTCAACGATAATAAAGACTTAAACATGTTTAAATATTGGTGGAACCAGTAGATAATCAGTGGTTACAGATTTAAGAGCAAAAAGAGGAAATAGATAAAACCTCTGATTAGCCAAGATGAATCAGAACCCAAATCCAAGGAGAAAGCTTAGCTTTGGTCAGAAAGTGGAATATCTCTCTATAATAATAGGAGAGAAAGAAGAAAAACAGAGAGTGAATGCAGGACAGATAGGAAATGGCTTCTCTATTCCTTGTAAAGTCATATTCAAGTTAGAGTTTGAGATAAGAAAGGAGAAAGTTTGAAGAAAGTGAGAAGAGTTTGAAATTGCTCTTGTGGGGATGGGAGAAGAAGGGGAGAAGAATATTAGAAAGTATCTTTTGGCACTGAAACTCCATTGAAATTGAGACCATGCATTTTATGGGCAAATTCAAGATACTGTATAATTTTTATTCCAGTAGTACTTATCAACCTGGATATGGACAAAGGGAAGATACACAGTTAGATTTATCTAACTTTTTATTTTTCCAGGTAGGTGTGACAGAACAGAAAGAGGGCAAGAAGACTGAAGATCATGACAATAGGGATAGAGCTTCAGGTTCCAAACAAGGTACCAGGATTTTTATTTGTTTGTTTTGTTTATTTGTTTGTTTATTTATTTTTGAGGGACTAATGAGAAATGGTGCAAAGGGGGCCTTGGGATCTTAGATACTGGTCACTGTACTAGCCTTCAACATATATTATTCCACTTGTGAGCTACAACAAACTTCTGTTGTCAACCCAAATATGACCTTCATTTTACAAATTAAAAAGGTTGAAAATCTTAAAACAGAGGCATTACACATCCACAGCCATAGGACCTAGTAGAACTAGGATTCAACAAAAATAAAAACTAAGGTCTAGCAGACCCCAAGACCCAGGTATTAAACATATGCCACAGTGAAAAGTAGTGAGTAGAGAATTCTTTCCTTGTAAAATTCTGTCTTTAGAAAATATACAAACAAGAGAACGCAAAGAGGAATCAGAATGATAAAATGCATAGGTCAGGATTGAGGATATTATTAATTCCAAATGGGGTACAGTAGTTCCCCCTTATCTGCAGTTTCACTTTTGTTGGTTTAAGTCACCTGTGGTCAACTGTGATCTGGAAGCAGATAATCTTCCCTCTGATTTAATGTCAGAAAATCAATATTAGCCTACCACTACATCACAACAACATTCACCTCACTTCATCTCATCAGGCAGGCATTCTGTCACCTCATCATCATAAGAAAGGTGAGCACACTGGAAAAACAGTGTGGAGGTTCCTCAAAAAATTAACAATAGAACTCCCCTATGACCCAGCAATAGCACTGCTAGGAATTTACCCAAGGGATACAGGAGTGCTGATACATAGGGGCACATGTACCCCAATGTTCATAGCAGCACTTTCAACAATAGCCAAATCATGGAAAGAGCCTAAATGTCCATCACCTGATGAATGGATCAAGAAGATGTGGTATATATACACAATGGAGTACTACATGGCAATGAGAAAGAATGAAATCTGGCTATTTGTAGCAACATGGATGGAACTCGAGGGTGTTACTTTAAGTGAAATAAATCAGGCAGAGAAGGACAGATACCATATGTTTTCATTCATATGTGGAACAGGAGAAACTTAACAGAGGACCATGGGGGAGGGGAAGGGAAAAACTAGTTAAGGAGAGGGAGGGAGGCAAACCATAAGAGACTCTTAAATATTGAGAACAGACTGAGGGTTGATGGGGTTGGGGAAGAGGGGAAAAAGGAGATGGGCATGGAGGAGGATACTTATTAGAATGAGCACTGGGTGTTATATGGAAACCAACTTGACAATAAACTATAAAAGAAAAAAAAAAAAGAAAGGTGAGCACAGTGCAATAAGATATTTTGAGAGAAAGACCATGTTCACATAACTTATATTATAGCATATTGTTATAATTGTTCCATTTTACTATTAGTTATTGTTGTTAATCTCTTACTGTGCCTCATTTATCAATCAAACTTTATCACAGATATGTACATATAAGAAAAAACACAGTATATATAGGCAATTTTAGACATTCACTTGGGGGGGGGGGGCTTAGAATGTATCCCTGTGGATAAGGAGAGACCACTATATTTTTAAACAATATTTGGCTGCTGTGTAAGACCTTAGAGGATCCAAAGAAGTTTCATAAATTTTATCTCAATAATCAAAACAATTTTTTGAAGTAGGGTTTTTTTTTTATCATTTTGATTTTATGAGTTCCAAGAAGCTAAAAAATTTACACAGCTTACTTACCAGTGGAGTCTGCCTTTTCATTTATGCTTGTTAAAGCCCTTGAAAAACTCAAAATTATTATAGATATGTTATTAGCAATTTTATACTCATCCATGAGCTTGATACAGTGAAAAGGTTGAGTGAATCTCAATACTTTTTTATTATTTCAATTTTGAGACTATCAGGAAAACATATTCAGGATTGGAATAAATTATTTTGAGGTTTTGGTGAGAAAATTTGCTTACTTCATATAAATCAGATGGGTTTAGCACTGGAAAATAGTCCAACATCTCTCTCATTGGAGATTTGGCTACTTTTCATTCCCTTTCTGTGTAGAAATCAAATTTAAGATTCTTGCAGATTGTTTTCATTCTGAAAGGATCTGACTCAAGCTTGTCCACTCCCCTCTGCCTCAAGACACTTCCATTGTCTTTTCACTGAGCAAATAGAGGAACATAAAAGTAAATGTATAGAGAAAAATAAATATAGATGTGTAAGTTTCTGGAAAAGTACAGAGTATATACAAACCAGGAAAGGAGATAGAAGGAAAATAAAAAAAGCTGCCTGAGTGAGCAACATGTTACTTCCTCTGCCAAATACTTTGGCTTTATTCATGATTTCTTTTCTTCCTTCCCTGTAGGTGGTCTTCTCGTCCTAGGTATAGGAAGATTACTGTAATCGTGTGTACCATTCCTTAGACCTGAGACACTTTTGACACATGCTATTCCATCAGTGTTACTGAAATGGTTTAATCAGGCATTAAAATAAAGCTTGGTTTTCATTAATTGAATTTAAAGAACCAATATGATCTAAGAGAATCACAATATTAGTTTGTTGCCTGAAAAAAAATTGTTGAGCTTTAGAAAGAAGCAAAGATAGAACATTTAGAAAAATTATTATGAAAAAAATAATACATTTATTTATCTGTTTCAATGAGAAACAGAAATTATGGCAAATGAGAAAATGAGAAGGTTAAGAACTTGACAAATAATGAAGACAGAAATCCATCATGTTAAAAATCTAATATCATGCTAATTCCTGGATTATGTTTACATAATTTGGGGGTAAGATTTTAGTCTTGATTTAAGTAAGGCTGTTGGCATACATATTCTAATGCTTTACCTATTAGTAGTTGATTAAAAAGAAGAAAGGAGTAAGAGAGAGAAAGAGTGAGAAGAAGGAGAGGATGTAGGGAAGTTGGAGGAAATGAGGAGGAAGAGATTAAGAGGGAAAAGAAGGAAAAAAAGCAAAAATAACAGCACTAAACGATTTAAATTTTCTCCTTAAAGTAAGTTAGTTAGTCAGTCAGTCATGGTTCCCAAAGAGAGCAAAAGGCAGTCTGACTTAGATATGGGTGAAAAAAAAGTTAAATGAAATCACTACAATGTATATCTGTTAGCCAGAAATTAAGGCCATCACCATAATTTAAGGTACTTTCTCAATGTTCATATAAGCACATGTAGCCTATCTCTGTCATGGAGGCTCTCAGTAGTTTTGATAATACAAACAGGCAGGGTTCTTGTTGTTGTTGTTGTTGTTGTTGTTAAAGCCAAGTCTGTTTTCTTCTATAGACTGATGCTAAAATCTGGATCACTGAAGTTTATTTCTATTTCCACAAAGATGTCTCCATAACAAAACTATTCTACCTCACTATAGAAATCTGCTCTCATCATTTGCTTATGGAAATTTCTTTATAAAGGATAAATCCATAGTATCAATACAGGAATTTCTTGTCTTATTGTGTTTCAGTTTGTTGTGCTTCACAGATACTAAGTATTTTTGGCAGAAGCTTTGTGGTAGCCTGTGTTGCACAAGTCTATCAGCATCACTTTTCCAACAGTAACTGCTCACTTCATTTTGATAATTCTCAACATATTTCCAACTTTTTCATTATATTTGCTATGGTGATCTGTGACCAGTGATCTTTATGTTATGACTGGAGACTCAAGATGTGACTGAACTGCTGTAATCTCATGGCAAAACTTTAACAGATGAGGAATCTCTTCTCATGGATGAGTGAAGAAAGTAGTTTCTTAAGATGGAATCTATTCCTGGTGAGATGCCATGAAGGCTGTTGAAATGACAATGGAAGATTTAGAATATCACTTAAGTTTAGTTGATAAAGCAGAAGCAGAGTTTGAGAGGATTGACTCCAATTCTGAAAGTTCTATGTGGATAAAATCCTGTCAATCAGTATCATGTGTTATAGAGAAATCATTTGTGAGAGGAAGAATCATTGATACAGCAAACTTCATTGTCTTATTTTGAGAAATTGCCACAGCCACCCCCACCTTTAGCAACCACCACCCTAGTCAGTCAGCAGCTGTCTACATTAGGCAAGATCCTACACCCCTACACCAGCAAAAAGATTATGCAGAGGGTTCACATGATGGTTAGTAATTTTTTTTACTAATAATGTATTCAGTTAAAATTTGTGCATTTGTAGTCATAATGCTATTTTATACTTAATAGATGACTGTATAATGTAATCACAAATTTTATATACACTGAAAAACCAAAAATTTCATTGACTCACGTTATAGCAGTATTTGTTTAATTGTGGTGGCCTGGAACCTGCAGTATCTCCAAGGTTTTTATTGTCCACATTCAGGCATTTGATTCCCAAGTTACTGAGTTACTGACTTTGTATTGATAACAGTTTAAGGAATAAGACAAGGATCAATGTCTACTATTTCATGATTTAGAAGTGAATTTGAAATTCATTCTCAAAATGTCTTTCCATTTAAACCATCCTAATCAATTCTGACAAAAAATCTTATTGATATTTTCCACCCATTCATCAAACTGCCTAATGTTTATCAAACAACTTAAAGATCCAGGAAATTTTAAGGAGAAAAGGGTTAGAAAAAGGATATTGATATGAAATATCTCTTTTTTCTTTTACTTTATTCAAATGAAATTTTGTAGCTTACTGCCCTACAGGCCACCTGGAGATTATTTAATAAATAATTACATGTTGCACCACTCAGTAGATGAATAAAACAAAATTCTGTACTGAAGGAACTGTTTAGGTGGAACATGAGCAAATTTATTGGTATAACAGTGAGGTAAGTACTAACCAAGGAATGGAACAAAGAAAAGAAAATAATAGCAAACCCTATCTCCTACAGGAAGGAGATAGCCTTTGAATTGAATCTTAAAAGGTAGACATTCATTCAAGAATGAGAGGAGAAAGAAAAACTTTCACATCAGAGAGAAAGAGCATAAAAAATATTTTAGGAAAGGTTTTCAGAATGTAGCAATTTCATTGGACCAGAACACAAGCTATTAAATGGGTACTATGGAAATAATCCCAGAAATGCAAGGTAAGGATCCAACAGGAAAGGCATTCTATGAGATGTCAAGGAGTTTAGACTCCAACTGTGTCAATAAAGGTGCCTTTAGATTGGTCTTTAAGATCCTTTACCAACCATGTAAAAGATAGACCAAAAGTAAAAAAGAATGGAACAGAAATAACAAGAAATTTCAAAAGGTAACTAAAGATGGTGACCTAAAAAAAGGCAGTGACACTGTGTTTGGAAAGTAAAGAACAAATATAAGATATATTAAGGGGGCAGAAATATTGAGACTTTGTTACTGATCAGACAGGGGAAGGGAGGGCAAGATTAAGGAATCTAGAATGATTTCAAGGTTTCTGATTTAGGCGACATGTTAAAGTATGATGTTAATCACTGAGAAGGGGAAATACAGCTAATAAATGAGTTTGGAACAAAGGTTGGAAGTTATATAGGTAAGGCTCAGGATATTTTGAGTTTGAGATGACAATAGGATCAATGTATAAATGTCCAATAAACACAGAGACAGGAGTTGAAATCAAGAAGAGAAATTCAGACTAGAGATAGAGATTAGAGAGTTATATACAAGTGGTCGGTTATTGAACCCAAGATTGACTATGGGGTTCAGTAAGAGTATGAAGAAAAGAGAGGTAATGCTGGAAACTAAGAAAAAAGAAAAGTATTTTGGACAATAAGAAAAGAATAGCAGGAAAAGAAAGCACAAAGAAAGATCTAGCTCTTATACCAGAAGGGAAGGAGTTGGGTCTAGACAGTAAGATTTTCCTTGACTGGAACAAGATCTCCATCTTATCCTGAGACATAAGAGAAAGCTGGACTCAGATATTTATAGATATGGTGACAAAGTTGAGAAAGATAGGATGGACTGTTTCATGTATGGTAAGAAGTAAAACTTTTTTCTGAAAGTTATGACATATGAATTGAATGGTTATGCTGTTAATACAGTAAAGGGTTAGAATGTTGCTATAAGAGACTGAGGAAACTTATCAATGAATAGAGGGAAATAAAAGCCTTGCTGTTGTTGAAGAAAATATGTTTTTGAATGCTATGTCATGCATGCTTGTGTGTCTTAGTGAAGGGAAAAGTTTACAGTTGCTTGGATGCAGAAAATGGTAGTAAAAAAATAGCCAGGAAATTAAGAGTTTTGTCAAGAAACCACTGAAGTATAATATTGATTCAGAGCCTAAGCTGGTTTGCAAAAGATATGCAAAATCATAATTGAGTAAAAATGAAGGGGTCAAGGTACTTGATGTCTTGCTGAAGCCACAGAGCAAGTGTTAAGGAATAAAGGAGATTCGATATTAATGTTTAGAAGTTTTTAGATGTGTTCAAAAATACAATGGTAAAACTCTACTTGCAGAATTCAAAAAATCAGTGAATCTTCCACTGACTTACATCTTTCTTTCAATTCCAGTTTCTTCCATGTTCTTCATTATTTATATGACAACCATCCACAACCCTATCTTCAGAGTTTTTGGCTTCCCCATCTTCAATAACATAAATTTCTTTCAATAACTTTAATCTAATAAGAAATTAAGATATATGATTAAAATATAAATAAAAGTTATTGAAAATAAATCTTTTGGAATACTCACATTTGGGACACTCCCTCTCAGAACCCAGCTGCCATGTTGTGAGAATCTCAAGCTACATAAAGAACCCATGTGTACATGCACCAAATGGCAGTTAGCATCAGTTACCAGCCATATAGGACAGCCAGCTTGTTTGCCAGCCCAGTCAAGATTTCAGATGATGGCAGCCCTAGGGGATATCTGACTGCAACTGCATGATAGACTTTAAACAAGCACTACTCATCTGGGCCATCAACCCACATAACCATGATAGAAAATATGTTGTTATTTTAAGCTAGTAAATTGTCTGGTGGTTCATTATGCAGTGATAGGTGACTGGAACAAAGTACTTCATGTTCAGTTCCTCTTACTGAATAAAGTTCTAGTAATTACTTAAATCAAGATTATACTATAATGACTGTTTTTGTATTTCCTACGTAATTCTTTATGGGAAGATTTAAATGTTAAACAATACTTTTTTAAGTTAGACATCACTTATTTCTTAAAGTGAGTATAAAGCAAGTCAGCAGAACAATGTGATGAAAATTGTTAGTTATTTAGAACCACTGCTAAAGAAAACAAATCTTTAAAATTTAGCATATAATTGGATTAGAATAAACCAGAAAGGATTTTTAATATTTGCTTGGCATGACATATTGTTCCTTTGGGAAGAGAGTTTTTAATTAGTGTGGATCTCACTGTATTATTGCACTAGACTTAGGAGGTAACCACACTGAAAAGGAATGTTCATATTTAAATTTACTTGTCAGCACCAGAATCAGGAGAGTTTCAAAAAGTTAGATTTCTTAAACAATGTTGAAGCCTCCTTTCTATTCATTTTTTTCTTCATTCATACTCAGGATATCTTAAATGCTCACACACATGCACACAAATTGATTACAGTGAGTATGTTCTCATTATCTTCTGATTATATTTTTCATTTAAAGGGGGAAAAAGCAGTATAGAATGTAATGTACTAATGTTGACTTGTCCTGTAAAGGTTATCTTTCTGCACAAATTAAGAAAAACTATTTGTTGTTAGTAAATATTGATATTGAAATCATTGCCACTTATGACAAATGACACTTGAAACTCGTTGGAAGGTATCGATAGTTTATTAGTGACTAGAGACTTGGAAGAAAGCTCAAAAATCACTCAAACAAGACTGAAATCCCAGAAAATTCCCCTAAGGAATACCTCTGAGAAACAGAACTCATAAGCCTTCTAAACTTGCTGCATCAAATGTGTCCTCAGTTTAGTGCCATAGTCTATTGACATTATCAAGGGATACAGAGAGAATGAGGTTAAAAACATTTTTCCCACTTTCTCAATCAAAGAGAAATATATTTTATCATTTTCGTTTGAATTAATGAACTGAATGCTTACAATAATTTTTTTTTTACTTTAGTGGCAGTTTCATTTTTATAACTATTTCCTATAATGACTATTGCATATTTGTAAAGACATAGCTAAGGTGGAAGCACATGCAACTAAGCAACAAAATGTGAATTGCAGAAATGCTATGATTATTAACCCAGATGAGGTGGATTCAAAATAACACTTCAACAGCATCCAAATTACTCAAAGTAATAAAAAGTGTTGATGTGGTAGTTCTTTTTCATCCTTCACTTCATTGAAAAATTTTAAATGTTTATCTTTTTTTCATTTCTTCCTCAAACTTTTCACTCTGTGTCCCTGATAAATTCTACCTGCACGAAAGGGAAAATCATTTTGACCTAATCCAAAATTATATGAGAGCTCCAGAACATTATTAATCCATATGTGTAGCAGATAGACTAACACCTCGTGCACGTACACACATATACACACACAAGCACTAGAGGTTAGATTTAATTTTGTATCTTTGAAATTTGCTTTCTGTAATGCCTTAAATTGCTGAGCAATTTTTCTAGTGATTTCTAAAAGAAACAATTGGTTTAAGATATTCTCTTGCTTAATCTTTATGCGAATAATATAAAACATTGGGTATATTAGCCTAAACAAAACATTTCTATTTCTCCAGTTACTTGTATTTTGACATTAGGATATATGCTTTCTTTAATGATAGATTATTATAGCCATTCCATGTGTGCCTGATTGCAGATTACTCTAGTCTTACTTAAAGACTTCAGAGTCACAGTGAAGCTGGGAGACCCAACCATAAATTTGGAAAAGCTCCACAGGCACACCTCAACCCTTACATAAAAAACTATTCTTAAAAGTACAGAAAAACCAAGGTCATTTAGGACATAAGCAACTGGAAAAAAAGTAATAAATTCTATACCAAGATATCATAGAGAAAAAGAGACTTAAATATAAAAACATAGTACCTCAACAGATAATGAAAACATACCAGATATATATAAATATATCTCCAGTCAGATAGAAATATAATTCCAGAGTACAAAAGAAGTAAATAATTTAAAAATACACACAAAGAAGTATCAAGATAAATTAGAAGTAGAGAGCTAGGAATATGCTTTAAGAAGAAAAAGAAAAGAAAAGAAAAGATAAGAAAAGAAAAGGAAAGGAAAGGAAAGAAAAGAAACGAAAAAGAAAAAGGAAGAAAGAAAACTTTTGTTAAGTTCTTTTTCTAGTTTGACTTGGAACTATGTAAATATTTTACATAATTTAAAATCCTACTTAAAAAAAGAAGAAAGCTAAATACCTAAAATTTCAAAGAATCCTAAAACAACTGTTGTTATTTCCAGTAAATTTCAGTTTATATACCAGCTAACAGACAGTGAGTTATCTGTTTATATGTACATTTTTATGTTTACCTACAAAACTTTCCTCTTATGTATTAGAAACTAAATACTTAAAAAAAATATTCATGGAAATAGTTTCTCTACCCCACAGGGTCTCTTCCTTCATATGAGAGTCATTTTGCTCAAACACTAATTTGATCATACTACTCTGTTACTCAAGAACCAACAGATGTGTTCTATTGTTCTACAGAATAAAAATCTCCACAGATTATTCTTCTCTTCCAACTTCTCTGTATCTTTCCAGGTTCACCTCCCTGTCATTTTCCTAGCTAGTTTCCACCTCTTGTTCATCACCACCCCCACCACACTGCACTTTGTATACAGACCAACAGCTTTCCAAAGCCTTCCCACCTCCATCTCATTATAGGCCCCTGGTCTGTTTAGCCGTCCCCACTTCCTCTCCACTTATATCTTTTCCTTCAATAAAACTCTTAATCAAATGCAATATCTTCATCAAATGTTCTGATTTCCCTGTTACCATGGGAACAAATTCATTACTCAACATCTCTTAGCCCCTACCATTCTGCCTTCAATTGGTACTAATTCTGATCTCTATTTATATTAATATGTGCTACTTCCTTCACAGTAGAACTTTCATCAGTGCAAAGAACTATGTTTGGTGTGGTGGTCAATAGCATCAGGTCTACTGTGGGCTGAAGACTTATCTCAAGGGCCCAGATGTTCTGCTCTGATGAGATAAGAGTGACATCTAGGCATTAATTACCCAAGGGAATTTGGCTAACTCTGCTAGCCGGCTGTTCTGGGAAAACCTGCAAAATATTCATGAATTTGTCTGTACACGAAAATGCCATTAAAGCAAATTATACAATTAATAAGAAATTTATTTGCATGTGACTAGGAACACAATGACCCAGAAGATGAGAATGGCATGAATATTTTAAAGGAGAAGGTCACTTAGCCGTGCCAAACCAATGTGACTTGAATCCAACGGTGATGTAAGCTAGAGGCGGCATGTCAGCCTGAACACACAGTTTCCTGGTGAGGATAACTTTGTATTACACTTTCAGCAGACGCTTCTAATAATATGCATTCAGAAATAGGCATGCCACTTTCTAATGTCTCCCCAGACACAAATGTTTTGACACCGTGGATCAAACATACTATTTGACAGCTCTTCTAAGAAAAATGTCATCTGTATAGTGACACTTAAAATCTGACTTGCTATTATTAATAATTTCTATAGCTTCTTGCATAATACACTTGGTACAATAGGTAGAATCTACCAGTGAGAAACAAGGTTTTTCCCAAAAGACTTCTTTCAACTAGAGACAGAACTGAGGAGAGTGCTAAAATTAAATAGTTCCTAGAACAAGATGATTTTTCTTATATCATGAAGACAGTGTTCAGTCATTGATGGGGAGAATATTAAGTGAAGCATTTGAAAAGAAAAAACTATCAAAAGAAAAATGATAAGAGGCATATTTCTAAGTTTTATTTCTTTATCTCAAAAAAGTTCAACTAAACCATATCTATATCTAGAGTTTCATTTCAGAGCAACTAGTAGATTAAAAGTAATTTTAGCAATCTTGACTCTGACTTTAACCATACCCACTATTCCTCCTCCTCCAACATTTTAATCCATTAGAAACAGAACCAGCAGAGGCAGGGAGGTGGTGATTAGAGAGAATGGATGGGGCTTATAAAGGAGGAAAGGGGGGAATAGGGTGGAGGAGGGAGATGATGAGAAGGTCTTTAAACCAAGTTTGAGGGGTGCCTGGGTGGCTCAGTCAATTAAGAGTCCGACTTCAGCTCAGGTCATGATCTCATGGTTCCTGGGTTCAAGCCCTGCATTGGGCTCTGTGCTGACAGCTCAGAGCCTGGAGCCTGCTTCAGATTCTGTGTCTCCCTATCTCTCTGACCCTCCCCTGATCACACTGTCTCTGTCTCTCAAAAATAAATAAGTGTTAAAAAATTATAAAAACATAAATCAAGTTTGACCTTGGAATTTTTAACTGAACAGAATTCAAATAAGATTGTTTTAATTTAAAAAAACTACAAAATTATAAAATCTAATCAAGATATCATTGTCTATCACCAATGGTAGATATCATCATGGTGTAGATATTATCTATCTATCTTTCTTTCTATCTATCTATCTATCTATCTATCTATCTATCTATCTATCTATCTATCTAATCTTCCTAAGAGGGAAGGTTAAGCATACAGATGCTGCTGGAGACCAGATATTTTAAAAAAATAAAATAAAGCTTTTTCACGTGAATATCATAGTGCATTATGTATAATGTTGTATTTATACATTTCAAATCAAATTGAGATTTGGAAATTCAGCGTTTAACTTTCTCTGAAAATATTTTAACTTGGAGGCAGATGAGACAATTTATCTTAAAAGCAACAGAAATGAATTATTTCTCTAAAAGTTTCACCTTCAAAATTTTATACTTAGAAAGTTTCATGCTAAAGTTTTAAGGGCACTTCCTTTTCTTCCAGTTGTTAGGAATATTGAGGACTCTGTTCTTATTTAATATAAAAATTAAACATGTTCCTCTGATACTTTTAGCTTGTAAATTAAAATTTAGACAGAATTAGTTATTATAATGGTCAACAATGTATTCAACTGTCATCAATTAGTGGCTTTTGGAACATCAAAAAGTCTTTGAACAATAACAACAAAAATGAATCTTAGGAGAAAAGAATAAACACAAGTACAGTATCAATTTTGTAAGGTTCAATAAACATTTGCTAAGAGCCTTGAATAAAAACAGAACTCATCAGTTTAGTAAACATAACATGAAGCTGAAGAGTTTTCAACACAGACATCTGTCTGCTAGTTGTTGATGGACCTTAAACATACGTGCATATGTATGTAAGCAAATATACACACAGTCCACTGATATTTCCTTCGTGAATCCTTCCAAAAGGAAACTTTAAGTGTTATATCTTACTCATGTGTGCTACCATTTCTCTCAATAAATGTTTAATAGTTTGTCCTTGAAAAAAAGCCTTGTGCCAATTTCGTTCTAAGTGAACAAATAGTTGTTCTTAAAGAACATGTAAATTTAAGGCTATTTGAAGCAACATTTTAAATTCTACAAATATATGAAACCTATTACATAAACCATATTAAATGAGAATACAAAAAAAATCTCCTTAAAGAAAAATATAAAAATTCACTATGCACACCTATGTTTTAGCTCATTGGATCCTTTCAGGATATAAAATCACCACCTTAGATGGCAGTCTTCATTCTATTAGGATAGAGGTGGGGTGAGGGGTCTGTATCAAATTATCTTCGATGCTTTGTCAAAATACATGCTTTCTGTATATTTACTTTTAGAAAGCTCTCCAATTTATTCGGATATATATCTACATCAGCCCATGTCACCTACATTTGAAATCTAGTGTTTAATTTCTCAATTGCTAAAAGATAATATGTGTTTATTCAATTTGATATGTAAGTATGGGCATTTATGAGGTCTGTGATTCTCCTGAAATTCTCAGCTCAAGGAAGCCTTCAGTGACTCTCACCTTTCTCCATACACCTTTCCTTTCCACTGTCTAATTAGGTGCACTTCCCTGCTCAAAAAGCCCCTGGTGCATGCTGCTAAGAGAGAAGTTATCACATCTCTTAGCCTGTAATTATTTTGGGGTGGAGGGAGAGAGGAGTATTCTTCACGTATTTAGGACCTAGAAGAATGTCAAGTATAAAGAAGATAGACACATAGTGTTTGATAAGTGAAGGATTTACAAATTCAATAAATGCTTCTTATGTGTCTTAGGCACTGCTCTAGGTGCTGGAAGTACTGTTTTACACACACACACACACACATACACACACACACACACACATACACACACACACAAAGTAAATGAATGAATGAGGACAGAGGGAAGGATGGAGAAGGGGAGGGAGGGTTAAATAAGAATGAACTGGAAATAATCTCTCTTCTCAAGGCACATCCAGTCTAACAGAAAACTGTTATTTCTTCAGTTAGCAATCAGTCAACAAATTTTTCTGAAAGTTTCTCTGGAATTTTTCTGAAAGTGAAAAAGTCCACTTTTTCAGGCACAGCTGGACACATTCACAGCAATTAATACTCACAGAAGCTCCAAGTGCCTACCTCAGTGATTGTAGTACCTAGGGCAGGAAATAGACAATGAACAAATGGCATATCAATGTGTAATATTCGCTAGGTTTGTAAGTGCTAGGGAACAAAGTATAGAAACTAATATAACAGGTGACATAGGAACTGCTTTCTAAAAGATGCACAGGAAAGGTCTTGTAATACAAGCACTAAAAGACCCTGAGAGAATACTACAATTTAAATGTTTTGGCATCCTGTTTTATATCTGTTATGTGGGCAAAATTTGGTAACAGAAGTTCTCCTTTTTTAAGTTTATTTATTTATTTTGAGAGAGAGCAAGTGTGTGAGCAGGGAAGGGCCAGAAAGAAGGGGGGGAGAGAGAGAATCCCATGCAAATTCTGCACTGTCAGCAGAGAGCCCAGTGCAGGCCTGGACCCCATGAACCGTGAGATCATGACCTAAGCTGAAGTTGAACACTTAACCGACTGAGCCACTCAGATATCCCATAACAGACGTTCTTAAAAAGAGAATTTATTTTTTTAAGTTTGTTTGTTTGTTTGTTTAGAGAAGGGGGGAGGAGCAGAGAGAGAGGGAGAGAGAAAGAATCCCAAGCAGGCTCCCAGTTATCAGCTCAGAGCCCACTTGGGGCTCAAATACAAGATCCAAAGCCGGAGATCACAATTTAAGTAGAAATCAAGAGTTTGACGCTCAAATGACTGAGCCACACAGGCGCCCGGAGAACTTATAACAGACACATTCTGTCATACTCTACAAAGCCACATTGTAGTACCTATAAATTTTACTACAGAACTCAAGTTCAGACCATTTGACTGCCAAAATGATGCCTCAAATTCCCCTATAAAGCCACCAAATCAAACAGAAGACATGTAAGATTAAACATTTCTCTTTAGTAATGACTTTTATACTCACTCCACCCTACCCCCATCTGCTTTCCAGCTGTTCATCCACTCCCAATTCCCATTTTTAGAACCCATTAGTTAGTACTTTTTCAAGAAACCTAAATTCCTCTATTATTTTATATATAAATATTTTTACACCTACAGACATCCCATAGCTTCAACTACAATTAACTGTATTCAACAAGTCACATAGATTATAATTATTTCTAATATATTTCCTTTAAAATAACTGCTGTCTTCTACCCTAAGCTTGTTTCCAGGATCCACATTGGCAACCACTTCTCCTAGTACTGACATATACACTTGCCAAACTCTCTCATCCTTCTCAGAGGCTCTACCCCTTCATATTATCAATTCTCGCTGTCAGACAATCAATCTCTCATATGATGTCAATTTTTAGGACTCTAAAGGAAAGGGAAGAAATACGATGAAACACTGACCTTTTGTTTGTTACTCATTTTATTCTTTCTCTCTCCAGTGGTGCAATTTCCTCATAATGCTAAGCTTTCATGGCTTCATCTATTACCTCTATACTAAGGTTCCCAAATTCATGAACTCTAGCCCCACCCTTCTTGCCATATTGTCAACTCCCTGTCAGACTCTGCCACCAGAATCTCCACAGGTTCAGAATGAAACTTCTCACTCTGAGTCACTGCAGTGAGTTCTTCTGACTTTCCTATCTCTATTTCATTAAGCTTCCAGTTACTCAAGCTTTGGAGTAACTTTTTATTTTTCCCTCTCACCCACTTGCCAGCTCCTGAAAGCTTTTCATTCTGTAGTATATCATTCAATCTTCTAAACCTTTTCATTCCAACAGTTAGGCCTATGGCTCAGATCTGAGTTTTTGCTATAAGAGCCTAACTGCTTTCCTGATTCTACCCCCTTTGACCTCCCTAGTTTTCGTTACAATCATCACCATATTAGGCGTCCTAAAGCAATAAAACCAAATACAATTTATCCTTTCCCTGATCCTACAGAAATACATTAAAAGTGTTCAGTTGGGTCCAAGGCCTTCCATGTTCATTGCCAGTCCTGAGCAGTGACACTGCTATTTGTCAAATTGCCCACTATTCCCAACACATGTTGATCTCTCTTTCTCAACTTTGCCACAATGTTCTCTCAGCCTGAAAATGTCTTTCCCAAATGAGCTTTTCCTCCACTTGGTAAACTTTTAATAATTTATAAAATGATGTGAATTATATTCTTCTATATGTTTTTTCTCCATGTTACAATTTCTCCAACATGGGGTTGCACTACTGTTTCCATAGGTTCAAAAGCATTATTTTTTAAATTCTGTAAGTCAGTTTGTGGGCTTATCTCAGCTCTTAAAATGTCACTTCCTCTTCTATTAGAAACATTGTGTTCTCCCTCCTTAGAGTTTTTTTAAAAATCACATGCTTCTTAAATATAGTGCTCTGCCCTGTGTCATAATTATTACTATTATCAACTCCCCCACCCTGCAAATTAAAATCCCTACACCAATCTTAAACTTATCCAGTATACATGTTTCAATTTATTTATGTATACTTTTTTTTTAAAAAAAAGCTTATTTATTTATTTTGAGATAGAAAAACGGACCACAGTGGGGGAGAAACAGAGAGAGACAGAGGGAGAGAGAGAATCCCAAGCATATTCCACACTGTCAGCACAGAGCCTGATGGGGGCGGAGCTCCATCTTACAGACTGTGAGATCATGACCTGATCTAAAGTCAAGAGTCAAATACTTAACCAGTAGACTCCCCATGTATGCACTTTTTAGTTTTTACACTCATTTCTTTACTCTTTCATTTAGTTTTGTATATAGCACCAAACCATAAAAATGTAACATTGCTTACAGAGTTACTTAAAATGTAGTGATTAAAATAATATTAAAATGTATAGTAAAATGGAATAAGATAAAAAAAAGAGTAAGAACAAGAGAAGTCAGGAGTGGAAGAATTAAAGAAAATACATAATTTTAAATACCACACAATTTCCTAGTTGCTGCCATAAATAAATGATTGGCGATCTCTTGTATGATTCATCACAATGCCATATATCTAGAAAGAGATTAATGAATGTTCACTAATTGCTAACTGAATTATTCATGACATGTTTTTAGAGAAACAAGTCAACATTCTTTAGGATTATTTTTATTTTTAGCAAATCAACTATATTATTCCTGAGTATTAGAATTAATGTCATCATAAAAAGTAATATTCTAGTGCAAAATTTAAGAAAATGAAAAAAAAAACCCAATAGAATGGATAGGCTCAAAAGTAACCCTACACATAGGAATGTATATACTTATGTAGCTAAAGTAGCTAATGTGTACATTTTATTTGCTTATTCAAAAAACATTTATTTGGTGTCCACCTGTGGAAGGTACCTGCTATGTAGTTCTTTAGAAACACAGGGAGGAGAGTCTTTCCAAAAGAAACTAGGAAAGAAGGAAGGGAGGGAGGAGGTGAGAGGGAGGAATGAATGGAGGGAGGGAAGAAAAAAGAAAAAAAGAAAAAAATGATCAAAGTAAAGATTACAGAAGCCTTCATCTACATCTCTCAGTTCATCAAGCACTTAATTCTTTCAATATCTCTTCTGTTGGTGGCATCATCAGTCTCTCCTTTATAACTGCATTTGTCCATTATACAAAGCAATTTCTTATACCTCCCATATTTAAAAAAGAACAAAACATTTTTACTTACATGCGGAATTTAAGAAAAAAACAAAGGAAAAGAGAGACAGGGAGACAAACCAAGAAGCAGATTCTTAACTATAGAGAACAAACTGATGATTATCAGAGGGGAGTTGGGGGCATGGGTGAAATAGATAATGGGGATTAAGGGGCACCAGTTGTGAGGAGCACCTGGTGTTGTATGGAAGTGTTGAATCACTATATTGTACACCCAAAACTATATTACACTGTATGTTAACTTTCCTGGAATTAAAATAAAAACAATAAAAAAACAATCAGTGGACAAAAATAAAAATCAATCGATCAATCAATCAATAAAATAAAACAAAATGAAAGACGTTTGCCCATCCCCATAAACCTCTCTATTGTTCTCATCTATAGGAACAATTCTTTATATTATTTTCTGTCTCCACTTTTTACTTCCCATTGTCCCAATGCGATCTTGCTTCTGTCCTAATCAGGCCACTAAAATTGCTCTTATCAGGATCGCTAAAGCCCTTCTTTCCAAGTCCAACAGGTTTTTGGGGTGTGTGTGTGTGTGTGTGTGTGTGTGTGTGTGTGTGTGTGTGTGTGTGTTATTTAGTAGAGTGATGAACAGCATTCCACATTAAGAGTCACTCTTTCCTTCTTTAAACACCACTCTCTCAGGGCGCCTGGGTGGCTCAGTCGTTTGAGCATCAGGCTTTGGCTCAGGTCATGATCTCACAGTTCATGGGTTTGAGCCCCGCATTGATGGCTCTGTGCTGACAGCTCAGAGCCTGGAGCCTGCTTCGAATCCTGTGTCTCCCTCTCTCTCCTCTCCTCCTTCATTCATGCTTTGTCTCTCTCTCAAAAATAAATAAAAACATTTTTAAAAAATTCTACCAGTTCTACTTCCAAGATATGTCTCATGTGTGCTTTTATTGACTTCTCTACTATGTTTATCTACTTCATTATCAACTTTTATGTGGATTCTCTTCTCAGCCTCCTAAATGCACTCCCTGCTGTTTTTCTTTCTTCCTGCTTCCTTCATTTCATTTCTCTCATAGCATTTGGATAGATGAAATGAAAGTACCTCTGATCTCTCTCTGGTTTAAAATTATTTTTGGGGTGCCTGGGTGGCTCAGTTGGTTAAGCTTCTGGCTTCGGCTCAGGTCATCATCTCACGGCTCATGGGTTCGAGCCCTGTGTTGGGCTCTGTGCCATGTGTAGGGCTCTGTGCCCTGTGCCGAGCTCTGTGCCCTGTGCCGGGCTCTGTGCTCTGTGTAGGGCTCTGTGCTGACAGCTAGCTCAGAGCCTGGAGACTGCTTCGGATTCTATATCTCCCTCTCTCTCTGACCCTCCCCTGCTTGTACTGTCTCTGTCTCTCAAAAATAAAAATTTTAAAAAATTAAAAATATATTTTAAAAAATAAAATAAAATAAAATAATTTCCAAACTCCATGTCTTATCTTGCAATGCCTGACGTCATCTCACCTTGTGGTCCACCTACTCTCTCTACTCCAATCACATTTACTTCCTTTCAATTCCTGAAATACTCCAAGCACTTCTGTGCTTAAATTATTTTCCTTATGCTATCTTTCTACCCCAAATGCTCTCTACCTACTTCCTTGCACAGCTGAATCTCTCATCTTTTAGGTGCCAGTTTGAGTGTTACCTCAATACAGAGAAGTAACTAATATAGATAGAGATTAATACTGTCCATAGATTTTTTTCAGAGAATATAACATATTGGTTATTGACTGATTGAATTAGTTCCTCTGTCTCACTAATCTATAAGCTCCATGCAGGAATGTACTTTCTCTTACTCACTTCTGTCTGAATTCCCTAGCACAATGTCTGGAATGTAGCCAGCAAAATAAAAATTTTCCAAATAAATACATTTTCAAGTAAATGAATGAATTATATGCTTCAATACAATAAAGAATTTATATACTAGAGAATTTAAATTGATTTTCTAATTTGGGGGGCAGTTATCTACTGAACTCTGATGAAAGTCATTATTTTTAAAAATAAATGATAGAAGCAAGAATTGGGTAGATTTAGCATTTAAAGTCAATGAAAACAAAAACAAAGTGAAGCCAACCATTAAATATTTGTTTTATCTGATGTATCAGCCTATGAGATTGCTTGCTTTTACTTATGTAGCTTCATTATCTATTAAAATTCAGAAGTAGATACAAAATTTTAGGTGGATTTTCTTTTCCAGTATTCTTAGGATCTTAGGATATCATTTGGCATATTTTCTTTTTTTTTTCATTTGTGACTGAGAAGATTTATGTTTTCACAGGATTATAGTTTAAAAATCTCTGCATTTATGGTCTCTTTAAAAAGCATAATAGCATCACTAAATGGGCTAAATGATAAAGATGTCTAATCACAGAATTCATACTTTTCGCTTTTATATTTGGTAGTCTAGATTAAAGTCCCCTAGCCAAAATTATGAATTATTTATTAGAACACAGCAAAAGGCCATGCAGTTCACCATGGGCTTGCTTTAGTCTAACTTGTAATGTTACATTGTTTAGCATGAAGTAGGAAATATGAAAGACAACAAAATAGAAATCAATAGAGACACAAGGAATCTTTTCCTCTTCCTTAGAAAACAATGAAAAGTTTAGCTTTACTTTTCAGTTTTTATATATTCCTAATCAGACATTAGTATAAATATTTATACAAATATTAATCAACTAAGCCAAAATTAAATAATTTTTGAACTATTTGTAACAGTAGCCTTTATAATTAGCATGAAGAATCAAATAATGATTATACCATTGTATTTCAGGAAATATTAATAAACAGTGCGGTGAAATAAATTCAAAATTAAAGACAAAAAGTATCTGCTAGAGATAATTTTAAATGATAAATATAAATATTTGCCAAACATCTAACGTTAAACATCATCCAATTGCCTCTTTTTTTCTCAGGAAGAATACAGAAAATTTTCTGAGAATGTACAAAATTTAGTTATTAATGTTCATAGGTACCTGTAACTGCTTACAAAGTAACTTTGCCAGGAAGCAGTATCTCATAGAAAAGAAAGACACTTCTGAGTGAGCTACATTTAAGTCTGAACATGAGTCTGAAATTTTCCTGGTTATATAAACTTATATCCTCCTTAGGAGTCAATTGATTTTTTTATATTTAAAATTAGATAACAGCTTCCTCAAAGACATCTTGGGATTATTATTATAAATGAGATAATATATATGTAAAGCAGTGGGCACTTGGCGGTATTCAACAAATATTGCTTCATATGATCCTAGAGAAAAGCAAAAAGATGAAATCTTATCAATATTTGTTAATGTTTCAAAAATATTCTCATATATGTAAGCAGAGCTGATATGTGCCCTTCAGAGTTAATAATACCATCATTAGTCCTATAAATGGAGTAATCATAGAGGTAATAACTTGCTTACTGCACAGCTCACACACTGAGGACCCAAGGGTTTGAACTTGGTCTTCAAAAATTTCAAAGCCATTTTTCTCTCTCCCTTTGCTTGACCCATAAAGGAAGGTTTTCTGTAATGTTTGGAGCTATCTGAACTACTACTGATTTAGGAAGAACTCACATTGGTTTACTCCACGTGGTAAAACCCAAGAAATGGGACAGAAAACTGCTTAAAAGATAGTACAAGTAAACCAACAAGACTGTTATCAAGTAAAGTGATTCACTAAGAACCCCATGGTTTAAAGGTGTCTTTACAGCCTTCCTTTCCTACTCCAGGACTAGGTTAGCAAGCCCCCCAATAAGCAGAAAACTGTGTAGAGAAGCCCAACCAAATAAGACATATTTCCAAAAGACAAGAGGGAAGGGGAAACTTTTGAATTTATTACTTTTTTTTTTTAAAGTTTTTTAAGTGTTTATTTTTTTGAGACAGGGAGAGACAGAGTGTGAGCAGGGGAGGGGCAGAGAGAGAGGGTGATCCAGAATCCAAAGCAGGCTCCAGGCTCTGAGCTGTCAGCACAGAGCCCGATGCAAGGCTCAAACCCATCAACCGTGAGATCGTGACCTGAGCCGAAGCTGGACACTTAACCGACTGAGCCACCCAGGTGCCCCATGAATTTATTACTATTATTTTTTAATAGGTTGTTTACTCTTCCTGTTTTTTATTCCAACAGATTAGAGTAATACTGGTGAAATTTGGTAAAAGCTGTGAATATACTGTGAAATAAGCTATTTCGGTAATTCCCTCTAAACCAATCTCCAAATGTAATCTTACCTTAATTGAGTATAAGGGGATAAAACTAAGGTTGTACAACTTGCTGCCCATTAAAAATAGAGCTCACTGAAACACCCAGCAACAACACCTGGAACCAAGGTTGCATAATCAACTATAGAATATTTTGCCTTGTTTCCTATCAATAGCTTAAGAATTATAGTTGCAAAAGAGTCTGACTAACTCTTTCCTTCCCAAAGGTACTCATAAAGTAGTTGTTGTGGCCGAAACTAATTGATTTAACTAGAACAAATTTGAAAATACTAAAATCTCTTTCTAAAGCTGGTATTATTTCTCAAAAACATTATCCCACATTCCAGAAGATATCTGTTCTAAACATTAAGTGCAACTATCTGTTCTTAGCATTAAAATTTAGGTCATGAATATCCTAAAACATTTTGAAATAGTTTATTTAATTTTGCCCTTCAGAAAACTTCTTCTCCAATCAATATTTGGCTAGCTTTGATAAATCTGGCAATTGTGTATTATTTGGTAATGATGATGACTGTCCTACTCACTTTCCCACTAGCTTTGAAACCAAATCTGGAGAATATGTCTATTCAACAAGTTTTTTTTTTCCTTCTTAAAAAATCTGGTTACTTCATTTTTACCTCCTTTCTCTATTAGGTTCAAAGTTGGTATAACCTATAATTACATGGTAACCATATTCATGCACTACACCAATGTATTTTTTAAGTATGAGATACTTAGTAGGACAGTAGAATAAAATAGTTGGAAAATATACTGAATATAAGAATCCAGGACATGTAGTCAATGTGCACAGTGATTGCTGACAATTCTTTGTTTTTCTATGCCTTCATTATTGTTTGCTGTTTGAATAAAGTACTCAAAAGGGTAATAACAGGTTTCTTGTACAAATGTGTCCTGGTAGCTGAGATGTTCATAAGCTATGTCTGATTAGATGCCAAAAGCCCTGCCTTATGGCGACAAAGCAGAGAATACAAGATACTGGACTTTTTTTTTTTTTTTTTGGACTTTAGAGTAATGCAAGATGGGGCACTTTCATGAGAGAAGGTGTTCATAAGGAGTAGAGAAATTATAGGACAGGTTAGGAAATAATCCCAAAGCTTCTCCCATAGACATTTGGGTATCCCTCAATGTCCTAAGTGTCTAAGAAAGAACCCAAGAGGAAAACTAGCTGTCCAGCATAGAAGGCATCACAGTGAAGAAACATATGGAGAACCTCTGGTAAGAGGGGATAAAAAACATTGTGATAATGTAACACCAAGCTTGGCCTCAGACAATATTCATATTGAGAAAATTATTCAGTGATTGAGGAAGTAAGATGTGCTAGCAGAGACCTCTTAGAAGTCAACATGGAAAGACACACACACACACACACACACACACACACACACACACACCCTGGGGAATTATGAGAGAGGTTGGGAAGCACAATTATGTCACAGTTATGGGCTTCATGAGATGGTGACAAGGTGGAATATGTCTGTATCCTAAATAAAGTGTTTGTTGCTATTTTTTGAGACTTAATTTTTTACAGCTGTTTTAGATTCATAGCAAAACTGAGAGGAAGATACAGACATTTCCTGCCCCCATACATTCATAGCCTTTCCCATTATCAACATCTCCCACCAGAGTGGTGCATTTGTTAGAATTAACGAACCTATATTTATACATCATAATCATTCGTAGTCCATAGTTTACCTTAGGGTTCCCTCTCGGTGTTGCACATTCTATGGGTTTGGAAATTTGTTACTATTTTTAGTTGTAACCAAACATTCTTCTAATGATAGAGTCCTTATAAATGGGAATAGTCAGTTTGTTTCTGTGAGTAAATATCCCAGTTATTTTCATAGAAATTTGAGTCAACAAAAGAGTGTGAAAAGAAAAACAAAGCATAAAGCTTCCCAGAGTAGAATTTCTAAGGGTATCCCAAGAGAAAGATTACATCAAATTAGAGCATTATAGAGGTAGCGCATAGAACTTATCCACTCATCTAGACTGTCATTTATGCAGTATGTATTGAGCACCTTTTACACAAATGTCCTGGAACCAGGGACAGATGATATGTCCTGAAGGACCACACCATGCTGATCTCGTAAGAATCTTATAGATAGACCCATAAAGAGATAGTTCCATTGAGGTGGATGGAAAGAGAAGATGCTACAATGATACATAATTGCCAAGTGACTGGCAGTTGTTCCAGATCAGAGAGGGGGGCATAGAAAGAAGGATGTTAGAACACTTTTCATAGATGTCATGTCCCCTGAGGCAAGACTTGAAGTAAATGATGATAACAATGAAAGATAGTCATCTGAGTTAGCTTTCAAATGAGATGATAATTACTGAATGTATCATCAATACAATTGTAATGGTATCTGCCATTGTGATGATGATAGATGGCAAAACAACTGGAGGGGAGAAAAAATCATCCAACTGAGAAATTAACTAGACCTGACCCCCTAACATTCCTTACATAATTTTTAGTAAAACAGACATGGTATCCACCTTCAAGCACAGTGCTAGCTCATGGATTTTTAAAAATCTAATTAAAATACTGCAGTGATAACTACTCCAAATAATTTGTACACTGAGACTGAAATTTGACATTCTTTGCTTTCATGGACTTCTTAATGGACATGTTCTTAATTTAAGGCATTCTCTGTATCGCGATATAATTGTTTTTCTAGGAGAGGGTAAAAAGAATCCCCGTGTGGCAGAGCTTTTCTTTCATTTGTCCATCTGCCTGTTCAGCCACTGATTAATGGCTCTACCTTTAGAACTTCTCAGACTTTTTAGAAAAATAGCAAATGACATCAATCCAGTATATGTTAGTATTTAGAAGATGTATGCTTTGCTTCCTTTACTTTGGCTTATTTGAACGAAACATGAAAATGCTGTAAAATCAAGATGGAAATCTTGATTTAAAATAAGTGTCCCCCCTTTCCCCATTCTACATTTCTGTTTTGTTCCAGCCACTCTCCCATAACTATATTCATAACTTGAAAACTACCATCAATCCATCTACACACACACCCCACTTCATAATCCTTTTTTCATCAACACGTTTCATTGGATTGGGCACTGGTGTCGAGCAAGTAAGACATGGTCCTTGCTTCCCCAGACATTCTAGTATAAACTAGACAATAGGAACACAAATAAACATACAGACATTTAGACAGCTGTGCAAACACTGACTAATGAATAATGTATATTCATTTTTAAAATTTTAGTAAATATGGGTTACATGGGTGAAAATGAAAAGTGAACTGAAAAACCTTCTGACCATAAGAGCTGAAAGAGGCCTTTGAGACCATTAAGGTCGGCAGCCTCATTGTATAACAGAAAAAAACTGCCAGCAGAGTTTCAGAGGTGGGTGTAGAGGAGGAAAATCATAACATCCCTCCCACTGGTGGAGTAAATCTTAGCAGGTCAGATTTCCGAATGCTCTGAGAAGGGATCGAACTCTATGTGCAAATGATTAGATAAATTATCAACCTGAAAACAAAGATTTTTTCAAATGGTAACAGTTTTCCCTTGCAAAGTGAGGTTCCAAATCCTTCCCTTGTACCCTTAGGCAATTCCTTTTCTCAGAATCAGTTGCTTTATATAAATTTTATACTGCCATCTCAAACAAGCTTCCCTGCTCTTTGCCAAAGACATGGAAGGCAGCCTCAAGGATGGATTTCAAGGTTTCCTCATGGTCAGACCAATGCTGTTAGGTTTCGAAAACGGTATTCTTGACTTCTGGGCTAGGGGATGAAGCTATGCAGCACTGTTGTCCCCACACACTAGCTTTTCCTTTTTTTTTTTTTTTTTTAATGGCTAAGGCCATGAAAGTCCATTTTAACAAGGCCAACTCAAGGTAAGCGGGTACAGAGGATCCCTAAACATCCTATTTTATTCTAAATGTTATGTGTAGCCAAACAAGTGTTTAAAATTACTACTGTAGATATTTTACCTGACACAAAGAAAAACTGCATTAAAATATAAGCCCTAATTTCCAAATATTATAATAAGAAAAATTGAAAATCACATGTAACATGAAACAGCTTTGGCTTTATTTTGGAAATTCTGAGTGTCACTGATTTATTCCCACAGGTATTCATCAGTATTGACATTGACAATGCCTTCCCTAAAATAGCCAGTGTGGAGTGTTGCATACACAATGTACTCAATAAAGCTTGCTCATCAATTTACTGACTCACTAATTGTCATTGTTCTGCGTCATCAAGTTAAAACATCTTTATTTGAAAATAATGTATGGAAACCCATGGCTCTTAAAAAGGATCGTATTGTTTTCAGGTTTCATTATCCTGTTTTTCCCTTATTTAAAAAAATTTTTTTTACATTTATTTATTTTTGAGAGACAGAGAGACACAGATCATGAGCAGGGGAGGGAGAGAGACAGAGGGACACACAGAATCAGAAGCAGGCTCCAAGCTGAGTTGCCAGGACAGAGCCCAACATGGGGCTCGAACCCCTGAACGGTAAGATCATGACCTGAGCCGAAGTCAGATGCTCAACCTACTGAGCCACTCAGACACCCCTTCCCTTTTCTTATAAACATTCAAATGGCAAGGAAGGCTACTGGAATATTGTCACAGCTACTTTGCAGCAGTCTCTTTTAACCCTTGTCACACAAGATGTCCCTTCTTCATCTGTATATCTCACTCTTGTTTTGATATAAATAGAAAGCCCTAACACATGAATTTTTTATCTAGAGAAGATTTCGTTCCTGTTGAAAAGTCGTGGTTGACCAATTCTTCCAGTAATAATATCATCTCATTTATAATTACGTCATTACCATTATGTACTAAAGGCTCTGGCATGGGAGGGAGAACACTTAAAATTTTAAGAATCTTAAAATTTAAGAACAATGTATAATTGTTTTCATTTCCCTGAAAAATATAAAACTTTCAACCTACTCACTTCTTATATTTAAGACACTAAATGTTTTTACTTATTTAAGCTATAATGGACTGTTTCTACAAGAAGTTTGAAGTAACTTACAGTAACATGGCATAAATATGGCAATGAAAAGGAAATGGAAAAGAAAACTGGGATATAGAAGCAAAAGAAATGAGGATTCCTAGTCACTACAGTAAGCAGATTAATGATTTCCTGCGATTTCAGGTGAACTGCTACTTGAGCGTCAAGACCCGGGTGAGATGGCACCCTCTCTGTGAAACCTCTTCTGAGTCTCTAAGGGCCAACAGTTCTTTTCTCCTCCCAGAGCTCTAATAGACTTTTAAATGTATGCAAATGTGAGTACCTGATTTTATTGCAAAACATTTACATAAATCCTCCTTCGCTCATATGATCAACTCATAACTTCTCAAAATTAGGAACCATTGCCTTTCTTTGGTTCCTGTTCTTAATCAGTATTTACTACCCTTCAGCCACTGTTTTTCCTCTTCTCTGGAAACTTGCAACTGTCTCATTATCCTGAGTTCTAAAATATCACGTATAGGTTGACTCAGTCTGAAGACTTGCACTACCTTTGATTAGGAGAAATTTCTTTTCTAATATCAAGTCATTTTGCATTTCAATTTTCCCCACTCTTTTTGTTAAACTCCTAGAAAGAGCAGTGCTTCTGAATTGACTTGCAATGACTCATCGCTATTTTATTCATATTTTTCATTTTTTGCTTTGTTTTATGAGTTTATCAACTTTATATTTCAGAATATATTGTTAATTTGATGTGCTTGATTTCTTTTTTAAATTTTCAGAAAATATGTTTTCAGTTCCAAATATTTTTACTTATTTTTAATAGTAGTCTGGTTCCCTGTCTTTCTTTCTTTTCCTTTCTCTACCTTGGTTCTCTTCCTTTCTTTCTCTTCCTTCCTTTCTTTTTATTTTTCTTTCTCTCTCTTTCTTTCTTCTCTCCTTCCTTTGTTTCTTCTTCCTTCTTTCTTTCTATCCTTCCTTCCTTCCTTTCTATTTAATACACAAGCAAATATACTCTGAATATTTTTTAGTTATCTTTAGTTCATTGAACTTATTCCCCCCATCATTTATTGTTTTTTTAGCTTGTTTCTCTGCATTTAAGTTGTTGGTTTTCTCAAACTCTGATGATCTTTAGTTGGTGATTCATATTCATGAATAAAGGGCCTAGTTGATGAATTAGGTAGCTCTCACACCCACCCTGTGTAGGTCTGGATCTATTTCCCCAGAAGGGCCTTTCCCTGGAATGAGCAGGCTGTTCTTCTGTTTGTGTAAATGGCAAGGTCAACTGGTGTGCATCATTTTAGAATGTGTGGCCAGTGGGTAAGGAGGCAGGCAGCCCAAATGCCAAAATAACAAGACTATTACTCTGGGAAAGGAATACTTGAGCATGTTTTTCTCCTACTCTGAGAATTGTTTTCTTTTACATTCCCTATGTGTCGCTGTAAAGCTTTGATGTACCTGTAAGTTAGCTCTGCTCCTATCTCAAGTGACCAGTGCCACGCTGAAATCACTGGCCCATCTTATGGGGCTTATTTAGTTTCTTTAGAAAGAAGCTCTCTGGCTTAAACTCGAGAAGAAATGCTGCTGCTGTCAGTCACTGTGTAGGGAAGTAATAAAGGACCACATTGGCCCTGTTACCCTAAAGATAGATTTTTAAATAATTATCCTGATCCTTGTTTCACAGCTCTCCCCAACCCCCATTCCTACTAACTGAACTCGGAGCTTTTCCCAAATCCAAGACATCTCCTTTGACTGTGCTAGACTCCCTATGATTTCTCCTAGTCTGGATTATTTGTCTATGAGATCCTATTCTCCAGAAATCATTCACAATTTCAGTTGTGCAGGTAGCGTCACTTCCTATTTGCAGTGCAGCTGTGGATCTCTTTTTCAACTTTGTTGTTTCACTGGAACTGAGAAGAGAAAAAAATGACAAGCCCTCTACCTATGTTCACCGTCTTTCTGTGAGTTTGGATTACAGTTGCAGTTTAGACCTAGCTCTTCATTTGGACTGTTGACTTCCAAAGGTAAGTCTTTGTGATCTAGTGTATTTTTGAATGTTTACTTAACTGATTTGCCATTCTTTTAGAATGCTTTATATGTGCAATTATTAATCTTTAGAAAGGTTCCAGGTCTTATTTAGAAAGGGATAAAAGCCAAACACATAGAAATTATCTTTTGGTCTGCAATAACCTTTAAAATCACGAAGGTCAGTTAAATTCATGCTCAAGGCTGAATCTGATACCTGAGCCACACATTTCAATAGGGCTATAAATATTAAAGGGATAAAAATGCCCTTGGTACCTATCTTTTAATAACACCAAAAAGTGGGCTTTTTAATTTTTGTTTAAATCTTTTCATCAGTTTTTAAAAGTATATTTAAAGTCAAAGAAAATTTAATAGTTGCAACAATATGTATAATACATGATATATCATATAATTATTATTTATCACATATAATTATATAATTACATTATATACCATCTTTCCCAAATAAAAAGAAAGACTAGTTCTAAATTTTGTTCTTGATTCCTTCATTACTGTTGATAAAAATGATCTTTTAAGAATTCTGTCTTTCTTCCTTTAAATCACTGGCCATATGTTCATTCAATCTCATAATTAGAAGGAGTCTTCTATTACTTTGTAGTCAGTGAAAATAAGAGGCACTGACCTTCTCAGATTGCTCTGAAATCACAAGTACACTTTGAAAAGACAGTAGCTCTAGCTTCTCTTTCTTATCAGTTATCAATTTCAACATTTTTAATAATTCCAAAGATAAACTATAATTTCTATCTCTTTTGTGTTTCTCCACTTTGAGTCAGAATAGAATGCAGGTGTTTTCCCTGTTCCCTAGTGAAATTTACTACATTAGGGATTTTTTTTAATAGGACAAAACAATATTCAAATTTCCCCAGATTTTTCTTTCTCCCTCTTTCTAACATCCATTAAACCTCCTTTCACACACCTCAAAAATATTTTAAGTCTTATCAAACTACTAATTCACTGTGATTCCCTATGATCAAAAAGTTTAAAAATTTCAGTGTTTCATTAACCATTTTAAATCTTTCTCATAAAAAAGGCAATATACACAAGATCAGATAATATGAAAACTTATTTCACAAGCATTCCACTTCACTGAGTAAATTAAGTCCAAATCCAAGTGAATGCAATAAATAATACTAAACATGAAAGTGTTTGCGTGGGAAATGTGGGTGTAGGGTTCAGGTGGATTGATGTAGGCTGAAATACACTTAGCATCAACGCTGAAGTAGGGGCACTTATTCCTTACCAATTTTCAGTGTTGTGTATTTGGGAACTTGATTTTATTTTTTCACCTAGAATAATCAAACTGAAGATGCTTAGTTTACATTAATCAAATCCATAGTGTTGTGAATAAAAACACTGCATGCCAACATAATTATTTACTCTGAAAATATATCGTTGCTGAGTAGATCACAGCTTTTTATCAAGTGGCTAGACATTCTCTTCCCAAAGGGGAAATGGAAAACCAAAAATCTGCTACATGGATATAGATTCACATTAAAGGAGTACTGTGATATTGATAGTACCTTGGCAGAATATAATAGGTACTGAACAAATGGTTGCTGATATAATAAATTCATTAAAGCATTAATCAATGATGCTATCATATTATAACAGCTCAGTGCATTCATTTTGATTACAGAATGGTCCCCTTCCTAAGGGACTTAGATCTAAGAAGGTATAATATTATTTATATATTTATTTATTTACATGTTTTCTTCTCCAATTAATCTGTGGGATCCTTGAAAGCAGGAACTATGTCTTATTTACTTCTATGTCATTAGTGGCCAGCAGGGTGGCATTATTAGATGTGCATTTTTAATTGAAATTAAATATTTATATTTATATTTATACTCGATATGCTAACCTCATAAAGCTCCCCATTCTCAAAAAATGTCACCTATTAGAACAAAAGCCAACATCTGAATCTTATGCCACATATTATTATCTGGTGAATCTTGTCAAGTTCTCCATACTTACGTAAGTTGTATTTTTCAACTCCTTAAAAATTCTTACCCAGTTTCTTACCTGTTTTTGCTTTATTTCCACTGCAAATGTGACATTGGCATTGCATCTCTGAAGACCATCATCCAGCCACTGGAAACAGTTGCTATCTATTTCAACTCTACTCCCTTCCCAGAATTTCTGTGTAACCCAGGATCCCACACTAATTAATTATATGTGCTCCACCAGCACCACTTGACTCTCGGTCTCCATTCAAAAAAGTGGTTTAATGGGCTCTCCAGCAGCTTTCTGCTATCCCAGTTTATTGCATTCTCAGGGGCCCTGGCAGTAATATTAGTGGTAAAAATAGCTAGCATTCACTGAGCACTAGTACCTCTATTACAACATGTACAGTAATTTTACTCTTTCCTGCCATTTTATATGCTTACATCTCCAACATAATTATAAATTATTTATTAAATCAATGACTAAATTTATCAAATAATAAACAAATCAATGAATTAAGCAAGTTGTATGTTATTGATTAGGCGTCTCATTTGGACAATACTGGCTTCTATCTCCTATTTCCTCAGAACTGGGGAAACTAAGTGCTTGCCTTTTCTTTTTCTATATTTCAGGGAGCTACCTCCTTTCTATTCTGTCACACTTAATATATTGATAGGCTTATTATAGTAGGCATCCCAATAGCATTAGAGAAAACACCTATTCTCACTGGCAACATTTTTTATGAGTATATTTTTGGGATTTCTTCCAATTTTGATATTAACATCACAGCGAATTTTGGATTTGGCATGACAACCAAATCAAGCTGAATAAGCTCTTGAGTTACCCTAATTATTGTTTTTAATCTATTAGAGAGCTGAGGCAGCAAAAAACAAAAAACAAAGACCCTAGTTGAACTAAATTCCAATAAGTGACAAGCCTTTCATAGCAGAGAAAAGACATGTGTCTGTTCTAATTTCTAGTAGAGTGAAAGGAGGAGAAAAAGTTTGCTATTAAAGGATATATGGAACTTTAATGAACTTTAATGAACTTCTAAAGACCATGGGCAGATACAATTCCAAGATGACCCAGCTGAAGGACCAATTTGCACTCACCAAAGACTCTTTCTCATAGGTCTCCACATGGAATACACCAGCTGCTAACAGCAAGGCTGGGAGAGGTCCTCCCGAGGTGTGGGGGTCATCTTGAAACTAAGGCAGGCACCTTAAGAAAAGGTTGGAGGTTGAGGAGCTAAGAGAAATCCTTCGAAGACATTCAGGTCTTGACAGCTCACAGATACCCTTCTAAAGCTACATGCAGGCTGAAAGGGAGGGCAAAGAGAGATTATCTATAAGCAAAAAAGCAGGCAGCTAAACTGTAAACTAAGTACAAAACCCCCATGGTTCAGAAAGCTGCTGACTTTAACCATAAGAACACAAAGATATCTCTGGAACCATGCTAGTATGCAGATGTTAGGATTATCTGAATGAGATTATGAAATAATTACAACAAAAACAACTAAAAGGGGGCGCCTAGGTGGCTCAGTCAGTTAAGCTTCCGGCTTCGGCTCTGGTCATGATCTCGCGGTTTGTGGATTCAAGCCCCGCTTAGGGCTCTATGCTGACAACTAGCTCAGAGCCTGGAGCCTGCTTCAGATTTTGTGTCTCCCTCTTTCTCTGACCATCCCCTTCTCGCACCGCCTCTCTCTGTCTCTCAAAAATAAATAAAAAACATTAAAAAAAAAAACAACTAAAAGATATAGTGGAAAAGATGAACCACATGTGTGAAGAGATAAGGAATTTTAGTAGAGAAATGGAAATGCTGAAAAAAAATTGAAAGTGAAAGATGAAAATGAAAAATGTTATCAGAATTGAAGAATTCATTAGAGAAGATTAAGAATTGGGCACAAAAGGAAAGATCAGTTCACTCAAAGCCAGGACAACAGAAAATAGCCAAACTGGAACATTAAAGAGAGAAAAAAAAAAAACACAGAACAGTCAATATCTGTAGATCAATAGCAACCAGTCAATATTCAAGTACAAGTAGTTCCAGAAGGAGAGAAAAGAGAGAAAATGGAAGAAGAAATATTTGATAAAACATTGGATGAGAATTTTCCAAAATCATCCTCATACAAATATCAGGAGCTCAATAAATCCAAAGCAGGACAAATACAAGGAAAATATCAGACCTAAGCACATCATAAACAAAATGCTGAAAGCCAAAGATAAAAAACAGATCTTAAAAGCAGCCCAAAAATAAAAGATACATTACATCAACAAGAATGACAATACAGTTGTTTGACATCTCATCAGAAAACAGAGGCTAGAAAACTTTTTAGTCACCCAAGCTAATGCTTGGTTAGAAAGAAATAATATAAGCTATCTTGATTCAGAAAAATCTTCAAAATAATTTTAAACGATTGAAATCAAATAACTTATGCATCAAAGAAACACAAGAAAATTAGACAACTCTTTGAACTAAAAGAACAAATTTTAAGGTAAAAGAATGAGAACACAGCCTATCAAAATGTGTGAGATTCAGTTAGAGTAGTGCTTAGAGGGAAATTTATAGCTTTACCAAGTAGTCGTCAAATCAAATAAAAATATGTGGGGTCAAATTAAACCCAAATAAGTAGAAGAGAGGAATTTTAAAATATAAGAGAAGAAGTCAGTGAAGTAGAAAATAAACAAATGACAAAAAAATGAAAGAAACCAAGGATGCTTTATTGAAAATATTAATAAAATTAGCTAATGTCTGGAATAATAAAAAATAGTGTTCAACTCGCACTATTGATCTCAGGAAAGCAAGAAGGATTATCACTGCAGATTATACTAGATACACTTGACATCTTAGATAAAATATACAAATTCCTTAAAGACACAAATGATCAGACCTAATAGAAAAAGAAAACAAATCTAAAGAAACATATATCTGCTTAAGAAATAAAAAATGTAACTATAAGGGGCACCTGGATGGCTCAGTCAGTTGAGGGTCCAACTTTGACTCAGGTCATGATCTCATGGTTCATGAGTTCAAGCCCCATGTCAGGCTCTGTGCTGACAGCTCAGAGCTTAGAACCTGTTTCAGATTCTGTATCTCCCTCTCTGTCTGCCCCTCCCCCACTTCCACTCTCTCTGTCTCTCTCTCTTTAAAAAATAAATAATCATTTAAAAAAGTTGTAATGTAATTAAAAACTTTTCCACAATGAACTCTTTTAAGTCTTCACTTATAAATTTTATTACATATTTAAAAAAGAAATAATACAAGTCCTATATAACTCTTTCACAAAAAAGAAGACAAAAGGGATACTTCCCAACTCATTGTAGAACATTAGTAGTACCCTGACACTAAAAGTCACCAGAAGAAGAAAAACTATAGATTAATATTCTTCATAAACAGGTGCAAAATTGTCTTTTTAAGTTTATTTATTCATTTTGGGAGAGAGAAAGTGAGCTCAAGCATGCAGGGGCAGAGTGAGACAGAGAGAAAGAACCCCAAGTAGGTTCACAGACCTGACAAATCGTGAGATCAGGACCTGACCTGAAATCAAGAGTTGGATGCTCAACTGACTGAGCCACACAGACACCCCATAAATAAATTCAGTAATGAATACACACAAAAATATTTCATGATCAAGAGAGATAATCTCAAGAATGTAAGATTGGTCTAATATTCAAAATTCAATCAGTATAAATTACCACTGAAATTATTTTAATAGATAATAGATAACAGGATTATCTATATAGGTGCAGAGAAAGTATATGAAAAAAAATTAACACTCTTCTATGATAAAACTTTTAATAAACTAGGAAGAAATAGGACCTTCTTCTATCTGATACAGGTTACCTATGACAAGCCTACAGGTAACTTCATACTCAATTAAAGTAGTAAAATATTAATTTCCATTCCTCTAAAATTGGGACAGGGCAAAGAATCACCATTCTTGTTCAGGCGTGAGATAAAGAAATAAAAGACAATACTATGAGATAGGAAGAACTTAAAAATGATTACATATGTAGAAAAATCTATGTAACTACTAAAAAAACTATTAAGTGAATGGTACTTTATATGCTAACAACAAATAAGTGGAAAATGCAATTTTTAAAATGCTACTTATTATAGTACCAAAGCCTTCAAATATCTGAGAGTAAATCTAATGGAAGATATGCAATACTTATATATTCAAAACTATAATATAATACTGAAATTAAAGACTACCTAAATAGTATAAAGAGATAATTGATCAATGGGACAGAATAATGATTATAAAACTAGATCCACAAATATTTGGCCCATTAATTTTCAACTAACATATCAAGTAAATTCAATGGGAGAAAAAAAATACCTCTTTTTCCAGTTTTATTGAGCTATGAATGAAAAAATTATAAGATATCTGAAGTATAGAAGATGGTGATTTTATATACATATACATTGCAGAGGGATTTATTCCATCAAGTTAATTAACACATACATCACCTCTCATATTTATCTCTTTTTCTTTTAAGTTCTGCTCTCTTATCAAATTTCAATTATAAAAAAAAAGTGTTAACTACTGTAGTCACTATGTTATGCATTTGATTTTCAAACCTTATGTATCTTATAACTAAAAGATTTGTACCCTTTTACCAACCTCACCCTATTCCCTCACACCCCAGTCCCTGGAAACTACTTTTCTACTTTCTATTTTTATGAGTTCAACTTTTAAATTTTGGGGGACTCCACATACAAGGGAGTCCATGCAGTATTTGTCTTCCTAACAAATAGTGCTAGAACAACTGGGTTATCTATAGAAAAAGAAAATGGACCTCCACCCATATTTCATTTCAAACACAAAAATTGAAAATAGATCATATGGGAAGATGACTTAGAACTGGTGCCATCCAGTATTCAACTGTTTAATTAAAACAAAACAAGATTTCCACTTCTCACCAACATGAAGAGGGACTAGGTTTAATCTCTTACCTAAATAAGCCAAAATCAAACAAACAAAATATATGAAACAGCAGTTTTGAAGTCACTTGACATTAGACAGTAAAGAACAGTGATCTCTGAAAGAAGAGAGACAAACAAGGTGAACCCTACGTAGGGTTGTCCCAGCTTATGATCTTGAGAGTTCCACAGGTAGCACAGAGTCAGGGAAACTCCTTCAGAATCACCCAGACTCTCTGAGTTGAGAAGTCCAAGGAGAGGATACAGTTTGTCCAGAAACATAGAAACTGTAGGACTCAATATGATGAAAGTTATCAAACATCTACCATGACTCGGTTTTTCCCTCATTCAGCATATCCTGTTTATTTTCTTTCCTCTATAAGTGTTATTGACCCAATCTTGGGTTACTGATTCTTCTTCTTTGAAATGTTAGTAAGGCTCACAATTGGTCAGTTGAAAAAGGTTATTGTGTGATTTAGTGCAAATCATTTTTCTTTAGGACAGTACATGATTAAATGTGCAATGGTCACTACAATGATTAACTACTACTATCACTACTTGCGATAGTTAATCTTCAAGTAAACTGGGCCTTTCCTACATCAGATGTTTTGTCCCCAACCACAGTATAAACAAGTTATATGGTATTAACAGCTGCTTTGTTTCACCCTCACACTGATTGAATTTTAATGGTGGACCACAACAAATTTTACTGACAAAAATGTAAAAAAATTACACATCCTTTTACTGCTTAGGCTGGAAACATCAGAAAGAATATGATAAACACCCATCCATTCCTTCCAGGCTACTTGTACATTAAACAATGTCACATCTGTGAGTTAAAAGAGTAACTCTATGCTATTGCATTTTATCTTCATGTCTCCTACTTATATAAACAATGTACATGCAACTACAGCTAAATTGTACTTTAGCTGAGATTATTACCATTTTATTTCTTTATAAAACAAACATCATATTATTTACATGTATCTCTTTACATCATATGGTAAAAACACTCACTGTATGTGATATGAGAAGTTACTCCTTTTTACGAAGTAGTAATGACTTGCATAAATCATGACTTCAACTATTCAAACTGTATTTTTATCCAATGGACTTTTTTATGATCCAATGGAGAATAGAGAACATTATGTTCATCCTCCTTAGCTGTATTCTATTAGTTTTAAATGTGTCATTCAGAGATTTGTGATTAAAGAAACTAGGAAATAAACCAAAACTGGAAGACAAGCTGAAGTGCAACAGATAACAAAAAGAATTTACCAAGTGCACATCAGAGTTTAGCCACAAGGATATAGGGAGCCAGTGAAAGGGGAGGCTTTGGGCACCAAAACTGGGGCAGTACTCACAGAGAAGAGACCACTGGCTTGTGCTGGGGTCTGAGCTACAAGGTGCAGGCTTCTGTGGGTCTGTTGATACCACCCCTTCTGTGGGAATATAGTCAAAGGATTTGTCCTGAGTGCTCTAAACTGAATATTTCTCTGAAACTTGTACCTAACCTCCAGTCACAGAGTAGTCCTTCCAAAACCTCTTGTATTTAAGTCCACAGTGTTTTGGCTTGCAGACTCCATTTGCATCTTCACAAAATGCGTATTGAGTCTTGAAGTTTTAAAACCAGGCATACTGCCATTCTTGCTAATATGTCACCCTTTGCCATAGTTTTCCTCAAAATAAACTTCATATGAATATCTGTGTATACAGGTAATATTTCTTGATGAGGAACACAGCGAGCCTCTTCCTCAGCAGCCAGCATGTTCCACCACACAATCTGATGAAGTACAGAAAGGACAACTGGCCTTGAGCCTGTGAATCATCCTAGTTTTCCAGAAAAAAAATCATCAGCAGCTATTTCATCTCAAAGTCTATTCTTGCTTGAGAGAGCATGAAGTCACTAGGTATTCCACATTGATGCTGATCTTCCTGGCCCCAGTAAATATATTTTTAATGAATAATGTTTTATTCATCTATATTTCTTGTCTTTTGCTGAGTATCACTGACTGCATACTAAATATTTGAACAATATGTCCTTTTCCTTTTTGAATTTTTTGTACAAATAACTTTTCACTTCCAATGAGTTCATTTTTTGTTTCAATTATAATAAATGCCTTTACCCAAAACTCTCCTTGCTTTTATGTCTGTTGACCAACATTTCAAAATGAAAGGCAAAATTTACAGAAAATTATAGTAATTGCTAAGGTCTAAATGTTTGTGTTAGGCCCTCTCTGCAACCCCCTGAATCATACGTTGGAATCTTAATGCCCAATGTAATGGTGTCAGTAGGTGGGAGGTGATTATGTCATGAGGACAGATCCTTCCTAATGGGATAAACAGCCATAGGAAAGAGGCCCCAGAGAGATCCTCCATTTCTTTTTTCAGATGCTTCATCATTAGTGTAAAGGAACACAATTGATTCTGTATGTTGATTTTGGAGCCACTATTCTTTTGGACCATAAATTTAAAGATGCTGCACATAAAGCACAAAATTTTAGGTAGTTGCTTTCTCTCTGTTCCTTCCACCAGACTATGAGTCAAATGAAGGCAGAATGCATGTTTAATATCTTCTGTATGTCCTGTCACAACTGTTCCATAGGGTTTATTTTTTGAACTCAACAAAACATGTTTGTAAAAATATGATTTCAAAGAGAAAAAACAGAAAATTTTTAGAGTTACATTTATCTACTTGAAAGTGAACAGCCAAATTACCTGGTAAAATTTGTTTGAGTTCATATCCCATCTTTTCCATAGTGAATATGTATTATTTGGGAAAGGTCAGGAGATTCTGATATAAATTTGGCCTGGCTTTTTTGGGTTACATTTTATTATACTATAATCAAAAAAGCAATGAAGAAGTAAAGATAAATGTGTGCACATACTTATACTATACACACATATGTAGATAATTATAGATAGACAGACATATGACACATAAATAGCAATAAGACATCTGATCTGGCCTTAAATCCAAAAGGTGTAAAATAGAAAATAAAATGGTATAAAAATTTTTTGAATGTGTATAAAATGATTTAATTATAATAGAAAAGAACAAAAAGAAAGAACAGGCATTTTTCAAAGTATCACTTGGACTGCTGCGCTAGTTGAGGTTCTGGTTGTCTTATTACATGGAGACACTTCCATGTTGCTGCTCTTCAATATATTTAAATGATTGTATGGCAAGAGATTTACTACATTTTTCAGTAAAGATATGTTTTCATACCATTAAAACATTTTAACAAGCAAAACATAAAAGTAAAGCTCAACTTCTATTTTCAGTTTTAATTTTGTTGGTTCAGAAGATGGCCTCAAGTACAACAAAAAAAAATGAACAGGTTTTCCATAATTATTTTTAGACTATCAAGAAAATTATAAACCATACCTCTCAAACAGATAAAACTGAATAAGTGAATAAGTTATTTTATGCTCAGTATCATTCTTCATAAAATAGATAATAAAAATTGTAGTAATATACTCAGCCTTAAGTAAATGTATGTATCTGGTTAAAATCTGCCCCCTCCTCCTTATCAACTTTATCAGTTCTCTGGCTGCATAGCATATTACCCAAAATGTAGTGGCTTAAAAATAACAGGCTAATATTATCTTAGAGTTTCAGCAGATCAGAAATTCTAGCATAGCTTAGCTAGATGGCTCTAGCTCAGGTTTCTTGTGCCCTGCAATCACAATTGAGTTGGTCAGGGAGGTGTGGGGGAACATCCACTTTCAAGTTCACTCACGTGTTTGTTGTAGCCCTTGATCACACACAAGGTAGGACTCTCCACAGGGCTGCCTCATGACTTGCAGCTGACTTCCCCCAAGCTTTAAGTGATTCAGGAGAAAATGAGAAAGCCCAAGAACTAGAAAATGGAAGCCACAATCTTTTAAAACCCAGTCCTGGAGGTGCCATCCTCTGACTTCTGCTGTATTCTATTCACTAGAAGCAAGTTACTAAATCAAGCCTATACTAATTCTCTGTGAATTACACAAAGAAATTATATAAAGATCATTAGATGTCATCTCAGAAGATGTCTGTTATATCAGCCTTAAGAAGAACACAGAAAGCAACTTTCTAAAATTATGTTTAATTCATAATGCTGATGATCTCAGCAGTTAAACCAGGTAGAATTGCAAACTGGATAATCAAATTCCCATAAAGGGTATAGTTCTACAGATCATGACAGAAAAATTATGATCTCTTCCCCTTAGTAGGTTTCTAGGATAGAAACCTAAACCTGCCTTCTGATTGCCTTCTCAAAATTCCACTGAGAAAGAAGACGCTTCTCTGGGATATATCACATGCCCCATGGAATTGTGGGAGCAGTCTAGTAGACTCTAAAGTAAGATTATAAGAATTATACCCCAGAATTCAGAAGAACTGCACTCTGGTTCCAAATCTGATAATAAATTTTCTGGGTACCAGCTTATCTATGTATAAGTTTAATGCATCAAAAAGTTCCCTATGTCCTGCCAGTGTTCAATAAATAATAATTTGAAGAGTAACTGAGTAATATTAATTTCACAAATCACCTACTATTGTTTTACTGTATACATAATGTAAATCTAAAAATCTCATTTTGTCTGCTTAAATTTTCTTTTTCTAAAATATTTTTTTAAGTTTATTTATATGGAGGGGGGGCAAGCGAGCAGGAGAGGGGAAGAGAGAGAGGGTGAAAGAGAATCCCAAGCAGGCTCTGTACTGTTAGCAGAGCTTGATGTGGTGCTCAAACTCAAGGAACCATGAGATCATCACCTGAGTTGAAACCAAGAGTTAGACGCTTAACCAAATGAGCCACCCAGGTGCCCTTGGCTGTTTAAATTTCTAATGCAACAAAAATCTCAAAGTTACTCTAATACTAAGCTTAGATTTATATATCAAGAAACTACTAAAATGCTGTTTTGTTTGTCTAAGAAAAGAAGGGTCCTCTTGGCTGTAATAAGCATCGTTATTCTTTTAATAATTGTAATTAAGTCCTGTTGTGGGGTGTGTGTGTTTGTGTGTCTGTGTGCGTAATAAATGTTTTATTTGGGGGTAATTTTGGATTAACTGAAAGGTTGCAAAGATAATGTAGTTTCCATATTTACCTGTTACCTAGTTTTCCTTAAGTAACATCTTACATAAACATGGCACATTTGTCAAAACTAAGAATAATATTGGTACATTACTATTAATTAAACTATAGATGTTATTCAGATTCTACTAGTTTTCCCACTAATGTCCTTTTTTTGTTCCTGGATCCAACCCAGAATACCACTTGGCATTTAGTCTTTGAATCTCCCAGTGCCCTCCAATCTGTGAGAGTTTCTCAGTTTTTTCTTGTTTTTCATGACCTTAACAATTTTGAGGAGTAGTGGTCAGTTATTTTGTAGACTATCTTTCAGCTTAAGCTGTGTGATGTTTTTCTCATGATTAGATTTAGGATACGGTTTCAGGGAAGCTCATCATAAGATGAGATAACCGTCTCATCATATCATATCAAGGGGTACATGAAATCTGCACAAATTATTACTGATCATGATAATCATTATCATTGGGTTAATGTGGTGTTTTGCTTTACTGAACAACTATAGAACATTCCATATCTATAGTTTTATACCAGGAGAGGACTTTAAGTTAATTTTTTAAATTATGGATAATTTAAGCTAAAGATTTTGAAGCCAAAATTTGAAAGTATCTGTCCTTGCTTAGGTTCTAAATCTAAGACTTCTTAGATTTTGGGCACCTGGGTGGCTCAGTTATTAAACTCCAACTCTTGATTTTGGCTCAGGTCAATATCTCGTGGGTTCCTGAGGTTGAGCCCCACATTGAGGCCTGCATGGGGCTCCACATGGGGTTCTGCACTGTTAGTGCAGAGCCTTCTTGAGATTCTCTCTCTCTCTCTCTCTCTCTCTCTCTCTCTCTCTCTGCACCTTCCCTGCTCACTCTCTGTCTCTCTAATATTAATAAATAAACATTAAATAAAAAGATTTGTAGATTTTATTTTTACTTTTTTATTATGATGTTTTTAAGATGTCTTAGATTTTAATCTTTCTAATTAGACTACATGGACCCTGACCATACCTCTGAAGGTGATTTTTAAACAATGCTAAGGTCTACAAAATAGTTGTTTGCTCAACAGAGCATCTTCTTCTGTAGAAATTTAAAATACCTTTAAATTTTCTGTTCATTCCCTTTATAATTTAAGAAGTCTGGGTGTGATTCTCTAAGTAATAATTTATGTGTTACAGAACTTTGACACTGGCAGAAAAATCTCTCTAAAAAGGGGTGCTACAGCTGTGAAATGTTCTTTTACAGACACGGTTTCAATCTGGGGCATTTAGAGTATGAAGTAAGAGTCCTCACTTTCATTGGCCATGTGTGGGCTGTTTGGTTTCTTGGCAGGCATGTTTTTGCATGTTGAGTATTTCCCATGAATACTTTCTTTTTGTTTAGTGTTTAGGGGGCTTCTGGTTCTAGTAGGTAACCAATAAATTAAGCAAAACAAATTAAATATCCCCTTTTTCATGCTTTGGTTATACGCTTTTAAGAGGAAAGTGTTTGGGGCCTAATTTTTGTACTTAATTGACTAAATTCTAGATTTTTGTTTTGCTTGTTTTAAACTCCCAACAAGTTTGTGATTTCCTTTGAGGGTAGGAATTATCTTGTGTTTATTTATTTCTACAGGGCTCCATACAGTGCTCAGCATAAAACATGACTTCAAAGTAGAAAGAAGAAAAAAAAAAGAAAAAGAAAAAAAAACTACAACCCTTAACTTCAGATTTTACTCATTCCTAAAAGTTTTATAAAATGTTTTCTAACAAAATAATACTATAAAAGTAAATCAGGAGATGGTTTAAATATCTAGTGACCAAAAAGCATTCTAATATTTAGTGATATTATACAACTTCTATGTTAAATACAAGTGGTTGCTTGTATAGTAGTCTTCTGTATATTTACTTTTCATGTCTCTACTAAATCCTCGCATAACTTTTAAGAAAATTTTAAAAGACTCTTTTCTTTCTGTTCCTTCAGTTGCCCACTGTGAGTGTTTTGCCAAGAAACCATCCTGATAAGATGATTCATAACAGCTCAGGTACATTCATCTATAATCCTATTTCACACACACTATTGCATCTTTTTTCTTAGCCTATTCCCCAGGCTCAGATCCTTATCACCATTTCAGTAACCACCTACTGTAGCCATTTCTCCTCTTCTTCATTTCATTTTTCAAATTGTTACCATATTCACCTTCACAAATCATATCCTGATCTTGTCTCTATTTAATGGAAATAAATCCAATTATTTTGTATGTCTCATAAAATCAAGTCCAGAAAATATAGCTCCAAACAAATATTTTGAGAAAAATATAACATACCACAAGTCAAGTTAATGGGGAAAAAACATGTATGATTAAAATAGAAAGATTAGAAAGCAAGATAGATAAGTAAATGGAATAAATATGAAGAATTTCTCTAAAATTTAAAATACTTTATTCTTTGTTTAGCAATGAGGAGTAACAGAATTTTTACCAAGAAAGGAACATAATAAGATTTTAATTTTAGAAATAGTATTCAGACTACAATGTGCAGTGAAGGGAGAAAAAAGGGACTGATGGAAAAGTTGGACAGAACCCTATCTCAGTTAAGTCCAAGTGGAAGATATTAAGGGGATAGGGAGAAGAAGAGATAATCAGGAGCAGAATTGAAGGTTCTTGATGACTGATTAGAGAAGATGGTGAGGAAGCTGACAGAGTAGAGAATGACTTTGCAGTTTCTGGTTGGTATGACAGAGTGGATGGTTTTTACCAGTAAGAAAAATGGGAGACATTAGTGCAAGATAGATCTGGCTGGATGTGGAAGGAATATAGTAAATTGTGATGGAGGGTGTTATAAAAAGCATGCTGAGTTTGGTTTTGTATTTGCTGTGGTTGAGGGTTTTGTCAAACACTCAGAGAAGGTACTTAATATGGAAGTATTTAGACAAGATCTTATGTATAATTTTTCTTTTTTTTTTTTCCTGTAGTATCTAGTGCACTGTTATTTTAACAGTTCCCAAATTTGGTCATTGTCTCAGCAAGCTGAGAATGTGATCAACTAGTGTAATGTTGCTCTTGGGTACCACTGATGATGTAGTCATTGGGATGGATACTCATGTAATGGCTATTACTAACAGTTGCCATCATCATCACTGATATGTGTGGTTGGATCACTGAGTTTTGCAAACTGTCTAATCCTGGTTGATATCATTTGATATTTGATTGGCTACAAAAAGGCATTTAAAAACTTTGAGAGGATGCAATGCACCAGGGATGTATTGATACAATAACTATGAGAATAATAATGGCCAGGAATTAAAAAATTTCCCAGAACAGAGATTCTCAAGAGACAAGATTTAAGTATATCAAATGGGTTACAATCAGATTCAGAGATCACACTTCTAGGTCAACCTACATTTTTTGAGAAAATGTGTAATTGGATTTCATTCTTTTTCTAAGTTCTTTACATAGCACAACATGATGTATTGGCATTCACATAGACACATGATTGCTTAGGACAGAATGAACATGAAGATGTTTTATTTCAGGAAGTGGTATTGCAAGTGAGCTTCCTCCTCAACTAGACCTCTGTATTATACAAGCAATCAGGTAATTTAATAAGAGAAATTTCTATGGAAACAAAAAAGGAAAAAAAGGTTAATAGTTGGAGCAAAATATAAACTCTGAGTGTGAAGAGTAACCAATTGAGAAAATATCTAGATTTGATGTCAAGGCATTTTTACATGGTGGAATAAAGATCGCAGGTTTCCTGGTTTGCAGTCTAACTCTCTTTCATGATGCCATGGGGAGTTCTCATGTGGCCTCTGGAGCAACAAGCATGAAGGTTGTCCATATATGATCTGCTGTGACGATTTCTCCAAAGATAACAGGGAGATAACAAAACCTCAAAGACAGTGAACAGAACTAGAATCTGAAAAGGGGGATAGTACAGTTTTCTACTGAAACAAATTTTTTATAGTCATCATTTTTATCAAAGATAATTACAGTGAGACTAGTTTGTAAAAGAAGTACAGTGTTATTGAATGTGGCCTAATTAAATAAATGTGGCAAGAATAATGATTCTATGCATATTCTCAACATGATATTGCAGTCAAAGTTCTGGTAATATCCAAGACACTTTATTGGCTCCATAAAGCTAACCTTTTGTCTTTAAAATTATCAGGTCTTAAATCCTAGATCAAACCTTTAAAAGTCTCTTTAAGATACCACCTCACGCCAGTCAGAGTGGCTAAAATGAACAAATCAAGAGACTATAGATGCTGGCGAGGGTGTGGAAAGACAGGCACCCTCCTACACTGTTGGTGGGAATGTAAACTGGTACAGCCGCTCTGGAAAACAGTGTGGAGGTTCCTCAAAAAACTATCCATAGAACTCCCCTATGACCCAGCAATAGCACTGCTAGGGATTTACCCAAGGGATACAGAAGTGCTGATGCATAGGAGCACATGTACCCCAATGTTCATAGCAGCAATGTCAACAATAGCCAAAACATGGAAAGAGCCTAAATGTCCATCACCTGATGA